>CAMAPE010000022.1:9185000-9240426 GCA_945859875.1 Cuscuta europaea
TGACAAAGGTTACACCTATTCCTCTAAGTTTCTCAAAGGAGTTTTTAAGCATTATCTAAACCATCATTTTGAGGATGGTAACTTACAAGTAAATGCTCTTAAGGTCAAATACCTTAGGACATTCACTAAAGATTCTCCACGGATTGTGTATGACATTCGTGATGCTTATCTTGATGATGTTGTTGTTAAAGTTGATCTTTTTCCTAATGACAAACCGTGGATACACCTCAAGCATATTGAGGATGTGAAGGATTATTTTGTTAGACTTGATGACTATTTGGGTATCACCACTAACCATTTGATGAAAGGTATCAATTTCACCAAAGATTGTTTGAAATCCCTTCCCGGGATCCTTCCCACGGAAGAGGGGTATGAAGTCTCTCATATCTTTATGGAGCAAGTCTATTTCCTATTTTTGGATAGATATACACCGAGGGCTCCTTTTAGGCCTAAACCGAAAGGTTTTGGTGTTAGAAATGATGGGGGAAGAAGGTACACTAAACGTTTTTAATGTTTGTGTCCTCTTGGAATATTAGAGGTCTTAACAAGACCTCAAAACAAAACTCTATTGGTGCTTTTATCCGTGATAAGAAGATCCATGTTTGCTGCCTTCTTGAGACTAAAATGTCTACACCTAACTTTGACAAGTTCATGGTTACTAGGTGGCCAAGTTGGCTCTCTAGTACTAACTTTGACAAAATTGAAGGGGGCGGGATTGCCCTCATTTGGAACCCCAACTTTGTGAACATTAACATCTTGGAGGTTGATGCCCAACACATCCATTGTGAGATTAGGTGTAAGATCACACAAAACACCTTTTTTGTGACCTTCATCTATGCTCTCTACACGGTGGTGGAAAGAAGAAACCTTTGGGAGCATATTGCTAATTTAGAGCCTAAT
Organism: Cuscuta europaea; assembly: GCA_945859875.1. NCBI lineage: Eukaryota > Viridiplantae > Streptophyta > Magnoliopsida > Solanales > Convolvulaceae > Cuscuta > Cuscuta europaea. The sequence continues at coordinate 9,185,901 of CAMAPE010000022.1, forward strand.
ATCAATCTCCCTTGGATTGTTATGGGGGACTTTAACTGTGTAGGCAGTCCTAATGAAAGGATTGGGCCTACCCCCCCCCCCCCCTTCGGCCTATTACATCCAACATCTGAATGATTTCAAGGTTCAAGCAAACCTTACTGACTCTCCTTCCACATGTGAGTTCCTTACGTGGAATAGGGGCTCCCTTTGGGCCAAACTCGATAGAGTTCTTATGAATTCTTTCTGGTCCACCTTTAATATTACTTGTAATGCTTACTACTTTGAGATGGAAGTGGACTTTGACCATTGTGCTGTGCTTGTTACTATTGGCAATAATTCTCTTGTTGGTTCTAGGCCTTTCAAGTTCTTTAACATGTGGCTTAAGCACGAGGATTTTACCAACATTTTAACCAACCATTGGTTTCAAGAGATGTACGGCACACCACAATTTAGACTGGCTCGTAAACTGAAGAGGCTTAAAAAACCTCTTAAGGAGCATAATTTCAATGCTTTTGGTCACATTTCTGATAAGGCCAAGGAGGCTAATAAGGAGTATAAGAGGCTCCACGCTCTGTTACTCCTTTCTCTTCTTGATGAGAATATCAAACTTCAGGTTGCCTCGGCCAAAAAGTATGCTTTGAACCTCAAGAGGGCTGAAGAGGATTTCTTCAGACAAAAGGCCAAAGCTAATCACTTGATCTTAAGTGACCGGGGAACTAAGTACTTTCATTCTATTGTCAAAAAGAATGTGGCTAGAAACTCTATTACTTCTATTAAATTAGAAAATGGAGATTCCACCACATCTCTTAATCTTGTGGCTTCTGAGCTGGTTGGCTTCTATACCAACCTCTTTGGTACCTCTTGTCCTAATGTGGATATTAACCCTGACATCATTCTTTCTGGTACTTGCCTTGATGACTCTAAACTTGCTGGGCTTCTTGCCCCTATTTCTAATGATGAAATTAAGAATGCAATGTTTGACATTGGGGACAATATATCCCCTGGGCCTGATGGCTTTACTTCTGCTTTCTTTAAGCATAATTGGAATATTGTTGGGCATGATGTTATACTGGCTGTGAAGGGCTTTTTTAACTCGGGGAAGCTCTTAAAGCAGCTTAACCATACGGTTGTTGCTCTTATTCCTAAGACATCCCATGAGCCTACGGCGGCTGACTTTAGACCCATTGCTTGCACCAATGTCATCTATAAAACTATCACTAAGATCATTGCTGGCCGTATGATCCCTTGCCTTCCTGAGCTTATTGATCCGGCCCAAGGGGCCTTTGTGGATGGGAGACTTATGCTTGACAATGTCTTCTTAGCCCAAGATCTCATTAAAGGCTACTCTATGAAGCATATGTCTCCTAGATCTATGATCAAGGTTGATCTAAGAAAGGCTTATGACACCATTTCTTGGAACTTTTTGGAAAAGGTGCTTTTAACAATTGGGTTCCCCTACAGATTTGTTATGTGGATTATGGAATGTGCTTCTACACCTTCCTTTTCCATCTCCATTAATGGGGTTCTGCATGGTAACTTCAAAGGGAAGAGAGGCCTTCGGCAGGGGGACCCCATGTCTCCTCTTCTTTTTGTTATTTGCCTTGACTACCTTTCTAGGCTCCTCCACAACAGAACTAAGGTTGCGAACTTCAAGTTCCACCCTAAGTGTGCTAAACTTAATATCTCTCATGTGGCATATGCGGATGATCTCATGCTCTTTTCTAGAGGGGACTTCCCCTCTATTAAAGTTCTTATTGATGCTTTGGATGAGTTTGGGAACGTTTCTGGACTTAAAGTCAATTTTGACAAGTCTAACATCTTCCTTGGTGGCCTGGCTGACTATGAGCTGAACTATATCCTTAGCATGATTGATTTTAAGGAGGGATCCTTCCCTGTGAGGTACTTGGGCATTCCCCTTGCCCCCCTTAAAATTGCTGTTGCTCAATATGCTCCATTGTTGGATTCCATTCCCAATTACATAACGGCTTGGAACACTAAAACTCTTTCTTGTGCTGGAAGAGTTGAGATTATCAAGTCTGTTATCCAAGGTGTCCATTCCTTTTGGTTGCAAGCACTCCCTATTCCTAAGGCTGTGCTTGATAGAATTACCTCTATCTGCCGCATTTTCCTTTGGGGTTGCAAGTTTGCCCGTGTTGCATGGGCTGATATTTTCCTACCTTTGGAGGAGGGAGGGCTTGGTATTCATGATACTAACATTTGGAATTCGGCCCTCCTTGCCAAAACCCTTTGGGATATCCATACTAAGAAGGATAACCTTTGGGTTAGATGGATTCATGGTGTCTACCTTAATGGTAGAGGTGTTTGGGAGTTTACACCTCACACAAGAGACTCCCAATTGATTAAAAAGATTGCTCTTGTTAGGAATCAGATTGTGTCTCATTTTGAGAATACACATGATGCCATTGCTTATCTTGAGAATATTCAAACCAATGGCAAACTTTCCTCGGCCAAGGTTTATGACTTGCTTCGGATTAAGGGGGAAACACATGCTTGGATGTCCTTTATTTGGAAGGGGTACATTCCCCCCAAGTTCTCTTTCACGGTTTGGCTTGCCTTCCGTAACCGGCTGGCCACTTTTGACAATCTTCATAGGCTTGATGTTGTTAATATTTGCCATTTTGCAAGGGTGGTCCCGAATCGGTACCACACCTATTTTTTGCGTGTCCTTTTGCAGGTAACGTTTGGCAGAAAGTTAGAACCTGGCTGGAGCTGCCTAGGGAGATGAGGACGCTACACAGCTTGATGAAATGGATCAAGAAGGATAGGCAGGGCTCCGGAATAAAGGCCAAGGCAGCTAGGATCGCTTTTTGCTACTCCGTCTATTGGATTTGGAGGACTGGGAATGCTGTTTGCTTCGATGGTTTGACTCCTAAAGAGGACGATGTGTTTGCTAGAACTCAATTTATTACTTACAAGATTTTGTATAGACTTTACCCTTTTGAGCTCGTCAAATTGTAAGCTTTTGCTCCTCGTGTGATCCCTTTTGGGTGAGGGGCTTTTGTTTGTTGTTTTGGGCTGGTTGTTTTGGCTTTTTGCTTCTCCTCCTCCTTCAGGGGCTGGCTGGTGTTTTGGTAGGCAGGCTGTGCATTTTTTGGGTTGTCCAAGTGTGGACAACTTGCATTTTTGTTTCCCTTGTGTTTGTACATTCTCAAACCCCCTTCTTCTTGGGTGTTTCTTTCTAATATACTTACAGTTCACCCAAAAAAATTGAAACCAGCGCCTGAAGACAAGTTTTAGAACTCGGTAAGATTTTTCGAACGAGATATTAAACGCTTTCAACGGCACAAAATTGAGCAAGATATGATTGCATCAAATTCGACACGAGTTCGGAGTGAAATCAGAAACATTTGTGAATATATGGTTAATCTGTAACTTTTAATTAATGCATTGTAAATGAAGTTGGAACAATAGCTTTAGAGCTCCGATCTATCTTTCCAACGAGATGTAATACTCTCCAAACGGATAAACACACAGCAAGATATGAGTGTCACAAATACTTAGCCTTATCTCTATGATTTAGCGTTTTCAGCGAAAATAGAGCACTTTTAGTGTAAATACTGTGTATTTTAGTAATTAGGAAATCATCCCTTCATATTTTGAAACCAGCGCCTGAAGACATGTTTTAGAAATCGGTAAGGTCCTTCAAACGAGATATTAAACGCTTTCAATGGCACAAAATAGAGCAAGATATGATCGCATCAAATTCTACACGAGTTCGGAGTGAAATCAGAAACATTTGTGAATATATGGTTAATCTGTAACTTTTAATTAATGCATTGTAAATGAAGTTGGAACAATAGCTTTAGAGCTCCGATCTATCTTTCCAACGAGATATAATACGCTCCAAACGGATAAACACACAATAAGATATGAGTGTCACAAATACTTAGCCTTATCTCCATGATTGAGCGTTTTCAGCGAAAATAGAGCACTTTTAGCGTAAATACAGTGTATTTTAGTAATTAGGCAATCATCCCTTGATATTCTGAAACGAGAGCCTGAAGACAAGATTTAGAACTCGGTAGGATCTTTCCAACGAGATATTAAACGCTTTCAACGGCACAAAATAGAGCAAGATATGATCGCATCAAATTCTACACGAGTTCGGAGTGAAATCAGAAACATTTGTGAATATATGGTTAATCTGTAACTTTTAATTAATGCATTGTAAATGAAGTTGGAACAATAGATTTAGAGCTCCGATCTATCTTTCCAACGAGATATAATACGCTCCAAAAGGATAAACACACAGCAAGATATGAGTGTCACAAATACTTAGCCTTATCTCTATGATTCAGCGTTTTCAGCGAAAATACAGCACTTTTAGCGTAAATACAGTGTATTTTAGTAATTAGGCCATAATCCCTTGATTTTTTGAAACCAGCGCCTGAAGACAAGTTTTAGAACTCGGTAAGATCTTTCCAACGAGATATTAAACGCTTTCAACGGCGCAACACAGAGCAAGATATGATCGCATCATATTCTACATGAGTTCGGAGTGAAATCAGAAACATTTGTCACAATATATGGTTAATCTGTAATTTTTAATTAATGCATTGTAAATTAAGTGGGAACAATAGCTTTAGAGCTCCGATCTATGTTTACAACGAGATATAATACGCTCCAAACGAATAAACACACAGAAAAATATGAGTGTCACCAATACTTAGCCTTATCTCTATGATGTAGCGTTTTCTGCGAAAATAGAGCACTTTTAGCGTAAATACAGTGTATTTTAGTAGTTAGGAAATCTTCCCTTGATATTCTGAAACCAGAGCCTGAAGACAAGTTTTAGAACTCGGTAGGATCTTTCCAACGAGATATTAAAAGCTTTCAACGGCACAAAATAGAGCAAGATATGATCGCATCAAATTCTACACGAGTTCGGAGTGAAATCAGAAACATTTGTGAATATATGGTTAATCTGTAACTTTTAATGAATGCATTGTAAATGAAGTTGGAACAATAGATGTAGAGCTCCGATCTATCTTTCCAACGAGATATAATACGCTCCAAAAGGATAAACACACAGCAAGATATGAGTGTCACAAATACTTAGCCTTATCTCTATGATTCAACGTTTTCAGCGAAAATAGAGCACTTTTAGTGTAAATACAGTGTATTTTAGTAATTAGGCAATCATCCCTTGATACTATGAAACCAGAGCCTGAATACAAGTTTTAGAACTCGGTAAGATCTTTTCAACGAGATATTAAACGCTTTCAACGGCACAATATAGAGCATGATATGATCGCATCACATTCTACACGAGTTCGGAGTGAAATCAGAAACATTTGTGAATATATGGTTAATCTGTAACTTTTAATTAATGCATTGTAAATGAAGTTGGAACAATAGATTTAGAGCTCCGATCTATCTTTCCAACGAGATATAATACGCTCCAAACGGATAAACACACAGCAAGATATGAGTGTCACAAATACTTAGCCTTATCTCTATGATTTAGCGTTTTAAGCGAAAATAGAGCACTTTTAGCGTAAATACGCTGTATTTTAGTAATTAGGGAATCATCCCTTGATATTTTGAAACCAGCACCAGAAAACAAGTTTTAGAACTCGGTAAGATCGTTCCAACGAGATGTTAAACGCTTTCAACGGCAAAAAATAGAGCAAGATATGTTCGCATCAAATTCTACACGAGTTCGGAGTGAAATCAGAAACCTTTATGAATATATGGTTAATTTGTAACTTTTAATTAATGCATTGTAAATGAAGTTGGAACAATAGATTTAGTGCTCCGATCTATCTTTCCAACGAGATATAATACGCTCCAAACGGATTAACACACAGCAAGATATGAATGTCACAAATAATTAGCCTTATCTGTATGATTTAGCGTTTTCAGCGGAAATAGAGGACTTTTAGCGTAAATACAGTGTATTTTAGTAATTTAGCAATCATCCCTTGATATTTTGAAACCAGAGACTGAAGACAAGTTTTATAACTCGGTAAAATGTTTCCAACGAGATGTTAAACACTTTCAACGGCACAAAATAGAGCAAGATATGATCGCATCAAATTCTACACGAGTTCGGAGTGAAATCAGAAACATTTGTGAATATATGGTTAATCTGTAACTTTTAATTAATGCATTGTGAATGAAGTTGGAACATCAGCTTTAGAGCTCCGATCTATCTTTCCAACGAGATATAATACGCTCCAAACGGATAAACACACAACAAGATATGAGTGTCACAATTACTTAGCCTTATCTCTATGATTTAGCGTTTTCATCGAAAACAGAGCACTTTTCGCGTAAATACAGTGTATTTTAGTAATTAGGCAATCATCCCTTGAAATTTTGAAACCAACGGCTGAAAAAAAGTTTTAGAACTCGGTAAGCGCTTTCCAACGAGTTATTAAACGCTTTCAACGGCACAAAATAGAGCAAGATATGATCGCATCAAATTCTACACGAGTTCGGAGTGAAATCAGAAACATTTGTGAATATATGGTTAATCTGTAACTTTTAATTAATGCATTGTAAATGAAGTTGGAACAATAGCTTTAGAGCTCCGATCTATCTTTCCAAAGAGATATAATACGCTCCAAACGGATAAACACACAGCAAGATATGAGTGTCACAAATACTTAGCCTTATCTCTATGATTTAGCGTTTTAAGCGAAAATAGAGCACTTTTAGCGTAAATACAGTGTATTTTAGTAATTAGGGAATCATCCCTTGATATTTTGAAACCAGCGCCAGAAGACAGGTTTTAGAACTCGGTAAGATCGTTCCAACGAGATGTTAAACGCTTTCAACGGCAAACAATAGAGCAAGATATGTTCGCATCAAATTCTACACGAGTTCGGAGTGAAATCAGAAACATTTGTGAATATATGGTTAATCAGTAACTTTTAATTAATGAATTGTAAATGAAGTTGGAACAATAGCTTTAGAGCTCCGATCTATCTTTCCAACGAGATATAATACGCTCCAAACGGATAAACACACATCAAGATATGAGTGTCACAAATACTTAGCCTTATCTGTATGATTTAGCGTTTTCAGCGAAAATAGAGCACTTTAAGCGTAAATTCAATGTATTTTAGTAATTAGGCAATTATCCCTTGATATTTTGAAACCAGCGCCAGAAGACAAGTTTTAGAACTAGGTAATATCGTTCCAACGAGATATTAAACGCTTTCAACGGCACAAAATAGAGCAAGATATGATCGCATCAAATTCTACACGAGTTCGGAGTGAAATCAGAAACATTTGTGAATATATGGTTAATCTGTAACTTTTAATTAATGGATTGTAAATTAAGTTGGAACAATACCTTTAGATCTCCGATCTATCTTTAACACGAGATATAATACGCTCCAAACAGATAAACACACAGCAGGATATGAGTGTCACAAATACTTAGCCTGATCTCTATGATTAGAGTTTTCAGCGAAAATAGAGCACTTTTAGCGTAAATACAGTGTATTTTAGTAATTAGGCAATCATACCTTGATATTCTGAAACTGGAGCCTGAATACAAGTTTTAGAACTCGGTAAGATCTTTCCAACGAGATATTAAACTCTTTCAACGGAACAAAATAGAGCATGATATGATCGCATCACATTCTACACGAGTTCGGAGTGAAATCAGAAACATTTGTGAATATATGGTTAATCTGTAACTTTTAATTAATGCATTGTAAATGAAGTTGGAACAATAGCTTTAGATCTCCGATCTACCTTTCCAACGAGATATAATACGCTCCAAACGGATAAACACACAGCAAGATATGAGTGTCACAAATACTTAGCCTTATCTCTATGATTTAGCGTTTTCAGCGAAAATAGAGCACTTTTAGCGTAAATACAGTGTATTTTAGTAATTAGGCCATAATCCCTTGATTTTTTGAAACCAGCTCCTGAAGACAAGTTTTAGAACTCGGTATGATCTTTCCAACGAGATATTAAACGCTTTCAACGGCGCAACACAGAGCAAGATATGATCGCATCATATTCTACACGAGTTCGGAGTGAAATCAGAAACATTTGTCACAATATATGGTTAATCTGTAACTTTTAATTAATGCATTGTAAATTAAGTGGGAACAATAGCTTTAGAGCTCCGATCTATGTTTACAACGAGATATAATACGCTCCAAACGAATAAACACACAGAAAGATATGAGTGTCACCAATACTTAGCCTTATCTCTATGATGTAGCGTTTTCTGCGAAAATAGAGCACATTTAGCGTAAATACAGTGTATTTTAGTAATTAGGCAATCATCCCTTGATACTTTGAAACCAGCGCCTGAAGACAAGTTTTAGAACTCGGTAAGATCTTTCCAACGAGATATTAAACGCTTTCAACGGCGCAAAATAGAGCAAGATATGATCGCATCAAATTCTACACGAGTTCGGAGTGAAATCAGAAACATTTGTGAATATATCGTTAATCTGTAACTTTTAATTAATGAATTGTAAATGAAGTTGAAACAATAGCTTTAGATCTCCGATCTATCTTTCCAACGAGATATAATACGCTCCAAACGGATAAACACACAGCATGATATGAGTGTCACAAATACTTAGCCTTATCTCTATGATTTAGCGTTTTCAGCGAAAATAGAGCACTTTTAGCGTAAATACAGTGTAGTTTAGTAATTAGGCAATCATCCCTTACTATTTTGAAACAAACGCCTGAAGACAAGTTTTAGAACTTGGTAAGATCTTTCCAACGAGATATTAAACGCTTTCAATGGCACAAAATAAAGCAAGATATGATTGCATCAAATTCTACACGGGTTCGGAGTGAAATCACAAACATTTGTGAATATAAGGTTAATATGTAACTTTTAACTAATTCAATGTAAATGAAGTTGGAACAATAGTTTTAGAGCTCCGATGTATCTTTCCAACGAGATATAATACGCTCAAAACGGATAAACACACAGCAAGATATGAGTGTCACAAATACTTAGCCTTATCTCTATGATTTAGCGTTGTCAGCGAAAATAGAATACTTTTAGCATAAATACAGTGTATTTTAGTAATTAGGCAATCATCCCTTTATATTCTGAAACCGGAGCCTGAAGACAACGTTTAGAACTCGGTATGATCTTTCCAACGAGATATTAAACGCTTTCAACGTCACAAAATAGAGCATGATATGATCGCATCACATTCTACACGAGTTCGGAGTGAAATCAGAAACATTTGTGAATATATGGTTAATCTGTAACTTTTAATTAATGCATTGTAAATGAAGTTAGAACAATAGCTTTATATCTCCGATCTATCTTTCCAACGAGATATAATACGCTCCAAACGGATAAACACACAGCAAGATATGAGTGTCACAAATACTTAGCCTTATCTCTATGATTTAGCGTTTTCAGCGAAAATAGATCACTTTTAGCGTAAATACGGTGTATTTTAGTAATTAGGGAATCATCCCTTGATAGTTTGAAACCAGCGCCAGAAGACAAGTTTTAGAACTCGGTAAGATCGTTCCAACGAGATGTTAAACGCTTTCAACGGCAAAAAATAGAGCAAGATATGTTCGCATCAAATTCTACACGAGTTCGGAGTGAAATCAGAAACATTTATGAATATATGGTTAATTTGTAACTTTTAATTAATGCATTGTAAATGAAGTTGGAACAATAGATTTAGTGTTCCGATCTATCTTTCCAACGAGATATAATACGCTCCAAACGGATTAACACACAGCAAGATATGAGTGTCACAAATAATTAGCCTTATCTCTATGATTTAGCGTTTTCAGCGGAAATAGAGGACTTTTAGCGTAAATACAGTGTATTTTAGTAATTTCGCAATCATCCCTTGATATTTTGAAACCAGAGACTGAAGACAAGTTTTATAACTCGGTAATATGTTTCCAACGAGATGTTAAACACTTTCAACGGCACAAAATAGAGCAAGATATGATCGCATCAAATTCTACACGAGTTCGGAGTGAAATCAGAAACATTTGTGAATATATGGTTAATCTGTAACTTTTAATTAATGAATTGTGAATGAAGTTGGAACATCAGCTTTAGAGCTCCGATCTATCTTTCCAACGAGATATAATACGCTCCAAACGGATAAACACACAACAAGATATGAGTGTCACAATTACTTAGCCTTATCTCTATGATTTAGCGTTTTCATCGAAAACAGAGCACTTTTCGCGTAAATACAGTGTATTTTAGTAATTAGGCAATCATCCCTTGATATTTTGAAACCAACTCCTGAAAAAAAGTTTTAGAACTCGGTAAGCGCTTTCCAACGAGTTATTAAACGCTTTCAACGGCAAAAAATAGAGCAAGATATGATCGCATCAAATTCTACACGAGTTCGGAGTGAAATCAGAAACATTTGTGAATATATGGTTAATCAGTAACTTTTAATTAATGAATTGTAATTGAAGTTGGAACAATAGCTTTAGAGCTCCGATCTATCTTTCCAACGAGATATAATACGCTCCAAACGGATAAACACACATCAAGATATGAGTGTCACAAATACTTAGCCTTATCTGTATGATTTAGCGTTTTCAGCGAAAATAGAGCACTTTTAGCGTAAATTCAATGTATTTTAGTAATTAGGCAATTATCCCTTGATATTTTGAAAGCAGCGCCAGAAGACATGTTTTAGAACTAGGTAAGATCGTTCCAACGAGATATTAAACGCTTTCAACGGCACAAAATAGAGCAAGATATGATCGCATCAAATTCTACACGAGTTCGGAGTGAAATCAGAAACATTTGTGAATATATGGTTAATCTGTAACTTTTAATTAATGCATTGTAAATGAAGTTGGAACAATACCTTTAGAGCTCCGATCTATCTTTAACACGAGATATAATACGCTCCAAACGGATAAACACACAGCAGGATATGAGTGTCACAAATACTTTGCCTGATCTCTATGATTAGCGTTTTCAGCGAAAATAGAGCACTTTTAGCGTAAATACAGTGTATTTTAGTAATTAGGCAATCATACATTGATATTCTGAAACTGGAGCCTGAATACAAGTTTTAGAACTCGGTAAGATCTTTCCAACGAGATATTAAACTCTTTCAACGGCACAAAATAGAGCATGATATGATCGCATCACATTCTACACGAGTTCGGAGTAATATCAGAAACATTTGTGAATATATGGTTAATCTGTAACTTTTAATTAATGCATTGTAAATGAAGTTGGAACAATAGCTTTAGATCTCCGATCTATCTTTCCAACGAGATATAAAACGCTCCAAACGGATAAACACACAGCAAGATATGAGTGTCACAAATACTTAGCCTTATCTCTATGATTTAGCGTTTTCAGCGAAAATAGAGCACTTTTAGCGTAAATACAGTGTATTTTAGTAATTAGGCCATAATCCCTTGATGTTTTGAAACCAGCGCCTGAAGACAAGTTTTAGAACTCGGTAAGATCTTTCCAACGAGATATTAAACGCTTTCAACGGCGCAAAATAGAGCAAAATATGATCGCATCAAATTCTACACGAGTTCGGAGTGAAATCAGAAACATTTGTGAATATATCGTTAATCTGTAACTTTTAATTAATGAATTGTAAATGAAGTTGAAACAACAGCTTTAGATCTCCGATATATCTTTCCAACGAGATATAATACGCTCCAAACGGATAAACACACAGCAAGATATGAGTGTCACAAATGCTTAGCCTTATCTCTATGATTTAGCGTTTTCAGCGAAAATAGAGTACTTTTAGCATAAATACAGTGTATTTTAGTAATTAGGTAATCATCCCTTTATATTCTGAAACCGGAGCCTGAAGACAACGTTTAGAACTCGGTATGTTCTTTCCAACGAGATATTAAACGCTTACAACGTCACAAAATAGAGCATGATATGATCGCATCACATTCTACACGAGTTCGGAGTGAAATCAGAAACATTTGTGAATATATGGTTAATCTGTAACTTTTAATTAATGCATTGTAAATGAAGTTAGAACAATAGCTTTATATCTCTGATCTATCTTTCCAACGAGATATAATACGCTCCAAACGGATAAACACACAGCAAGATATGAGCGTCACAAATACTTAGCCTTATCTCTATGATTAGAGTTTTCAGCGAAAATAGAGGAGCAATTTTAGCGTAAATACAGTGTATTTTAGTAATTAGGCAATCATACCTTGATATTCTAAAACCGGAGCCTGAAGACAAGTTTTAGAACTCGGTAAGATCTTTCCAACGAGATATTAAACGCTTTGAACGTCACAAAATAGAGCATGATATGATCGCATCACATTCTACACGAGTTCGGAATGAAATCAGAAACATTTGTGAATATATAGTTAATCTGTAACTTTTAATTAATGCATTGTAAATGAAGTTGGAACAATACCTTTAGAGCTCCGATCTATCTTTAACACGAGATATAATACGCTCCAAACGGATAAACACACAGCAGGATATGAGTGTCACAAATACTTTGCCTGATCTCTATGATTAGCGTTTTCAGCGAAAATAGAGCACTTTTAGCGTAAATACAGTGTATTTTAGTAATTAGGCAATCATACATTGATATTCTGAAACTGGAGCCTGAAGACAAGTTTTAGAACTCGGTAAGATCTTTCCAACGAGATATTAAACTCTTTCAACGGCACAAAATAGAGCATGATATGATCGCATCACATTCTACACGAGTTCGGAGTGAAATCAGAAACATTTGTGAATATATGGTTAATCTGTAACTTTTAATTAATGCATTGTAAATGAAGTTGGAACAATAGCTTTAGATCTCCGATCTATCTTTCCAACGAGATATAATACGCTCCAAACGGATAAACACACAGCAAGATATGAGTGTCACAAATACTTAGCCTTATCTCTATGATTTAGCGTTTTCAGCGAAAATAGAGCACTTTTAGCGTAAATACAGTGTATTTTAGTAATTAGGCCATAATCCCTTGATTTTTTGAAACCAGCGCCTGAAGACAAGTTTTAGAACTCGGTAAGATCTTTCCAACGAGATATTAAACGCTTTCAACGGCACAACACAGAGCAAGATATGATCGCATCATATTCTACACGAGTTCGGAGTGAAATCAGAAACATTTGTCACAATATATGGTTAATCTGTAACTTTTAATTAATGCATTGTAAATTAAGTTGGAACAATAGCTTTAGAGCTCCGATATATCTTTACAACGAGATATAATACGCTCCAAACGAATAAACACACAGAAAGATATGAGTGTCACCAATACTTAGCCTTATCTCTATGATTTAGCGTTTTCTGCGAAAATAGAGCACTTTTAGCGTAAATACAGTGTATTTTAGTAATTAGGCAATCATCCCTTGATATTTTGAAACCAGAGCCTGAAGACAAGTTTTAGAACTCGGTAAGATCTTTCCAACGAGATATTAAACGCTTTCAACGGCGCAAAATAGAGCAAGATATGATCGCATCAAATTCTACACGAGTTCTGAGTGAAATTTGAAACATTTGTGAATATATCGTTAATCTGTAACTTTTAATTAATGAATTGTAAATGAAGTTGAAACAATAGCTTTAGATCTCCGATATATCTTTCTAACGAGATATAATACGCTCCAAACAGATAAACACACAGCAAGATATGAGTGTCACAAATACTTAGCCTTATCTCTATGATTTAGCGTTTTCAGCGAAAATACAGTACTTTTAGCATAAATACAGTGTATTTTAGTAATTAGGCAATCATCCATTTATATTCTGAAACCGGAGCCTGAAGACAACGTTTAGAACTCGGTATGATCTTTCCAACGAGATATTAAACGCTTTCAACGTCACAAAATAGAGCATGATATGATCGCATCACATTCTACACGAGTTCGGAATGAAATCAGAAACATTTGTGAATATATGGTTAATCTGTAACTTTTAATTAATGCATTGTAAATGAAGTTTGAACAATAGCTTTAGATCTCCGATCTATCTTTCCAACGAGATACAATACGCTCCAAACGGATAAACACACAGCAAGATATGAGTGTCACAAATACTTAGCCTTATCTCTATGATTTAGCGTTTTCAGCGAAAATAGAGCACTTTTAGCGTAAATACAGTGTATTTTAGTAATTAGGCAATCATACATTGATATTCTGAAACTGGAGCCTGAAGACAAGTTTTAGAACTCGGTAAGATCTTTCCAACGAGATATTAAACTCTTTCAACGGCACAAAATAGAGCATGATATGATCGCATCACATTCTACACGAGTTCGGAGTGAAATCAGAAACATTTGTGAATATATGGTTAATCTGTAACTTTTAATTAATGCATTGTAAATGAAGTTGGAACAATAGCTTTAGATCTCCGATCTATCTTTCCAACGAGATATAATACGCTCCAAACGGATAAACACACAGCAAGATATGAGTGTCACAAATACTTAGCCTTATCTCTATGATTTAGCGTTTTCAGCGAAAATAGAGCACTTTTAGCGTAAATACAGTGTATTTTAGTAATTAGGCCATAATCCCTTGATTTTTTGAAACCAGCGCCTGAAGACAAGTTTTAGAACTCGGTAAGATCTTTCCAACGAGATATTAAACGCTTTCAACGGCGCAAAATAGAGCAAGATATGATCGCATCAAATTCTACACGAGTTCGGAGTGAAATCAGAAACATTTGTGAATATATCGTTAATCTGTAACTTTTAATTAATGAATTGTAAATGAAATTGAAACAATAGCTTTAGATCTCCGATATATCTTTCTAACGAGATATAATACGCTCCAAACAGATAAACACACAGCAAGATATGAGTGTCACAAATTCTTAGCCTTATCTCTATGATTTAGCGTTTTCAGCGAAAATACAGTACTTTTAGCACAAATACAGTGTATTTTAGTAATTAGGCAATCATCCCTTTATATTCTGAAACCGGAGCCTGAAGACAACGTTTAGAACTCGGTATGATCTTTCCAACGAGATATTAAACGCTTTCAACGTCACAAAATAGAGCATGATATGATCGCATCACATTCTACACGAGTTCGGAATGAAATCAGAAACATTTGTGAATATATGGTTAATCTGTAACTTTTAATTAATGCATTGTAAATGAAGTTTGAACAATAGCTTTAGATCTCCGATCTATCTTTCCAACGAGATACAATACGCTCCAAACGGATAAACACACAGCAAGATATGAGTGTCACAAATACTTAGCCTTATCTCTATGATTTTGCGTTTTCAGCGAAAATAGAGCACTTTTAGCGTAAATACAGTGTATTTTAGTAATTAGGCAATCATACATTGATATTCTAAAACTGGAGCCTGAAGACAAGTTTTAGAACTCGGTAAGATCTTTCCAACGAGATATTAAACTCTTTCAACGGCACAAAATAGAGCATGATATGATCGCATCACATTCTACACGAGTTCGGAGTGAAATCAGAAACATTTGTGAATATATGGTTAATCTGTAACTTTTAATTAATGCATTGTAAATGAAGTTGGAACAATAGCTTTAGATCTCCGATCTATCTTTCCAACGAGATATAATACGCTCCAAACGGATAAACACACAGCAAGATATGAGTGTCACAAATACTTAGCCTTATCTCTATGATGTAGCGTTTTCAGCGAAAATAGAGCACTTTTAGCGTAAATACAGTGTATTTTAGTAATTAGGCCATAATCCCTTGATTTTTTGAAACCAGCGCCTGAAGACAAGTTTTAGAACTCGGTAAGATCTTTCCAACGAGATATTAAACGCTTTCAACGGCGCAAAATAGAGCAAGATATGATCGCATCAAATTCTACACGAGTTCGGAGTGAAATCAGAAACATTTGTGAATATATCGTTAATCTGTAACTTTTAATTAATGAATTGTAAATGAAGTTGAAACAATAGCTTTAGATCTCCGATATATCTTTCTAACGAGATATAATACGCTCCAAACAGATAAACACACAGCAAGATATGAGTGTCACAAATACTTAGCCTTATCTCTATGATTTAGCGTTTTCAGCGAAAATACAGTACTTTTAGCATAAATACAGTGTATTTTAGTAATTAGGCAATCATCCCTTTATATTCTGAAACCGGAGCCTGAAGACAACGTTTAGAACTCGGTATGATCTTTCCAACGAGATATTAAACGCTTTCAACGTCACAAAATAGAGCATGATATGATCGCATCACATTCTACACGAGTTCGGAATGAAATCAGAAACATTTGTGAATATATGGTTAATCTGTAACTTTTAATTAATGCATTGTAAATGAAGTTTGAACAATAGCTTTAGATCTCCGATCTATCTTTCCAACGAGATACAATACGCTCCAAACGGATAAACACACAGCAAGATATGAGTGTCACAAATACTTAGCCTTATCTCTATGATTTAGCGTTTTCAGCGAAAATAGAGCACTTTTAGCGTAAATACAGTGTATTTTAGTAATTAGGCAATCATACATTGATATTCTGAAACTGGAGCCTGAAGACAAGTTTTAGAACTCGGTAAGATCTTTCCAACGAGATATTAAACTCTTTCAACGGCACAAAATAGAGCATGATATGATCGCATCACATTCTACACGAGTTCGGAGTGAAATCAGAAACATTTGTGAATATATGGTTAATCTGTAACTTTTAATTAATGCATTGTAAATGAAGTTGGAACAATAGCTTTAGATCTCCGATCTATCTTTCCAACGAGATATAATACGCTCCAAACGGATAAACACACAGCAAGATATGAGTGTCACAAATACTTAGCCTTATCTCTATGATTTAGCGTTTTCAGCGAAAATAGAGCACTTTTAGCGTAAATACAGTGTATTTTAGTAATTAGGCCATAATCCCTTGATTTTTTGAAACCAGCGCCTGAAGACAAGTTTTAGAACTCGGTAAGATCTTTCCAACGAGATATTAAACGCTTTCAACGGCGCAAAATAGAGCAAGATATGATCGCATCAAATTCTACACGAGTTCGGAGTGAAATCAGAAACATTTGTGAATATATCGTTAATCTGTAACTTTTAATTAATGAATTGTAAATGAAGTTGAAACAATAGCTTTAGATCTCCGATATATCTTTCTAACGAGATATAATACGCTCCAAACGGATAAACACACAGCAAGATATGAGTGTCACAAATACTTAGCCTTATCTCTATGATTTAGCGTTTTCAGCGAAAATACAGTACTTTTAGCATAAATACAGTGTATTTTAGTAATTAGGCAATCATCCCTTTATATTCTGAAACCGGAGCCTGAAGACAACGTTTAGAACTCGGTATGATCTTTCCAACGAGATATTAAACGCTTTCAACGTCACAAAATAGAGCATGATATGATCGCATCACATTCTACACGAGTTCGGAGTGAAATCAGAAACATTTGTGAATATATAGTTAATCTGTAACTTTTAATTAATGCATTGTAAATGAAGTTAGAACAATAGCTTTATATCTCCGATCTGTCTTTCCAACGAGATATAATACGCTCCAAACGGATAAACACACAGCAAGATATGAGCGTCACAAATACTTAGCCTTATCTCTATGATTAGCGTTTTCAGCGAAAATAGAGCAATTTTAGCGTAAATACAGTGTATTTTAGTAATTAGGCAATCATACCTTGATATTCTAAAACCGGAGCCTGAAGACAAGTTTTAGAACTCGGTAAGATCTTTCCAACGAGATATTAAACGCTTTCAACGTCACAAAATAGAGCATGATATGATCGCATCACATTCTACACGAGTTCGGAATGAAATCAGAAACATTTGTGAATATATGGTTAATCTGTAACTTTTAATTAATGCATTGTAAATGAAGTTTGAACAATAGCTTTAGATCTCCGATCTATCTTTCCAACGAGATACAATACGCTCCAAACGGATAAACACACAGCAAGATATGAGTGTCACAAATGCTTAGCCTTATCTCTATGATTTAGCGTTTTCAGCGTAAATCGAGTACTTTTAGCATAAATACAGTGTATTTTAGTAATTCGGTAATCATCCCTTTATATTCTGAAACCGGAGCCTGAAGACAACGTTTAGAACTCGGTATGATCTTTCCAACGAGATATTAAACGCTTTCAACGTCACAAAATAGAGCATGATATGATCGCATCACATTCTACACGAGTTCGGAGTGAAATCAGAAACATTTGTGAATATATGGTTAATCTGTAACTTTTAATTAATGCATTGTAAATGAAGTTAGAACAATAGCTTTATATCTCCGATCTATCTTTCCAACGAGATATAATACGCTCCAAACGGATAAACACACAGCAAGATATGAGCGTCACAAATACTTAGCCTTATCTCTATGATTAGCGTTTTCAGCGAAAATAGAGCAATTTTAGCGTAAATACAGTGTATTTTAGTAATTAGGCAATCATACCTTGATATTCTAAAACCGGAGCCTGAAGACAAGTTTTAGAACTCGGTAAGATCTTTCCAACGAGATATTAAACGCTTTCAACGTCACAAAATAGAGCATGATATGATCGCATCACATTCTACACGAGTTCGGAATGAAATCAGAAACATTTGTGAATATATAGTTAATCTGTAACTTTTAATGAATGCATTGTAAATGAAGTTGGAACAATACCTTTAGAGCTCCGATCTATCTTTAACACGAGATATAATACGCTCCAAACGGATAAACACACAGCAGGATATGAGTGTCACAAATACTTTGCCTGATCTCTATGATTAGCGTTTTCAGCGAAAATAGAGCACTTTTAGCGTAAATACAGTGTATTTTAGTAATTAGGCAATCATACATTGATATTCTGAAACTGGAGCCTGAAGACAAGTTTTAGAACTCGGTAAGATCTTTTCAACGAGATATTAAACTCTTTCAACGGCACAAAATAGAGCATGATATGATCGCATCACATTCTACACGAGTTCGGAGTGAAATCAGAAACATTTGTGAATATATGGTTAATATGTAACTTTTAATTAATGCATTGTAAATGAATTTGGAACAATAGCTTTAGATCTCCGATCTATCTTTCCAACGAGATATAATACGCTCCAAACGGATAAACACACAGCAAGATATGAGTGTCACAAATACTTAGCCTTATCTCTATGATTTAGCGTTTTCAGCGAAAATAGAGCACTTTTAGCGTAAATACAGTGTATTTTAGTAATTAGGCCATAATCCCTTGATTTTTTGAAACCAGCGCCTGAAGACAAGTTTTAGAACTCGGTAAGATCTCGGTAAGATCTGAAGGAGTTGAGAGCTTCTCTCCCTAGGATTTCCGCGACCTGGGCTCTTCTTCACGGAAAATCGCTCGTTTTCTTCACCTTCTTCGTCCATCAATCCTTCCTTTGAGCTTGAATATTAGCTACGCTACCTTCATCCTTTTTGGGGTGTAGCTTCTCTAATTTTCGAGCTCTTGTTTGGTGGTTTTTGGACATTTCCGAGCTTTTTCTTACGTGAAAACACTATTCACTTCCGAAGGTCAACGCCTCCCTAGAGCGTTTTTCTTTCTCAATCTCCTCTGTGATTGTGTTTCTAGACTCCACTTGGTGTGAGGATTAACCTTTTCAAAGTTTTCAATCATCAAGAAAGTTTTGATTTTGTACCTTTCCAACGGTTACTTCGCCATTGGTACGGACATCGAGCTAAGAAGGAGCCAAGAAGAAGTAACCTTTCTATGTTCCTTTGGAGGGGTTGCTAGCTCCTAGCTCCCCCTTCATCCTCACTATGCCTCCGAAGAAGAAGAAGGTGGCTTCGGTTCCCACAAAAGCTTCATCTCGGCTCAAATCCAAACAACAAAATCAAGAAATTGATGAAGCAATTGAAGCTATGTCAAGGGAGAACGACTCACACATGGAAGGAGCTCGCTCGCTTGTCTTAGATGAGGACATCTCTTCCTCCATGGCTGGTACTATCACTATAGCTCCGGATGATACTCAAGCTCAACAAGCACCTACGGTGATGGAGAACAATCCGGGAAATTTGGTCACAAATGAAGGTAACACTCCTAATTCCGATTCCATTTTGTATGATGATGTTACAATTGGGATTGCTTCCTTGGATGAAACCGTGGATTATATTGAAGACCCCCTGGTCGTAGCTTTATTTGAAGGGGAGAATGGTATGCCAAGAGAATCAATTGTTAACAACATTTCCAATGATGGTAACCCGAGCCAAGTTGAAACTCCCATTGTTATCCCGGTTGAAGGAAATGCGGATCCTACTCCTTTGAGTACACCTTATGCCGCGGCATCAAAGCAAGGTGGTGAACCAAATGTCCCTATGGATGAACCTAATGCCGCGGCTTCTAAGCAACCAAATGTCCTTGTCCCTTTGGATCCTAATGCCGCGGCATCAAAAGCAAATGGTGGACAGTCCATGCCTTCTTTTGTCTCTCTTTTCAAGGATAATAGACAACCGGAAAAAGGTATGAAACTCCATTATATTGAACCTAAAGGAGATGTTATTGACCTCTCTACCCGAAAGCTCCCTTCTATGACTGATATTTGGGGGTATTGGTTAGTTGCATACTTTGATGGAAGATTCCCCGGGCTTAAAAACATTCATGATATGGTTAGAATGTGGGATGTCCCTTGCCGGGTTAGATCTCATGATAGAGGTTGGGTCATCTTTAAGTTCCAAAATGAAGATGATAGAGCTAAAGTGCTCATGGATGGGCCTTACTCTCTATTTGGGAAACCTTTTCATCTCAAGACCCTATCCGACAACTTCTCCATGGAAGATGAAGAATTCCTTAGGGTACCTATTTGGGTACAATTCCCACATCTACCTATGCGTATATGGGAGGAGGAGATTATAAGTGAAGTGGCATCTAGGGTGGGAATCCCCTTGACCACGGATAGAATCACATGTGAGAAGGCAAGATCCAACTTTGCTAGGGTGTTGATTGAAGTTGATGCCTCAAAACCTCCACCCCTCTCTATACCAATACGGCTGCCAAATGGAAAACTTCATAAACAAGGTGTGAGGTATGAAACTTTTCCCAATTATTGTTTTCATTGTAAATGCTTTGGCCACCATGCTTTTACTTGCAAGGTTATAGCTACTATTGAAAGAGAAGAAGTGGAAAAGAGGAAGGCAATTGACAAACCCGAGAACATTGATGCACCTCACCCTAATAACAAAGGCAAAGTGATTGATACCGAGGAAATCCCAAAGAATGATCATCCATTTTTCAAGATGAGAAGAACTTTCAAGATGGGGAAGAAGAAACCGAGGAGAGGGGAGGCAACCACTTCCCAATACCAAGAGGATGATGATGCTCTACAAACCACCCGTGTGGTGAGGGAAATCTCAAACATCTTCCGAGATGAGGTTATTGTTGAAATGGAAACCGATGAATATGCAAACCCTACTATGAGAGTGAAGCACATTGATGATGTTGATGAAGGCACAAATATCATCAATTTGGACCACAACCTAAAGGTAGTGAAAGAAGATGAACCCGGTGTCCTTTTTACTAAGGAATGCTTGGAAGGTCTCCCCGGAATAACACCAACAAAGAAGGGCTATACCTATGGCTCGGATTTTATGAGAGGAGTTTATAGGCACTACTTGAATGGCTTCTTTGAGGAGGGATGCCTTAGAGTTAATGCATGCAAAGTAAAGGACCCAAGGAAGATGGACATCACAAAAAGCCGTGTGGTATATGACATTAGGGATGCATACCTTGATGATGTTATCACCAAGATAGCACTTGACAAGGAAGATAGGCCGTGCATACACCTTCTACACTATGAGCATGTTAAAGAGGGTATGACAAGGCTTGATAACTACTTGGATGTGATCCATGATTTCCAAACCAAGGGCTTGACATTCACAACAAAGTGTCTCAAAGAACTTCCCGGAGCTAATGCCACGGATGAGGGGTATGTCTTCACCTCTTTTTTTATCCAACATGTCTATGGTTTTTTGTTTCTAACTAGGTACAAGCCGAGGCTAAAGGAGATAGGCATTGAGGCCGGGCGTGGCAAGAGGGGCAACAAAACTCAAACATTTTAATGTTTGTGTCCGCATGGAACATCCGAGGCCTCAATAAGGTCTCTAAACAAAACTCTATCTTTAACTTTGTGAATATTAATAAACTACATGTATGCTGCCTTTTAGAAACCAAGATGACTACTTCAAATTTTGAAAAATTTAGTACCAACCGATGGCCTTCTTGGCTATCCGCTACTAACTTTGATAAAATTGATGGTGGACGTATTGCTATTATTTGGAACCCAAATTTTGTTCAACTTAAAGTACTTGAAAATGATAAACAGCATGTACATTGTGAATTGACATGTAAAACAACCCAACTTGTGTTTTTTGTTACCTTTGTCTATGCCCTCTACTCGGTTGTTGAGAGAAAAATGCTTTGGGATCACTTACCCTCATTAGAACCATCTATTAATAAGCCTTGGCTTGTTATGGGGGATTTCAATTGTGTGGGTAGCCCAAATGAGAGAATTGGGCCTACTACCCCCTCGGCTTATCACCTACAACACCTTAATGATTTCAAAATCCAAGCAAACCTTGTTGACTCTCCTTCCACCGGAGCAACCCTTACTTGGAATAGAGGTGCTCTTTGGGCCAAATTGGATAGAGTCCTCATGAACCCCATTTGGGGCACCCTTGGGATTTCTTGTACTACCCATTTTCATGACATGGAGGCTGAATTTGATCATGTGGCTTCCCATGTCACTCTCGGCCAAAACAAAAGCTTAGGCTCTAAACCGTTCAAATTTTTCAATATGTGGCTTAAACATGAGGATTTCAAGTCCATACTCACTAGGCATTGGTATAATGAGTTTTTTGGCAGCTCTCAATACATCCTAGCCCAAAAGCTGAAATCTCTTAAGAAACCATTAAAGGAACTCAATAGGCAAAAATTTGGTCATATATCCGAAAGAGTTAAACAATCAAAGAAAGAGTATAAAAGACTCCTAGATCTTTCCATGCTCTCTCCACTTGATGAAAACATTAAAAAGGATCTTGCTTATTCCAAGAAAAATGTCCTTAATCTAAAGAAGGCCGAAGAGGATTTCTTTAGACAAAAAGCAAAAGCTACTCACCTTGCCCAAGGTGACAAATGTACTAAATATTTTCATGCCATTGTTAAAAAGAATATGGTGAGGAACTCAATTACAGCCCTTAAGCTCCCTAATGGTGATTTTACTACTTCCACTGATCAAGTTGCCACTAATTTGGTACATTTTTACACTTCTCTGTTTGGTACACACTTTTCTAGCGCTCCCTTAGACCCTACTATTGTGACCTCGGGTAAGTGCATTCCAAACCAATCTGTTGGCAACCTGATTGCCCCTATTACTGACCTAGAGATTAAGGATGCTCTTTTTGATATTGGAGATAACAAAGCCCCGGGCCCTGATGGGTATACCTCGGCTTTCTTCAAGCAAAATTGGAATATTGTGGGCAATGACCTCACCTTGGCTGTAAAAGGTTTCTTTGGCTCTGGGAAATTACTTAAGCAGCTTAATCATACGATTATTGCTCTTATCCCAAAAACCAATCATTCACCCACACCGGCTGATTTTAGACCTATTGCATGTACAAATGTGGTTTACAAGGTTATTACCAAAATCCTTGCTAAGCGAATGATTCCTTATCTGCCTGATCTTGTTGATGGTGCCCAGGGGGCTTTTGTTGATGGTAGACTTATGACTGATAATGTCTTTGTTGCACAAGAACTTGTTAAAGGATATACTAGAAAAAGGATATCTCCTAGATGTATGTTAAAGGTTGATCTTCGGAAAGCCTATGACACCATATCTTGGGATTTCCTTGCTAGTATGCTATCTCATTTGGGTTTTCCAAAAAGATTTATTGACTGGATTATGGAGTGTGTTTCCACACCCTCCTACTCTATATCCATTAATGGGGTCCTCCATGGGCATTTTTGTGGAAAGAGGGGACTTAGACAAGGGGATCCTATGTCCCCTCTACTGTTTGTGCTTTGCTTGGAATATCTTTCTAGGCTTCTAAATAAGAAAACAAAAGATCCCCTTTTCAAGTTTCATCCCAAATGTGGGAATTTGAAGATAACACATGTAGCGTATGCTGATGACCTCATGCTTTTCTCCAAGGGACATGCTCCCTCCATAAAAATTCTGATTGATTCTTTAGAGGAGTTTGGGGATATTTCTGGTCTCAAGGTAAATTATGACAAATCTAATATCTTTATTGGTGGCATGGCTGACTATGAAATGAATAGTATCCTTGATTTAGTAAATTTTAGATTGGGTGCCTTTCCTGTTAAATATCTTGGTGTCCCCCTTGCCCCTTTAAAGATTTCTGTAGCTCAATATGCTCCTCTACTAGAGTCCATCACTACCTTCATTAGTGCTTGGAATCTTAAAACCCTCTCTTATGCTGGTAGGGTGGAGCTCATAAAATCTGTGATTCAAGGAGTACACTCTTTTTGGCTCCAAATGTTTCCCATTCCCAAAACTATACTTGATAGAATTACTTCCATTTGTAGAATTTTTCTGTGGGGGGGAAAGTTTTCTAGAGTTTCATGGGCTGATATTTGTCTTCCTAAGGACGAGGGTGGCCTTGGCATTCATGATACTAGAGTTTGGAACTCGGCTCTCCTAGCAAAAACCTTTTGGGACATACACATCAAAAAAGATACTCTTTGGGTTAAATGGGTGCATGGGGTTTATTTGAATGGGCGTAGTGTGTGGGTGTTCTCCCCACACCACAGGGACTCACATTTGATGAAAAAAATTGCTATGATCCGTGATGAATTTGTCCAAAAATTTGGCACAATTGATAATGCTATCCAAGGACTGACCGCTTTCCAAATTAATGGAAAACTTTCATCATCTAAAGTATATGACTTGCTTAGGATAAAGTCACCCCCTCGGCCTTGGATGTCCTTTATTTGGAAAAGCTATATTCCCCCCAAGTTTTCCTTTACTACTTGGTTGGCATTTCGGAATAGATTAGCCACATATGACAATCTACTTAGATTGGATGTAGTTAATCGATGCATTTTGTGCAAGGGTGGGCATGAATCTGTCCCACAACTATACTTTGAATGCCCCTTTTCAGGTAAGATATGGAGCATGGTTAAAGATTGGCTACACATACCACGGAGGATGGGGACCCTCGCTAGCTCGGTCAAATGGATCAAAAAGGAAAGAAGTGGAGCCACCATTCAAGCCAAGGCGTCAAGGATTGCATTTTGCTTCACTATCTACTGGATTTGGCGGGTTAGAAATGCTGCTAGGTTTGATGGGACCTCCCCCATTGAAGAAGATGTTTTTGCTCGAATTAAGTACATTGTGTACAAAGTTTTGTATAGTATCTACCCACACGAGTTGGTGGTTTTTTGATAAACTTTATTGCCCACTACCCTTTGGGGCTGCCTAGTAGATGAGGCTTTGCATAGATAGCCTAGTGTGCTAATCTTAGCATCTATGGTTTTGGAGGTGATGGGTTATCCTTTCTTTGGATAACCTACATTTTTTATCACCCTTTTTGTTGTATAGTCTTTAAACTCTGGATTGACCATTTATATATACTTACGGTTTATAAAAAAAATAGAACTCGGTAAGATCTTTCCAACGAGATATTAAACGCTTTCAACGGCACAACACAGAGCAAGATATGATCGCATCATATTCTACACGAGTTCGGAGTGAAATCAGAAACATTTGTCACAATATATGGTTAATCTGTAACTTTTAATTAATGCATTGTAAATTAAGTTGGAACAATAGCTTTAGAGCTCCGATCTATCTTTACAACGAGATATAATACGCTCCAAACGAATAAACACACAGAAAGATATGAGTGTCACCAATACTTAGCCTTATCTCTATGATTTAGCGTTTTCTGCGAAAATAGAGCACTTTTAGCGTAAATACAGTGTATTTTAGTAATTAGGCAATCATCCCTTGATATTTTGAAACCAGATCCTGAAGACAAGTTTTAGAACTCGGTAAGATCTTTCCAACGAGATATTAAACGCTTTCAACGGCGCAAAATAGAGCAAGATATGATCGCATCAAATTCTACACGAGTTCGGAGTGAAATCAGAAACATTTGTGAATATATCGTTAATCTGTAACTTTTAATTAATGAATTGTAAATGAAGTTGAAACAATAGCTTTAGATCTCCGATATATCTTTCTAACGAGATATAATACGCTCCAAACGGATAAACACACAGCAAGATATGAGTGTCACAAATACTTAGCCTTATCTCTATGATTTAGCGTTTTCAGCGAAAATACAGTACTTTTAGCATAAATACAGTGTATTTTAGAAATTAGGCAATCATCCCTTTATATTCTGAAACCGGATCCTGAAGACAACGCTTAGAACTCGGTATGAGCTTTCCAACGAGATATTAAACGCTTTCAACGTCACAAAATAGAGCATGATATGATCGCATCACATTCTACACGAGTTCGGAGTGAAATCAGAAACATTTGTGAATATATGGTTAATCTGTAACTTTTAATTAATGCATTGTAAATGAAATTAGAACAATAGCTTTATATCTCCGATCTGTCTTTCCAACGAGATATAATACGCTCCAAACGGATAAACACACAGCAAGATATGAGCGTCACAAATACTTAGCCTTATCTCTATGATTAGCGTTTTCAGCGAAAATAGAGCAATTTTAGCGTAAATACAGTGTATTTTAGTAATTAGGCAATCATACCTTGATATTCTAAAACCGGAGCCTGAAGACAAGTTTTAGAACTCGGTAAGATCTTTCCAACGAGATATTAAACGCTTTCAACGTCACAAAATAGAGCATGATATGATCGCATCACATTCTACACGAGTTCGGAATGAAATCAGAAACATTTGTGAATATATGGTTAATCTGTAACTTTTAATTAATGCATTGTAAATGAAGTTTGAACAATAGCTTTAGATCTCCGATCTATCTTTCCAACGAGATACAATACGCTCCAAACGGATAAACACACAGCAAGATATGAGTGTCACAAATACTTAGCCTTATCTCTATGATTTAGCGTTTTCAGCGAAAATAGAGCACTTTTAGCGTAAATACAGTGTATTTTAGTAATTAGGCCATAATCCCTTGATTATTTGAAACCAGCGCCTGAAGACAAGTTTTAGAACTCGGTAAAATCTTTCCAACGAGATATTAAACGCTTTCAACGGCACAACACAGAGCAAGATATGATCGCATCATATTCTACACGAGTTCGGAGTGAAATCAGAAACATTTGTCACAATATATGGTTAATCTGTAACTTTTAATTAATGCATTGTAAATTAAGTTGGAACAATAGCTTTAGAGCTCGGATCTATCTTTACAACGAGATATAATACGCTCCAAACGAATAAACACACAGAAAGATATGAGTGTCACCAATACTTAGCCTTATCTCTATGATTTAGCGTTTTCTGCGAAAAAAGAGCACTTTTAGCGTAAATACAGTGTATTTTAGTAATTAGGCAATCATCCCTTGATATTTTGAAACCAGCTCCTGAAGACAAGTTTTAGAACTCGGTAAGATATTTCCAACGAGATATTAAACGCTTTCAACGGCGCAAAATAGAGCAAGATATGATCGCATCAAATTCTACACGAGTTCGGAGTGAAATTTGAAACATTTGTGAATATATCGTTAATCTGTAACTTTTAATTAATGAATTGTAAATGAAGATGAAACAATAGCTTTAGATCTCCGATATATCTTTCCAACGAGATATAATACGCTCCAAACGGATAAACACACAGCAAGATATGAGTGTCACAAATACTTAGCCTTATCTCTATGATTTAGCGTTTTCAGCGAAAATACAGTACTTTTAGCATAAATACAGTGTATTTTAGTAATTAGGCAATCATCCCTTTAATTTCTGAAACCGGAGCCTGAAGAAAACGTTTAGAACTCGGTATGATCTTTCCAACGAGATATTAAACGCTTTCAACGTCACAAAATAGAGCATGATATGATCGCATCACATTCTACACGAGTTCGGAGTGAAATCAGAAACATTTGTGAATATATGGTTAATCTGTAACTTTTAATTAATGCATTGTAAATGAAGTTAGAACAATAGCTTTATATCTCCGATCTGTCTTTCCAACGAGATATAATACGCTCCAAACGGATAAACACACAGCAAGATATGAGCGTCACAAATACTTAGCCTTATCTCTATGATTAACGTTTTCAGCGAAAATAGAGCAATTTTAGCGTAAATACAGTGTATTTTAGTTATTAGGCAATCATACCTTGATATTCTAAAACCGGAGCCTGAAGACAAGTTTTAGAACTCGGTAAGATCTTTCCAACGAGATATTAAACGCTTTCAACGTCACAAAATAGAGCATGATATGATTGCATCACATTCTACACGAGTTCGGAATGAAATCAGAAACATTTGTGAATATATGGTTAATCTGTAACTTTTAATTAATGCATTGTAAATGAAGTTTGAAGAATAGCTTTAGATCTCCGATCTATCTTTCCAACGAGATACAATACGCTCCAAACGGATAAAAACACAGCAAGATATGAGTGTCACAAATACTTAGCCTTATCTCTATGATTTAGCGTTTTCAGCGAAAATAGAGCACTTTTAGCGTAAATACAGTGTATTTTAGTAATTAGGCAATCATACATTGATATTCTGAAACTGGAGCCTGAAGACAAGTTTTAGAACTCGGTAAGATCTTTCCAACGAGATATTAAACTCTTTCAACGGCACAAAATAGAGCATGATATGATCGCATCACATTCTACACGAGTTCGGAGTGAAATCAGAAACATTTGTGAATATATGGTTAATCTGTAACTTTTAATTAATGCATTGTAAATGAAGTTGGAACAATAGCTTTAGATCTCCGATCTATCTTTCCAACGAGATATAATACGCTCCAAACGGATAAACACACAGAAAGATATGAGTGTCACAAATACTTAGCCTTATCTCTATGATTTAGCGTTTTCAGCGAAAATAGAGCACTTTTAGCGTAAATACAGTGTATTTTAGTAATTAGGCCATAATCCCTTGATTTTTTGAAACCAGCGCCTGATGACAAGTTTTAGAACTCGGTAAGATCTTTCCAACGAGATATTAAACGCTTTCAACGGTGCAAAATAGAGCAAGATATGATCGCATCAAATTCTACACGAGTTCGGAGTGAAATCAGAAACATTTGTGAATATATCGTTAATCTGTAACTTTTAATTAATGAATTGTAAATGAAGTTGAAACAATAGCTTTAGATCTCCGATATATCTTTCTAACGAGATATAATACGCTCCAAACGGATAAACACACAGCAAGATATGAGTGTCACAAATACTTAGCCTTATCTCTATTATTTAGCGTTTTCAGCGAAAATACAGTACTTTTAGCATAAATACAGTGTATTTTAGTAATTAGGCAATCATCCCTTTATATTCTGAAACCGGAGCCTGAAGACAACGTTTAGAACTCGGTATGATCTTTCCAACGAGATATTAAACGCTTTCAACGTCACAAAATAGAGCATGATATGATCGCATCACATTCTACACGAGTTCGGAGTGAAATCAGAAACATTTGTGAATATATGGTTAATCTGTAACTTTTAATTAATGCATTGTAAATGAAGTTAGAACAATAGCTTTATATCTCCGATCTGTCTTTCCAACGAGATATAATACGCTCCAAACGGATAAACACACAGCAAGATATGAGCGTCACAAATACTTAGCCTTATCTCTATGATTAGCGTTTTCAGCGAAAATAGAGCAATTTTAGCGTAAATACAGTGTATTTTAGTAATTAGGCAATCATACCTTGATATTCTAAAACCGGAGCCTGAAGACAAGTTTTAGAACTCGGTAAGATCTTTCCAACGAGATATTAAACGCTTTCAACGTCACAAAATAGAGCATGATATGATCGCATCATATTCTACACGAGTTCGGAATGAAATCAGAAACATTTGTGAATATATGGTTAATCTGTAACTTTTAATTAATGCATTGTAAATGAAGTTTGAACAATAGCTTTAGATCTCCGATCTATCTTTCCAACGAGATACAATACGCTCCAAACGGATAAACACACAGCAAGATATGAGTGTCACAAATACTTAGCCTTATCTCTATGATTTAGCGTTTTCAGCGAAAATAGAGCACTTTTAGCGTAAATACAGTGTATTTTAGTAACTAGGCCATAATCCCTTGATTATTTGAAACCAGCGCCTGAAGACAAGTTTTAGAACATGGTAAAATCTTTCCAACGAGATATTAAATGCTTTCAACGGCACAACACAGAGCAAGATATGATCGCATCATATTCTACACGAGTTCGGAGTGAAATCAGAAACATTTGTCACAATATATGGTTAATCTGTAACTTTTAATTAATGCATTGTAAATTAAGTTGGAACAATAGCTTTAGAGCTCGGATCTATCTTTACAACGAGATATAATACGCTCCAAACGAATAAACACACAGAAAGATATGAGTGTCACCAATACTTAGCCTTATCTCTATGATTTAGCGTTTTCTGCGAAAAAAGAGCACTTTTAGCGTAAATACAGTGTATTTTAGTAACTAGGCAATCATCCCTTGATATTTTGAAACCAGCTCCTGAAGACAAGTTTTAGAACTCGGTAAGATATTTCCAACGAGATATTAAACGCTTTCAACGGCGCAAAATAGAGCAAGATATGATCGCATCAAATTCTACACGAGTTCGGAGTGAAATTTGAAACATTTGTGAATATATCGTTAATCTGTAACTTTTAATTAATGAATTGTAAATGAAGATGAAACAATAGCTTTAGATCTCCGATATATCTTTCCAACGAGATATAATACGCTCCAAACGGATAAACACACAGCAAGATATGAGTGTCACAAATACTTAGCCTTATCTCTATGATTTAGCGTTTTCAGCGAAAATACAGTACTTTTAGCATAAATACAGTGTATTTTAGTAATTAGGCAATCATCCCTTTAATTTCTGAAACCGGAGCCTGAAGACAACGTTTAGAACTCGGTATGATCTTTCCAACGAGATATTAAACGCTTTCAACGTCACAAAATAGAGCATGATATGATCGCATCACATTCTACACGAGTTCGGAGTGAAATCAGAAACATTTGTGAATATATGGTTAATCTGTAACTTTTAATTAATGCATTGTAAATGAAGTTAGAACAATAGCTTTATATCTCCGATCTGTCTTTCCAACGAGATATAATACGCTCCAAACGGATAAACACACAGCAAGATATGAGCGTCACAAATACTTAGCCTTATCTCTATGATTAACGTTTTCAGCGAAAATAGAGCAATTTTAGCGTAAATACAGTGTATTTTAGTTATTAGGCAATCATACCTTGATATTCTAAAACCGGAGCCTGAAGACAAGTTTTAGAAATCGGTAAGATCTTTCCAACGAGATATTAAACGCTTTCAACGTCACAAAATAGAGCATGATATGATCGCATCACATTCTACACGAGTTCGGAATGAAATCAGAAACATTTGTGAATATATGGTTAATCTGTAACTTTTAATTAATGCATTGTAAATGAAGTTTGAACAATAGCTTTAGATCTCCGATCTATCTTTAAAACGAGATACAATACGCTCCAAACGGATAAACACACAGCAAGATATGAGTGTCACAAATACTTAGCCTTATCTCTATGATTTAGCGTTTTCAGCGAAAATAGAGCACTTTTAGCGTAAATACAGTGTATTTTAGTAATTAGGCAATCATACATTGATATTCTGAAACTGGAGCCTGAAGACAAGTTTTAGAACTCGGTAAGATCTTTCCAACGAGATATTAAACTCTTTCAACGGCACAAAATAGAGCATGATATGATCGCATCACATTCTACACGAGTTCGGAGTGAAATCAGAAACATTTGTGAATATATGGTTAATCTGTAACTTTTAATTAATGCATTGTAAATGAAATTGGAACAATAGCTTTAGATCTCCGATCTATCTTTCCAACGAGATATAATACGCTCCAAACGGATAAACACACAGAAAGATATGAGTGTCACAAATACTTAGCCTTATCTCTATGATTTAGCGTTTTCAGCGAAAATAGAGCACTTTTAGCGTAATTACAGTGTATTTTAGTAATTAGGCCATAATCCCTTGATTTTTTGAAACCAGCGCCTGACGACAAGTTTTAGAACTCGGTAAGATCTTTCCAACGAGATATTAAACGCTTTCAACGGCGCAAAATAGAGCAAGATATGATCGCATCAAATTCTACACGAGTTCGGAGTGAAATCAGAAACATTTGTGAATATATCGTTAATCTGTAACTTTTAATTAATGAATTGTAAATGAAGTTGAAACAATAGCTTTAGATCTCCGATATATCTTTCTAACGAGATATAATACGCTCCAAACGGATAAACACACAGCAAGATATGAGTGTCACAAATACTTAGCCTTATCTCTATTATTTAGCGTTTTCAGCGAAAATACATTACTTTTAGCATAAATACAGTGTATTTTAGTAATTAGGCAATCATCCCTTTATATTCTGAAACCGGAGCCTGAAGACAACGTTTAGAACTCGGTATGATCTTTCCAACGAGATATTAAACGCTTTCAACGTCACAAAATAGAGCATGATATGATCGCATCACATTCTACACGAGTTCGGAGTGAAATCAGAAACATTTGTGAATATATGGTTAATCTGTAACTTTTAATTAATGCATTGTAAATGAAGTTAGAACAATAGCTTTATATCTCCGATCTGTCTTTCCAACGAGATATAATACGCTCCAAACGGATAAACACACAGCAAGATATGAGCGTCACAAATACTTAGCCTTATCTCTATGATTAGCGTTTTCAGCGAAAATAGAGCAATTTTAGCGTAAATACAGTGTATTTTAGTAATTAGGCAATCATACCTTGATATTCTAAAACCGGAGCCTGAAGACAAGTTTTAGAACTCGGTAAGATCTTTCTAACGAGATATTAAACGCTTTCAACGTCACAAAATAGAGCATGATATGATCGCATCACATTCTACACGAGTTCGGAATGAAATCAGAAACATTTGTGAATATATGGTTAATCTGTAACTTTTAATTAATGCATTGTAAATGAAGTTTGAACAATAGCTTTAGATCTCCGATCTATCTTTCCAACGAGATACAATACGCTCCAAACGGATAAACACACAGCAAGATATGAGTGTCACAAATACTTAGCCTTATCTCTATGATTTAGCGTTTTCAGCGAAAATAGAGCACTTTTAGCGTAAATACAGTGTATTTTAGTAATTAGGCCATAATCCCTTGATTATTTGAAACCAGCGCCTGAAGGCAAGTTTTAGAACTCGGTAAAATCTTTCCAACGAGATATTAAACGCTTTCAACGGCACAACACAGAGCAAGATATGATCGCATCATATTCTACACGAGTTCGGAGTGAAATCAGAAACATTTGTCACAATATATGGTTAATCTGTAACTTTTAATTAATGCATTGTAAATTAAGTTGGAACAATAGCTTTAGAGCTCGGATCTATCTTTACAACGAGATATAATACGCTCCAAACGAATAAACACACAGAAAGATATGAGTGTCACCAATACTTAGCCTTATCTCTATGATTTAGCGTTTTCTGCGAAAAAAGAGCACTTTTAGCGTAAATACAGTGTATTTTAGTAACTAGGCAATCATCCCTTGATATTTTGAAACCAGCTCCTGAAGACAAGTTTTAGAACTCGGTAAGATATTTCCAACGAGATATTAAACGCTTTCAACGGCGCAAAATAGAGCAAGATATGATCGCATCAAATTCTACACGAGTTCGGAGTGAAATTTGAAACATTTGTGAATATATCGTTAATCTGTAACTTTTAATTAATGAATTGTAAATGAAGATGAAACAATAGCTTTAGATCTCCGATATATCTTTCCAACGAGATATAATACGCTCCAAACGGATAAACACACAGCAAGATATGAGTGTCACAAATACTTAGCCTTATCTCTATGATTTAGCGTTTTCAGCGAAAATACAGTACTTTTAGCATAAATACAGTGTATTTTAGTAATTAGGCAATCATCCCTTTAATTTCTGAAACCGGAGCCTGAAGACAACGTTTAGAACTCGGTATGATCTTTCCAACGAGATATTAAACGCTTTCAACCTCACAAAATAGAGCATGATATGATCGCATCACATTCTACACGAGTTCGGAGTGAAATCAGAAACATTTGTGAATATATGGTTAATCTGTAACTTTTAATTAATGCATTGTAAATGAAGTTAGAACAATAGCTTTATATCTCCGATCTGTCTTTCCAACGAGATATAATACGCTCCAAACGGATAAACACACAGCAAGATATGAGCGTCACAAATACTTAGCCTTATCTCTATGATTAACGTTTTCAGCGAAAATAGAGCAATTTTAGCGTAAATACAGTGTATTTTAGTTATTAGGCAATCATACCTTAATATTCTAAAACCGGAGCCTGAAGACAAGTTTTAGAACTCGGTAAGATCTTTCCAACGAGATATTAAACGCTTTCAACGGCGCAAAATAGAGCAAGATATGATCGCATCAAATTCTACACGAGTTCGGAGTGAAATTTGAAACATTTGTGAATATATCGTTAATCTGTAACTTTTAATTAATGAATTGTAAATGAAGATGAAACAATAGCTTTAGATCTCCGATATATCTTTCCAACGAGATATAATACGCTCCAAACGGATAAACACACAGCAAGATATGAGTGTCACAAATACTTAGCCTTATCTCTATGATTTAGCGTTTTCAGCGAAAATACAGTACTTTTAGCATAAATACAGTGTATTTTAGTAATTAGGCAATCATCCCTTTAATTTCTGAAACCGGAGCCTGAAGACAACGTTTAGAACTCGGTATGATCTTTCCAACGAGATATTAAACGCTTTCAACGTCACAAAATAGAGCATGATATGATCGCATCACATTCTACACGAGTTCGGAGTGAAATCAGAAACATTTGTGAATATATGGTTAATCTGTAACTTTTAATTAATGCATTGTAAATGAAGTTAGAACAATAGCTTTATATCTCCGATCTGTCTTTCCAACGAGATATAATACGCTCCAAACGGATAAACACACAGCAAGATATGAGCGTCACAAATACTTAGCCTTATCTCTATGATTAACGTTTTCAGCGAAAATAGAGCAATTTTAGCGTAAATACAGTGTATTTTAGTTATTAGGCAATCATACCTTGATATTCTAAAACCGGAGCCTGAAGACAAGTTTTAGAACTCGGTAAGATCTTTCCAACGAGATATTAAACGCTTTCAACGGCGCAAAATAGAGCAAGATATGATCGCATCAAATTCTACACGAGTTCGGAGTGAAATTTGAAACATTTGTGAATATATCGTTAATCTGTAACTTTTAATTAATGAATTGTAAATGAAGATGAAACAATAGCTTTAGATCTCCGATATATCTTTCCAACGAGATATAATACGCTCCAAACGGATAAACACACAGCAAGATATGAGTGTCACAAATACTTAGCCTTATCTCTATGATTTAGCGTTTTCAGCGAAAATACAGTACTTTTAGCATAAATACAGTGTATTTTAGTAATTAGGCAATCATCCCTTTAATTTCTGAAACCGGAGCCTGAAGACAACGTTTAGAACTCGGTATGATCTTTCCAACGAGATATTAAACGCTTTCAACGTCACAAAATAGAGCATGATATGATCGCATCACATTCTACACGAGTTCGGAGTGAAATCAGAAACATTTGTGAATATATGGTTAATCTGTAACTTTTAATTAATGCATTGTAAATGAACTTAGAACAATAGCTTTATATCTCCGATCTGTCTTTCCAACGAGATATAATACGCTCCAAACGGATAAACACACAGCAAGATATGAGCGTCACAAATACTTAGCCTTATCTCTATGATTAACGTTTTCAGCGAAAATAGAGCAATTTTAGCGTAAATACAGTGTATTTTAGTTATTAGGCAATCATACCTTGATATTCTAAAACCGGAGCCTGAAGACAAGTTTTAGAACTCGGTAAGATCTTTCCAACGAGATATTAAACGCTTTCAACGTCACAAAATATAGCATGATATGATCGCATCACATTCTACACGAGTTCGGAATGAAATCAGAAACATTTGTGAATATATGGTTAATCTGTAACTTTTAATTAATGCATTGTAAATGAAGTTTGAACAATAGCTTTAGATCTCCGATCTATCTTTCCAACGAGATACAATACGCTCCAAACGGATAAACACACAGCAAGATATGATTGTCACAAATACTTAGCCTTATCTCTATGATTTAGCGTTTTCAGCGAAAATAGAGCACTTTTAGCGTAAATACAGTGTATTTTAGTAATTAGGCAATCATACATTGATATTCTGAAACTGGAGCCTGAAGACAAGTTTTAGAACTCGGTAAGATCTTTCCAACGAGATATTAAACTCTTTCAACGGCACAAAATAGAGCATGATATGATCGCATCACATTCTACACGAGTTCGGAGTGAAATCAGAAACATTTGTGAATATATGGTTAATCTGTAACTTTTAATTAATGCATTGTAAATGAAGTTGGAACAATAGCTTTAGATCTCCGATCTATCTTTTCAACGAGATATAATACGCTCCAAACGGATAAACACACAGAAAGATATGAGTGTCACAAATACTTAGCCTTATCTCTATGATTTAGCGTTTTCAGCGAAAATAGAGCACTTTTAGCGTAATTACAGTGTATTTTAGTAATTAGGCCATAATCCCTTGAATTTTTGAAACCAGCGCCTGAAGACAAGTTTTAGAACTCGGTAAGATCTTTCCAACGAGATATTAAACGCTTTCAACGGCGCAAAATAGAGCAAGATATGATCGCATCAAATTCTACACGAGTTCGGAGTGAAATCAGAAACATTTGTGAATATATCGTTAATCTGTAACTTTTAATTAATGAATTGTAAATGAAGTTGAAACAATAGCTTTAGATCTCCGATATATCTTTCTAACGAGATATAATACGCTCCAAACGGATAAACACACAGCAAGATATGAGTGTCACAAATACTTAGCCTTATCTCTATTATTTAGCGTTTTCAGCGAAAATACAGTACTTTTAGCATAAATACAGTGTATTTTAGTAATTAGGCAATCATCCCTTTAAATTCTGAAACCGGAGCCTGAAGACAACGTTTAGAACTCGGTATGATCTTTCCAACGAGATATTAAACGCTTTCAACGTCACAAAATAGAGCATGATATGATCGCATCACATTCTACACGAGTTCGGAGTGAAATCAGAAACATTTGTGAATATATGGTTAATCTGTAACTTTTAATTAATGCATTGTAAATGAAGTTAGAACAATAGCTTTATATCTCCGATCTGTCTTTCCAACGAGATATAATACGCTCCAAACGGATAAACACACAGCAAGATATGAGCGTCACAAATACTTAGCCTTATCTCTATGATTAGCGTTTTCAGCGAAAATAGAGCAATTTTAGCGTAAATACAGTGTATTTTAGTAATTAGGCAATCATACCTTGATATTCTAAAACCGGAGCCTGAAGACAAGTTTTAGAACTCGGTAAGATCTTTCCAACGAGATATTAAACGCTTTCAACGTCACAAAATAGAGCATGATATGATCGCATCACATTCTACACGAGTTCGGAATGAAATCAGAAACATTTGTGAATATATGGTTAATCTGTAACTTTTAATTAATGCATTGTAAATGAAGTTTGAACAATAGCTTTAGATCTCCGATCTATCTTTCCAACGAGATACAATACGCTCCAAACGGATAAACACACAGCAAGATATGAGTGTCACAAATACTTAGCCTTATCTCTATGATTTAGCGTTTTCAGCGAAAATAGAGCACTTTTAGCGTAAATACAGTGTATTTTAGTAATTAGGCCATAATCCCTTGATTATTTGAAACCAGCGCCTGAAGACAAGTTTTAGAACTCGGTAAAATCTTTCCAACGAGATATTAAACGCTTTCAACGGCACAACACAGAGCAAGATATGATCGCATCATATTCTACACGAGTTCGGAGTGAAATCAGAAACATTTGTCACAATATATGGTTAATCTGTAACTTTTAATTAATGCATTGTAAATTAAGTTGGAACAATAGCTTTTGAGCTCGGATCTATCTTTACAACGAGATATAATACGCTCCAAACGAATAAACACACAGAAAGATATGAGTGTCACCAATACTTAGCCTTATCTCTATGATTTAGCGTTTTCTGCGAAAAAAGAGCACTTTTAGCGTAAATACAGTGTATTTTAGTAATTAGGCAATCATCCCTTGATATTTTGAAACCAGCTCCTGAAGACAAGTTTTAGAACTCGGTAAGATATTTCCAACGAGATATTAATTGCTTTCAACGGCGCAAAATAGAGCAAGATATGATCGCATCAAATTCTACACGAGTTCGGAGTGAAATTTGAAACATTTGTGAATATATCGTTAATCTGTAACTTTTAATTAATGAATTGTAAATGAAGATGAAACAATAGCTTTAGATCTCCGATATATCTTTCCAACGAGATATAATACGCTCCAAACGGATAAACACACAGCAAGATATGAGTGTCACAAATACTTAGCCTTATCTCTATGATTTAGCGTTTTCAGCGAAAATACAGTACTTTTAGCATAAATACAGTGTATTTTAGTAATTAGGCAATCATCCCTTTAATTTATGAAACCGGAGCCTGAAGACAACGTTTAGAACTCGGTATGATCTTTCCAACGAGATATTAAACGCTTTCAACGTCACAAAATAGAGCATGATATGATCGCATCACATTCTACACGAGTTCGGAGTGAAATCAGAAACATTTGTGAATATATGGTTAATCTGTAACTTTTAATTAATGCATTGTAAATGAAGTTAGAACAATAGCTTTATATCTCCGATCTGTCTTTCCAACGAGATATAATACGCTCCAAACGGATAAACACACAGCAAGATATGAGCGTCACAAATACTTAGCCTTATCTCTATGATTAACGTTTTCAGCGAAAATAGAGCAATTTTAGCGTAAATACAGTGTATTTTAGTTATTAGGCAATCATACCTTGATATTCTAAAACCGGAGCCTGAAGACAAGTTTTAGAACTCGGTAAGATCTTTCCAACGAGATATTAAACGCTTTCAACGTCACAAAATAGAGCATGATATGATCGCATCACATTCTACACGAGTTCGGAATGAAATCAGAAACATTTGTGAATATATGGTTAATCTGTAACTTTTAATTAATGCATTGTAAATGAAGTTTGAACAATAGCTTTAGATCTCCGATCTATCTTTCCAACGAGATACAATACGCTCCAAACGGATAAACACACAGCAAGATATGAGTGTCACAAATACCTAGCCTTATCTCTATGATTTAGCGTTTTCAGCGAAAATAGAGCACTTTTAGCGTAAATACAGTGTATTTTAGTAATTAGGCAATCATACATTGATATTCTGAAACTGGAGCCTGAAGACAAGTTTTAGAACTCGGTAAGATCTTTCCAACGAGATATTAAACTCTTTCAACGGCACAAAATAGAGCATGATATGATCGCATTACATTCTACACGAGTTCGGAGTGAAATCAGAAACATTTGTGAATATATGGTTAATCTGTAACTTTTAATTAATGCATTGTAAATGAAGTTGGAACAACAGCTTTAGATCTCCGATCTATCTTTCTAACGAGATATAATACGCTCCAAACGGATAAACACACAGAAAGATATGAGTGTCACAAATACTTAGCCTTATCTCTATGATTTAGCGTTTTCAGCGAAAATAGAGCACTTTTAGCGTAATTACAGTGTATTTTAGTAATTAGGCCTTAATCCCTTGATTTTTTGAAACCAGCGCCTGAAGACAAGTTTTAGAACTCGGTAAGATCTTTCCAACGAGATATTAAACGCTTTCAACGGCGCAAAATAGAGCAAGATATGATCGCATCAAATTCTACACGAGTTCGGAGTGAAATCAGAAACATTTGTGAATATATCGTTAATCTGTAACTTTTAATTAATGAATTGTAAATGAAGTTGAAACAATAGCTTTAGATCTCCGATATATCTTTCTAACGAGATATAATACGCTCCAAACGGATAAACACACAGCAAGATATGAGTGTCACAAATACTTAGCCTTATCTCTATTATTTAGCGTTTTCAGCGAAAATACAGTACTTTTAGCATAAATACAGTGTATTTTAGTAATTAGGCAATCATCCCTTTATATTCTGAAACCGGAGCCTGAAGACAACGTTTAGAACTCGGTATGATCTTTCCAACGAGATATTTAACGCTTTCAACGTCACAAAATAGAGCATGATATGATCGCATCACATTCTACACGAGTTCGGAGTGAAATCAGAAACATTTGTGAATATATGGTTAATCTGTAACTTTTAATTAATGCATTGTAAATGAAGTTTGAACAATAGCTTTAGATCTCCGATCTATCTTTCCAACGAGATACAATACGCTCCAAACGGATAAACACACAGCAAGATATGAGTGTCACAAATGCTTAGCCTTATCTCTATGATTTAGCGTTTTCAGCGAAAATCGAGTACTTTTAGCATAAATACAGTGTATTTTAGTAATTAGGTAATCATCCCTTTATATTCTGAAACCGGAGCCTGAAGACAACGTTTAGAACTCGGTATGATCTTTCCAACGAGATATTTAACGCTTTCAACGTCACAAAATAGAGCATGATATGATCGCATCACATTCTACACGAGTTCGGAGTGAAATCAGAAACATTTGTGAATATATGGTTAATCTGTAACTTTTAATTAATGCATTGTAAATGAAGTTAGAACAATAGCTTTATATCTCCGATCTATCTTTCCAACGAGATATAATACGCTCCAAACGGATAAACACACAGCAAGATATGAGCGTCACAAATACTTAGCCTTATCTCTATGATTAGCGTTTTCAGCGAAAATAGAGCAATTTTAGCGTAAATACAGTGTATTTTAGTAATTAGGCAATCATACCTTGATATTCTAAAACCGGAGCCTGAAGACAAGTTTTAGAACTCGGTAAGATCTTTCCAACGAGATATTAAACGCTTTCAACGTCACAAAATAGAGCATGATATGATCGCATCACATTCTACACGAGTTCGGAATGAAATCAGAAACATTTGTGAATATATAGTTAATCTGTAACTTTTAATTAATGCATTGTAAATGAAGTTGGAACAATACCTTTAGAGCTCCGATCTATCTTTAACACGAGATATAATACGCTCCAAACGGATAAACACACAGCAGGATATGAGTGTCACAAATACTTTGCCTGATCTCTATGATTAGCTTTTTCAGCGAAAATAGAGCACTTTTAGCGTAAATACAGTGTATTTTAGTAATTAGGCAATCATACATTGATATTCTGAAACTGGAGCCTGAAGACAAGTTTTAGAACTCGGTAAGATCTTTTCAACGAGATATTAAACTCTTTCAACGGCACAAAATAGAGCATGATATGATCGCATCACATTCTACACGAGTTCGGAGTGAAATCAGAAACATTTGTGAATATATGGTTAATCTGTAACTTTTAATTAATGCATTGTAAATGAAGTTGGAACAATAGCTTTAGATCTCCGATCTATCTTTCCAACGAGATATAATACGCTCCAAACGGATAAACACACAGCAAGATATGAGTGTCACAAATACTTAGCCTTATCTCTATGATTTAGCGTTTTCAGCGAAAATAGAGCACTTTTAGCGTAAATACAGTGTATTTTAGTAATTAGGCCATAATCCCTTGATTTTTTGAAACCAGCGCCTAAAGACAAGTTTTAGAACTCGGTAAGATCTTTCCAACGAGATATTAAACGCTTTCAACGGCACAACACAGAGCAAGATATGATCGCATCATATTCTACACGAGTTCGGAGTGAAATCAGAAACATTTGTCACAATATATGGTTAATCTGTAACTTTTAATTAATGCATTGTAAATTAAGTTGGAACAATAGCTTTAGAGCTCCGATCTATCTTTACAACGAGATATAATACGCTCCAAACGAATAAACACACAGAAAGATATGAGTGTCACCAATACTTAGCCTTATCTCTATGATTTAGCGTTTTCTGCGAAAATAGAGCACTTTTAGCGTAAATACAGTGTATTTTAGTAATTAGGCAATCATCCCTTGATATTTTGAAACCAGAGCCTGAAGACAAGTTTTAGAACTCGGTAAGATCTTTCCAACGAGATATTAAACGCTTTCAACGGCGCAAAATAGAGCAAGATATGATCGCATCAAATTC
Organism: Cuscuta europaea; assembly: GCA_945859875.1. Classification (NCBI taxonomy): domain Eukaryota; kingdom Viridiplantae; phylum Streptophyta; class Magnoliopsida; order Solanales; family Convolvulaceae; genus Cuscuta; species Cuscuta europaea. The sequence goes on from CAMAPE010000022.1 coordinate 9,228,250, forward strand.
TACACGAGTTCGGAGTGAAATTTGAAACATTTGTGAATATATCGTTAATCTGTAACTTTTAATTAATGAATTGTAAATGAAGTTGAAACAATAGCTTTAGATCTCCGATATATCTTTCTAACGAGATATAATACGCTCCAAACGGATAAACACACAGCAAGATATGAGTGTCACAAATACTTAGCCTTATCTCTATGATTTAGCGTTTTCAACGAAAATACAGTACTTTTAGCATAAATACAGTGTATTTTAGTAATTAGGCAATCATCCCTTTATATTCTGAAACCGGAGCCTGAAGACAACGCTTAGAACTCGGTATGATCTTTCCAACGAGATATTCAACGCTTTCAACGTCACAAAATAGAGCATGATATGATCGCATCACATTCTACACGAGTTCGGAGTGAAATCAGAAACATTTGTGAATATATGGTTAATCTGTAACTTTTAATTAATGCATTGTAAATGAAGTTAGAACAATAGCTTTATATCTCCGATCTGTCTTTCCAACGAGATATAATACGCTCCAAACGGATAAACACACAGCAAGATATGAGCGTCACAAATACTTAGCCTTATCTCTATGATTAGCGTTTTCAGCGAAAATAGAGCAATTTTAGCGTAAATACAGTGTATTTTAGTAATTAGGCAATCATACCTTGATATTCTAAAACCGGAGCCTGAAGACAAGTTTTTGAACTCGGTAAGATCTTTCCAACGAGATATTAAACGCTTTCATCGTCACAAAATAGAGCATGATATGATCGCATCACATTCTACACGAGTTCGGAATGAAATCAGAAACATTTGTGAATATATGGTTAATCTGTAACTTTTAATTAATGCATTGTAAATGAAGTTGGAACAACAGCTTTAGATCTCCGATCTATCTTTCTAACGAGATATAATACGCTCCAAACGGATAAACACACAGAAAGATATGAGTGTCACAAATACTTAGCCTTATCTCTATGATTTAGCGTTTTCAGCGAAAATAGAGCACTTTTAGCGTAATTACAGTGTATTTTAGTAATTAGGCCTTAATCCCTTGATTTTTTGAAACCAGCGCCTGAAGACAAGTTTTAGAACTCGGTAAGATCTTTCCAACGAGATATTAAACGCTTTCAACGGCGCAAAATAGAGCAAGATATGATCGCATCAAATTCTACACGAGTTCGGAGTGAAATCAGAAACATTTGTGAATATATCGTTAATCTGTAACTTTTAATTAATGAATTGTAAATGAAGTTGAAACAATAGCTTTAGATCTCCGATATATCTTTCTAACGAGATATAATACGCTCCAAACGGATAAACACACAGCAAGATATGAGTGTCACAAATACTTAGCCTTATCTCTATTATTTAGCGTTTTCAGCGAAAATACAGTACTTTTAGCATAAATACAGTGTATTTTAGTAATTAGGCAATCATCCCTTTATATTCTGAAACCGGAGCCTGAAGACAACGTTTAGAACTCGGTATGATCTTTCCAACGAGATATTAAACGCTTTCAACGTCACAAAATAGAGCATGATATGATCGCATCACATTCTACACGAGTTCGGAGTGAAATCAGAAACATTTGTGAATATATGGTTAATCTGTAACTTTTAATTAATGCATTGTAAATGAAGTTTGAACAATAGCTTTAGATCTCCGATCTATCTTTCCAACGAGATACAATACGCTCCAAACGGATAAACACACAGCAAGATATGAGTGTCACAAATGCTTAGCCTTATCTCTATGATTTAGCGTTTTCAGCGAAAATCGAGTACTTTTAGCATAAATACAGTGTATTTTAGTAATTAGGTAATCATCCCTTTATATTCTGAAACCGGAGCCTGAAGACAACGTTTAGAACTCGGTATGATCTTTCCAACGAGATATTTAACGCTTTCAACGTCACAAAATAGAGCATGATATGATCGCATCACATTCTACACGAGTTCGGAGTGAAATCAGAAACATTTGTGAATATATGGTTAATCTGTAACTTTTAATTAATGCATTGTAAATGAAGTTAGAACAATAGCTTTATATCTCCGATCTATCTTTCCAACGAGATATAATACGCTCCAAACGGATAAACACACAGCAAGATATGAGCGTCACAAATACTTAGCCTTATCTCTATGATTAGCGTTTTCAGCGAAAATAGAGCAATTTTAGCGTAAATACAGTGTATTTTAGTAATTAGGCAATCATACCTTGATATTCTAAAACCGGAGCCTGAAGACAAGTTTTAGAACTCGGTAAGATCTTTCCAACGAGATATTAAACGCTTTCAACGTCACAAAATAGAGCATGATATGATCGCATCACATTCTACACGAGTTCGGAATGAAATCAGAAACATTTGTGAATATATAGTTAATCTGTAACTTTTAATTAATGCATTGTAAATGAAGTTGGAACAATACCTTTAGAGCTCCGATCTATCTTTAACACGAGATATAATACGCTCCAAACGGATAAACACACAGCAGGATATGAGTGTCACAAATACTTTGCCTGATCTCTATGATTAGCTTTTTCAGCGAAAATAGAGCACTTTTAGCGTAAATACAGTGTATTTTAGTAATTAGGCAATCATACATTGATATTCTGAAACTGGAGCCTGAAGACAAGTTTTAGAACTCGGTAAGATCTTTTCAACGAGATATTAAACTCTTTCAACGGCACAAAATAGAGCATGATATGATCGCATCACATTCTACACGAGTTCGGAGTGAAATCAGAAACATTTGTGAATATATGGTTAATCTGTAACTTTTAATTAATGCATTGTAAATGAAGTTGGAACAATAGCTTTAGATCTCCGATCTATCTTTCCAACGAGATATAATACGCTCCAAACGGATAAACACACAGCAAGATATGAGTGTCACAAATACTTAGCCTTATCTCTATGATTTAGCGTTTTCAGCGAAAATAGAGCACTTTTAGCGTAAATACAGTGTATTTTAGTAATTAGGCCATAATCCCTTGATTTTTTGAAACCAGCGCCTAAAGACAAGTTTTAGAACTCGGTAAGATCTTTCCAACGAGATATTAAACGCTTTCAACGGCACAACACAGAGCAAGATATGATCGCATCATATTCTACACGAGTTCGGAGTGAAATCAGAAACATTTGTCACAATATATGGTTAATCTGTAACTTTTAATTAATGCATTGTAAATTAAGTTGGAACAATAGCTTTAGAGCTCCGATCTATCTTTACAACGAGATATAATACGCTCCAAACGAATAAACACACAGAAAGATATGAGTGTCACCAATACTTAGCCTTATCTCTATGATTTAGCGTTTTCTGCGAAAATAGAGCACTTTTAGCGTAAATACAGTGTATTTTAGTAATTAGGCAATCATCCCTTGATATTTTGAAACCAGAGCCTGAAGACAAGTTTTAGAACTCGGTAAGATCTTTCCAACGAGATATTAAACGCTTTCAACGGCGCAAAATAGAGCAAGATATGATCGCATCAAATTCTACACGAGTTCGGAGTGAAATTTGAAACATTTGTGAATATATCGTTAATCTGTAACTTTTAATTAATGAATTGTAAATGAAGTTGAAACAATAGCTTTAGATCTCCGATATATCTTTCTAACGAGATATAATACGCTCCAAACGGATAAACACACAGCAAGATATGAGTGTCACAAATACTTAGCCTTATCTCTATGATTTAGCGTTTTCAACGAAAATACAGTACTTTTAGCATAAATACAGTGTATTTTAGTAATTAGGCAATCATCCCTTTATATTCTGAAACCGGAGCCTGAAGACAACGCTTAGAACTCGGTATGATCTTTCCAACGAGATATTCAACGCTTTCAACGTCACAAAATAGAGCATGATATGATCGCATCACATTCTACACGAGTTCGGAGTGAAATCAGAAACATTTGTGAATATATGGTTAATCTGTAACTTTTAATTAATGCATTGTAAATGAAGTTAGAACAATAGCTTTATATCTCCGATCTGTCTTTCCAACGAGATATAATACGCTCCAAACGGATAAACACACAGCAAGATATGAGCGTCACAAATACTTAGCCTTATCTCTATGATTAGCGTTTTCAGCGAAAATAGAGCAATTTTAGCGTAAATACAGTGTATTTTAGTAATTAGGCAATCATACCTTGATATTCTAAAACCGGAGCCTGAAGACAAGTTTTTGAACTCGGTAAGATCTTTCCAACGAGATATTAAACGCTTTCATCGTCACAAAATAGAGCATGATATGATCGCATCACATTCTACACGAGTTCGGAATGAAATCAGAAACATTTGTGAATATATGGTTAATCTGTAACTTTTAATTAATGCATTGTAAATGAAGTTGGAACAACAGCTTTAGATCTCCGATCTATCTTTCTAACGAGATATAATACGCTCCAAACGGATAAACACACAGAAAGATATGAGTGTCACAAATACTTAGCCTTATCTCTATGATTTAGCGTTTTCAGCGAAAATAGAGCACTTTTAGCGTAATTACAGTGTATTTTAGTAATTAGGCCTTAATCCCTTGATTTTTTGAAACCAGCGCCTGAAGACAAGTTTTAGAACTCGGTAAGATCTTTCCAACGAGATATTAAACGCTTTCAACGGCGCAAAATAGAGCAAGATATGATCGCATCAAATTCTACACGAGTTCGGAGTGAAATCAGAAACATTTGTGAATATATCGTTAATCTGTAACTTTTAATTAATGAATTGTAAATGAAGTTGAAACAATAGCTTTAGATCTCCGATATATCTTTCTAACGAGATATAATACGCTCCAAACGGATAAACACACAGCAAGATATGAGTGTCACAAATACTTAGCCTTATCTCTATTATTTAGCGTTTTCAGCGAAAATACAGTACTTTTAGCATAAATACAGTGTATTTTAGTAATTAGGCAATCATCCCTTTATATTCTGAAACCGGAGCCTGAAGACAACGTTTAGAACTCGGTATGATCTTTCCAACGAGATATTAAACGCTTTCAACGTCACAAAATAGAGCATGATATGATCGCATCACATTCTACACGAGTTCGGAGTGAAATCAGAAACATTTGTGAATATATGGTTAATCTGTAACTTTTAATTAATGCATTGTAAATGAAGTTTGAACAATAGCTTTAGATCTCCGATCTATCTTTCCAACGAGATACAATACGCTCCAAACGGATAAACACACAGCAAGATATGAGTGTCACAAATGCTTAGCCTTATCTCTATGATTTAGCGTTTTCAGCGAAAATCGAGTACTTTTAGCATAAATACAGTGTATTTTAGTAATTAGGTAATCATCCCTTTATATTCTGAAACCGGAGCCTGAAGACAACGTTTAGAACTCGGTATGATCTTTCCAACGAGATATTTAACGCTTTCAACGTCACAAAATAGAGCATGATATGATCGCATCACATTCTACACGAGTTCGGAGTGAAATCAGAAACATTTGTGAATATATGGTTAATCTGTAACTTTTAATTAATGCATTGTAAATGAAGTTAGAACAATAGCTTTATATCTCCGATCTATCTTTCCAACGAGATATAATACGCTCCAAACGGATAAACACACAGCAAGATATGAGCGTCACAAATACTTAGCCTTATCTCTATGATTAGCGTTTTCAGCGAAAATAGAGCAATTTTAGCGTAAATACAGTGTATTTTAGTAATTAGGCAATCATACCTTGATATTCTAAAACCGGAGCCTGAAGACAAGTTTTAGAACTCGGTAAGATCTTTCCAACGAGATATTAAACGCTTTCAACGTCACAAAATAGAGCATGATATGATCGCATCACATTCTACACGAGTTCGGAATGAAATCAGAAACATTTGTGAATATATAGTTAATCTGTAACTTTTAATTAATGCATTGTAAATGAAGTTGGAACAATACCTTTAGAGCTCCGATCTATCTTTAACACGAGATATAATACGCTCCAAACGGATAAACACACAGCAGGATATGAGTGTCACAAATACTTTGCCTGATCTCTATGATTAGCTTTTTCAGCGAAAATAGAGCACTTTTAGCGTAAATACAGTGTATTTTAGTAATTAGGCAATCATACATTGATATTCTGAAACTGGAGCCTGAAGACAAGTTTTAGAACTCGGTAAGATCTTTTCAACGAGATATTAAACTCTTTCAACGGCACAAAATAGAGCATGATATGATCGCATCACATTCTACACGAGTTCGGAGTGAAATCAGAAACATTTGTGAATATATGGTTAATCTGTAACTTTTAATTAATGCATTGTAAATGAAGTTGGAACAATAGCTTTAGATCTCCGATCTATCTTTCCAACGAGATATAATACGCTCCAAACGGATAAACACACAGCAAGATATGAGTGTCACAAATACTTAGCCTTATCTCTATGATTTAGCGTTTTCAGCGAAAATAGAGCACTTTTAGCGTAAATACAGTGTATTTTAGTAATTAGGCCATAATCCCTTGATTTTTTGAAACCAGCGCCTAAAGACAAGTTTTAGAACTCGGTAAGATCTTTCCAACGAGATATTAAACGCTTTCAACGGCACAACGCAGAGCAAGATATGATCGCATCATATTCTACACGAGTTCGGAGTGAAATCAGAAACATTTGTCACAATATATGGTTAATCTGTAACTTTTAATTAATGCATTGTAAATTAAGTTGGAACAATAGCTTTAGAGCTCCGATCTATCTTTACAACGAGATATAATACGCTCCAAACGAATAAACACACAGAAAGATATGAGTGTCACCAATACTTAGCCTTATCTCTATGATTTAGCGTTTTCTGCGAAAATAGAGCACTTTTAGCGTAAATACAGTGTATTTTAGTAATTAGGCAATCATCCCTTGATATTTTGAAACCAGAGCCTGAAGACAAGTTTTAGAACTCGGTAAGATCTTTCCAACGAGATATTAAACGCTTTCAACGGCGCAAAATAGAGCAAGATATGATCGCATCAAATTCTACACGAGTTCGGAGTGAAATTTGAAACATTTGTGAATATATCGTTAATCTGTAACTTTTAATTAATGAATTGTAAATGAAGTTGAAACAATAGCTTTAGATCTCCGATATATCTTTCTAACGAGATATAATACGCTCCAAACGGATAAACACACAGCAAGATATGAGTGTCACAAATACTTAGCCTTATCTCTATGATTTAGCGTTTTCAACGAAAATACAGTACTTTTAGCATAAATACAGTGTATTTTAGTAATTAGGCAATCATCCCTTTATATTCTGAAACCGGAGCCTGAAGACAACGCTTAGAACTCGGTATGATCTTTCCAACGAGATATTCAACGCTTTCAACGTCACAAAATAGAGCATGATATGATCGCATCACATTCTACACGAGTTCGGAGTGAAATCAGAAACATTTGTGAATATATGGTTAATCTGTAACTTTTAATTAATGCATTGTAAATGAAGTTAGAACAATAGCTTTATATCTCCGATCTGTCTTTCCAACGAGATATAATACGCTCCAAACGGATAAACACACAGCAAGATATGAGCGTCACAAATACTTAGCCTTATCTCTATGATTAGCGTTTTCAGCGAAAATAGAGCAATTTTAGCGTAAATACAGTGTATTTTAGTAATTAGGCAATCATACCTTGATATTCTAAAACCGGAGCCTGAAGACAAGTTTTTGAACTCGGTAAGATCTTTCCAACGAGATATTAAACGCTTTCATCGTCACAAAATAGAGCATGATATGATCGCATCACATTCTACACGAGTTCGGAATGAAATCAGAAACATTTGTGAATATATGGTTAATCTGTAACTTTTAATTAATGCATTGTAAATGAAGTTGGAACAACAGCTTTAGATCTCCGATCTATCTTTCTAACGAGATATAATACGCTCCAAACGGATAAACACACAGAAAGATATGAGTGTCACAAATACTTAGCCTTATCTCTATGATTTAGCGTTTTCAGCGAAAATAGAGCACTTTTAGCGTAATTACAGTGTATTTTAGTAATTAGGCCTTAATCCCTTGATTTTTTGAAACCAGCGCCTGAAGACAAGTTTTAGAACTCGGTAAGATCTTTCCAACGAGATATTAAACGCTTTCAACGGCGCAAAATAGAGCAAGATATGATCGCATCAAATTCTACACGAGTTCGGAGTGAAATCAGAAACATTTGTGAATATATCGTTAATCTGTAACTTTTAATTAATGAATTGTAAATGAAGTTGAAACAATAGCTTTAGATCTCCGATATATCTTTCTAACGAGATATAATACGCTCCAAACGGATAAACACACAGCAAGATATGAGTGTCACAAATACTTAGCCTTATCTCTATTATTTAGCGTTTTCAGCGAAAATACAGTACTTTTAGCATAAATACAGTGTATTTTAGTAATTAGGCAATCATCCCTTTATATTCTGAAACCGGAGCCTGAAGACAACGTTTAGAACTCGGTATGATCTTTCCAACGAGATATTAAACGCTTTCAACGTCACAAAATAGAGCATGATATGATCGCATCACATTCTACACGAGTTCGGAGTGAAATCAGAAACATTTGTGAATATATGGTTAATCTGTAACTTTTAATTAATGCATTGTAAATGAAGTTTGAACAATAGCTTTAGATCTCCGATCTATCTTTCCAACGAGATACAATACGCTCCAAACGGATAAACACACAGCAAGATATGAGTGTCACAAATGCTTAGCCTTATCTCTATGATTTAGCGTTTTCAGCGAAAATCGAGTACTTTTAGCATAAATACAGTGTATTTTAGTAATTAGGTAATCATCCCTTTATATTCTGAAACCGGAGCCTGAAGACAACGTTTAGAACTCGGTATGATCTTTCCAACGAGATATTTAACGCTTTCAACGTCACAAAATAGAGCATGATATGATCGCATCACATTCTACACGAGTTCGGAGTGAAATCAGAAACATTTGTGAATATATGGTTAATCTGTAACTTTTAATTAATGCATTGTAAATGAAGTTAGAACAATAGCTTTATATCTCCGATCTATCTTTCCAACGAGATATAATACGCTCCAAACGGATAAACACACAGCAAGATATGAGCGTCACAAATACTTAGCCTTATCTCTATGATTAGCGTTTTCAGCGAAAATAGAGCAATTTTAGCGTAAATACAGTGTATTTTAGTAATTAGGCAATCATACCTTGATATTCTAAAACCGGAGCCTGAAGACAAGTTTTAGAACTCGGTAAGATCTTTCCAACGAGATATTAAACGCTTTCAACGTCACAAAATAGAGCATGATATGATCGCATCACATTCTACACGAGTTCGGAATGAAATCAGAAACATTTGTGAATATATAGTTAATCTGTAACTTTTAATTAATGCATTGTAAATGAAGTTGGAACAATACCTTTAGAGCTCCGATCTATCTTTAACACGAGATATAATACGCTCCAAACGGATAAACACACAGCAGGATATGAGTGTCACAAATACTTTGCCTGATCTCTATGATTAGCTTTTTCAGCGAAAATAGAGCACTTTTAGCGTAAATACAGTGTATTTTAGTAATTAGGCAATCATACATTGATATTCTGAAACTGGAGCCTGAAGACAAGTTTTAGAACTCGGTAAGATCTTTTCAACGAGATATTAAACTCTTTCAACGGCACAAAATAGAGCATGATATGATCGCATCACATTCTACACGAGTTCGGAGTGAAATCAGAAACATTTGTGAATATATGGTTAATCTGTAACTTTTAATTAATGCATTGTAAATGAAGTTGGAACAATAGCTTTAGATCTCCGATCTATCTTTCCAACGAGATATAATACGCTCCAAACGGATAAACACACAGCAAGATATGAGTGTCACAAATACTTAGCCTTATCTCTATGATTTAGCGTTTTCAGCGAAAATAGAGCACTTTTAGCGTAAATACAGTGTATTTTAGTAATTAGGCCATAATCCCTTGATTTTTTGAAACCAGCGCCTAAAGACAAGTTTTAGAACTCGGTAAGATCTTTCCAACGAGATATTAAACGCTTTCAACGGCACAACGCAGAGCAAGATATGATCGCATCATATTCTACACGAGTTCGGAGTGAAATCAGAAACATTTGTCACAATATATGGTTAATCTGTAACTTTTAATTAATGCATTGTAAATTAAGTTGGAACAATAGCTTTAGAGCTCCGATCTATCTTTACAACGAGATATAATACGCTCCAAACGAATAAACACACAGAAAGATATGAGTGTCACCAATACTTAGCCTTATCTCTATGATTTAGCGTTTTCTGCGAAAATAGAGCACTTTTAGCGTAAATACAGTGTATTTTAGTAATTAGGCAATCATCCCTTGATATTTTGAAACCAGAGCCTGAAGACAAGTTTTAGAACTCGGTAAGATCTTTCCAACGAGATATTAAACGCTTTCAACGGCGCAAAATAGAGCAAGATATGATCGCATCAAATTCTACACGAGTTCGGAGTGAAATTTGAAACATTTGTGAATATATCGTTAATCTGTAACTTTTAATTAATGAATTGTAAATGAAGTTGAAACAATAGCTTTAGATCTCCGATATATCTTTCTAACGAGATATAATACGCTCCAAACGGATAAACACACAGCAAGATATGAGTGTCACAAATACTTAGCCTTATCTCTATGATTTAGCGTTTTCAACGAAAATACAGTACTTTTAGCATAAATACAGTGTATTTTAGTAATTAGGCAATCATCCCTTTATATTCTGAAACCGGAGCCTGAAGACAACGCTTAGAACTCGGTATGATCTTTCCAACGAGATATTCAACGCTTTCAACGTCACAAAATAGAGCATGATATGATCGCATCACATTCTACACGAGTTCGGAGTGAAATCAGAAACATTTGTGAATATATGGTTAATCTGTAACTTTTAATTAATGCATTGTAAATGAAGTTAGAACAATAGCTTTATATCTCCGATCTGTCTTTCCAACGAGATATAATACGCTCCAAACGGATAAACACACAGCAAGATATGAGCGTCACAAATACTTAGCCTTATCTCTATGATTAGCGTTTTCAGCGAAAATAGAGCAATTTTAGCGTAAATACAGTGTATTTTAGTAATTAGGCAATCATACCTTGATATTCTAAAACCGGAGCCTGAAGACAAGTTTTTGAACTCGGTAAGATCTTTCCAACGAGATATTAAACGCTTTCATCGTCACAAAATAGAGCATGATATGATCGCATCACATTCTACACGAGTTCGGAATGAAATCAGAAACATTTGTGAATATATGGTTAATCTGTAACTTTTAATTAATGCATTGTAAATGAAGTTTGAACAATAGCTTTAGATCTCCGATCTATCTTTCCAACGAGATACAATACGCTCCAAACGGATAAACACACAGCAAGATATGAGTGTCACAAATACTTAGGCCTTATCTCTATGATTTAGCGTTTTCAGCGAAAATAGAGCACTTTTAGCGTAATTACAGTGTATTTTAGTAATTAGGCCTTAATCCCTTGATTTTTTGAAACCAGCGCCTGAAGACAAGTTTTAGAACTCGGTAAGATCTTTCCAACGAGATATTAAACGCTTTCAACGGCGCAAAATAGAGCAAGATATGATCGCATCAAATTCTACACGAGTTCGGAGTGAAATCAGAAACATTTGTGAATATATCGTTAATCTGTAACTTTTAATTAATGAATTGTAAATGAAGTTGAAACAATAGCTTTAGATCTCCGATATATCTTTCTAACGAGATATAATACGCTCCAAACGGATAAACACACAGCAAGATATGAGTGTCACAAATACTTAGCCTTATCTCTATTATTTAGCGTTTTCAGCGAAAAATACAGTACTTTTAGCATAAATACAGTGTATTTTAGTAATTAGGCAATCATCCCTTTATATTCTGAAACCGGAGCCTGAAGACAACGTTTAGAACTCGGTATGATCTTTCCAACGAGATATTAAACGCTTTCAACGTCACAAAATAGAGCATGATATGATCGCATCACATTCTACACGAGTTCGGAGTGAAATCAGAAACATTTGTGAATATATGGTTAATCTGTAACTTTTAATTAATGCATTGTAAATGAAGTTTGAACAATAGCTTTAGATCTCCGATCTATCTTTCCA
>CAMAPE010000023.1:0-2500 GCA_945859875.1 Cuscuta europaea
CCCTAAACCCTAAACCCTAAACCCTAAACCCTAAACCCTAAACCCTAAACCCTAAACCCTAAACCCTAAACCCTAAACCCTAAACCCTAAACCCTAAACCCTAAACCCTAAACCCTAAACCCTAAACCCTAAACCCTAAACCCTAAACCCTAAACCCTAAACCCTAAACCCTAAACCCTAAACCCTAAACCCTAAACCCTAAACCCTAAACCCTAAACCCTAAACCCTAAACCCTAAACCCTAAACCCTAAACCCTAAACCCTAAACCCTAAACCCTAAACCCTAAACCCTAAACCCTAAACCCTAAACCCTAAACCCTAAACCCTAAACCCTAAACCCTAAACCCTAAACCCTAAACCCTAAACCCTAAACCCTAAACCCTAAACCCTAAACCCTAAACCCTAAACCCTAAACCCTAAACCCTAAACCCTAAACCCTAAACCCTAAACCCTAAACCCTAAACCCTAAACCCTAAACCCTAAACCCTAAACCCTAAACCCTAAACCCTAAACCCTAAACCCTAAACCCTAAACCCTAAACCCTAAACCCTAAACCCTAAACCCTAAACCCTAAACCCTAAACCCTAAACCCTAAACCCTAAACCCTAAACCCTAAACCCTAAACCCTAAACCCTAAACCCTAAACCCTAAACCCTAAACCCTAAACCCTAAACCCTAAACCCTAAACCCTAAACCCTAAACCCTAAACCCTAAACCCTAAACCCTAAACCCTAAACCCTAAACCCTAAACCCTAAACCCTAAACCCTAAACCCTAAACCCTAAACCCTAAACCCTAAACCCTAAACCCTAAACCCTAAACCCTAAACCCTAAACCCTAAACCCTAAACCCTAAACCCTAAACCCTAAACCCTAAACCCTAAACCCTAAACCCTAAACCCTAAACCCTAAACCCTAAACCCTAAACCCTAAACCCTAAACCCTAAACCCTAAACCCTAAACCCTAAACCCTAAACCCTAAACCCTAAACCCTAAACCCTAAACCCTAAACCCTAAACCCTAAACCCTAAACCCTAAACCCTAAACCCTAAACCCTAAACCCTAAACCCTAAACCCTAAACCCTAAACCCTAAACCCTAAACCCTAAACCCTAAACCCTAAACCCTAAACCCTAAACCCTAAACCCTAAACCCTAAACCCTAAACCCTAAACCCTAAACCCTAAACCCTAAACCCTAAACCCTAAACCCTAAACCCTAAACCCTAAACCCTAAACCCTAAACCCTAAACCCTAAACCCTAAACCCTAAACCCTAAACCCTAAACCCTAAACCCTAAACCCTAAACCCTAAACCCTAAACCCTAAACCCTAAACCCTAAACCCTAAACCCTAAACCCTAAACCCTAAACCCTAAACCCTAAACCCTAAACCCTAAACCCTAAACCCTAAACCCTAAACCCTAAACCCTAAACCCTAAACCCTAAACCCTAAACCCTAAACCCTAAACCCTAAACCCTAAACCCTAAACCCTAAACCCTAAACCCTAAACCCTAAACCCTAAACCCTAAACCCTAAACCCTAAACCCTAAACCCTAAACCCTAAACCCTAAACCCTAAACCCTAAACCCTAAACCCTAAACCCTAAACCCTAAACCCTAAACCCTAAACCCTAAACCCTAAACCCTAAACCCTAAACCCTAAACCCTAAACCCTAAACCCTAAACCCTAAACCCTAAACCCTAAACCCTAAACCCTAAACCCTAAACCCTAAACCCTAAACCCTAAACCCTAAACCCTAAACCCTAAACCCTAAACCCTAAACCCTAAACCCTAAACCCTAAACCCTAAACCCTAAACCCTAAACCCTAAACCCTAAACCCTAAACCCTAAACCCTAAACCCTAAACCCTAAACCCTAAACCCTAAACCCTAAACCCTAAACCCTAAACCCTAAACCCTAAACCCTAAACCCTAAACCCTAAACCCTAAACCCTAAACCCTAAACCCTAAACCCTAAACCCTAAACCCTAAACCCTAAACCCTAAACCCTAAACCCTAAACCCTAAACCCTAAACCCTAAACCCTAAACCCTAAACCCTAAACCCTAAACCCTAAACCCTAAACCCTAAACCCTAAACCCTAAACCCTAAACCCTAAACCCTAAACCCTAAACCCTAAACCCTAAACCCTAAACCCTAAACCCTAAACCCTAAACCCTAAACCCTAAACCCTAAACCCTAAACCCTAAACCCTAAACCCTAAACCCTAAACCCTAAACCCTAAACCCTAAACCCTAAACCCTAAACCCTAAACCCTAAACCCTAAACCCTAAACCCTAAACCCTAAACCCTAAACCCTAAACCCTAAACCCTAAACCCTAAACCCTAAACCCTAAACCCTAAACCCTAAACCCTAAACCCTAAACCCTAAACCCTAAACCCTAAACCCTAAACCCTAAACCCTAAACCCTAAACCCTAAACCCTAAACCCTAAACCCTAAACCCTAAACCCTAAACCCTAAACCCTAAACCCTAAACCCTAAAC
>CAMAPE010000023.1:1325000-1510000 GCA_945859875.1 Cuscuta europaea
CAAGTTAATTCGCCTTCACCACTTCGGTTACCACCCCACTCATCTACAGCTCTTAGAACATCTCATATTGCATACACATCTATAGAGCTTAGATTAGTTGGTAGTTTAGTTTTCACCCATGTAAACTAGGCTAGTGTTAGACATTCTGGAGGGCTTTGTGTTCAAATCCAGAAGGTGAGAAGGGCAAGGGCATGAGTAGCTCTTGGCAAGTCAATGCCATTAGTGAAAAACCTTGGAGGACTGAGTAGCTTGGAATGGTGTTCAAATTCCTCGTGAAAAACCTCACAATCTACGCCTGGGCCAAGGGTAGATTGGGCATTAAGTGTAATGGGATATTCATTTAGTGGAAAACCATCTGAAATAGGTTGGGACTGGACGTATGAGGATTACACCACCTCTGAACCAGAATTTATCTTGTGTCACCTATTATATTCAGCACCCAACACACATTTCAGTTCTCACTCACCTTCACGAATTCCTAGAAAAACAGCTTGCTTACCTTGCTCATTTTCAGTCCAGAAAACTGTCCAAGTTTTTTGCGAATCAAACTCTTTGTTTCTATTCATTGAAGTGATCTATTTTAATAGGTCTAAATCCTTCATGCCTATGTGTTTGGTCTATTCACAAAAGACAAACAATGTCCAAGGTCATAGATTCTCCATGTGCCTTAAACATTGATAAAGCAGCAAAATTATTAGCCTGCTCCTGAGGGGTTCAGCAGCCAGCTCCCAGTAACCTCGCAGTCTGACCCTTAAGGATTCAGCAGCCTGCTCCTTGAGCTAGCTGACTCTAACAAACACATTTGCATCTTGTTTATCCCATCCGTCATACAACTAAGAGGGTCATAACATTTGTTACTGTAAAGTGTCACGCTCTTGAGTTCAAGACTTCCTCGTTGTAGGTTTCAATATCTCCCAAAAGATATTGGAACTCATTCTGTTAGAGGAAAAAGGGTTGAAATTGAAAATATTTTAAAAGTCTATTCCCCCCCCCCCCCCCCCGCCCCCTCTAGACTTTTACCTCACTTGGGACCCATCACATTCTATTCATTCATTCAGATAATGGCAAAGAGTTCAAGAATCAAAAACTCAATGCGCTCTACGAGCTACATGGAATCATACATCAATTCTCTGCATCAAAGACCCCAGAGCGGAACGGGGTAGTTGAAAGAAAGAACAGAACTCTTGTTGAAGCTACTAGAACCATGCTTATCCACTCCAAACTTCCACATTTTCTCTGGGCTGAAGCTATCAACACTGCATACTTCACTCAGAAAGGACTTCAATTCATAAAAGGTTTGGAAAGACACCATATGAGTTGATCAACCGCCGTACTCCCAAGATTTCTTTTCCAATAGTTTTTGGATGCAAGTGCTTCGTTGTTAATAGTAGGAATGATCGAAGTAAGCTTGACCCGAAAACATTTGAAGCCGTGTTTATTGGCTACTCATCTTCTTCTAAAGCTTACAGAGTTTACATCAGAGACAGAAGCAAGTTCGTTGAAAGCGTCAATGTGACCTTTGACAAAAAGGAATAACATGCTTCTGACATATCAGTTCAGAACCCGATATCACTGGTATTCTAGCACAACTCCCTCACATCATCTCCCTCACCTGACTCCAACACTATGGATCTTGATCATCTATTTGACCAAATTTATGAGAACTCACATCCACATGATCCATCTCCTCCACCATGTACTGCATTCACTGCTACTTTCTCTATTCCAACATCATCGACTGCTACTACATCTACAACTACAGTTGAATATGGAACAGCTACAAAGACTACACCGCCTCCATCTATTGATCCTGACACTTCATCTACTCCTCAAACTGATACGTACTCATTATGTTGATCAGCAACCTAACAATAAATCTCAGCCCTCTCTCACGTCAGAAAATGGACTTGTGCTCATCCACCCGATCTCATACTTAGAAATCCTTCAAGTGGAGTGTGCACTGATCTGCAACAGAAAATGAATGTTTGTTTTCTTGTTTCCTAAGTCAATATGAACCTACGCAGGTTTCTAAAGCGTTGGCTGATCCTGATTAGATAATTGTCATGCAAGAGGAGATCAATCAATTTGAAAGACTGAAAGTTTTGTCACTTATGCCCCGACCATCTGGTAAATCTATTATAGGCACAAAGTGGATCTTTAAGAACAAAAGAGATGAAGACGGAATTGTGATTCGTAACAAGGCCCGTTTAGTTACGAAAGGGTACAATCAACAAGAAGACATAGACTACAACAAGACATTTGCTCTAGTTGCACGCATTAAAGCCATTCGACTGTTCATGGCTTATGATGCACACAAGAACTTCATCATCTATCAAATGGATATTAAGACTGCTTTTCTGAACAAAATCTTGAAAGAAGAAGTCTACGTTGATCAACCAAAAGGATTTGTCAATGAGAAGTATCTAGATCATGTCCACCGTCTAGATATGACTTTGTATGGACTCAAACAGGCACCGAGAGCCTGGTATGAGGAATTATCTGGCTTCTCAAATGGAACAAATGATACTACACTCTTCACCAAGCGTCATAAATCTGACATCATTCTGATTCAGATTTACGTTGATGATGTCATTTTTGGTTCCACATATCCCGCTCTCTGCACCGCATTTGGAAGTCTGATGCAATAAAACTTTGAAATGAGCATGATAGGTGAAATGACTTTTTTTCTTGGACTGCAAGTTAAACAAATGTGTGACAGAATTTTCATTCATCAGTCTAAGTACATTCACGACTTGTTAAAGAAGTATGGTCTAGATAATAACACCCCTGTGAAATCCCCAATGACCCTGACATGCAAACTTGATTCTAATCCATCGAGAGAGCCAGTCAACGTTACTACTTATAGGGGAATGATTGGTTCTTTGCTATATCTAACGTCTAGTTGACCCGTCATCATGTTCTCTACGTGTCTATGTGCCCGATTTCAAGCAAACTCGAAGAAATCTCACCTACTCGCTGTGAAAAGGATCTTTAGATATTTCAAGGGAACGCCTAATTTGGGACTTTGGTATCCTAAAGAATCTGGATTTGATTTAATTGCATTTAGTGGCGCGGATTTCGTAGGCTGCAAAATGGGTAGAAAGAGTACATCTGGAAGTGCTCAATTTCTTGGAGAGAAACTGGTCTGTTGGTCCTCTAAAAAGCAAAATTGTGTGTCTACATCTACGGCAGAAGCTGAATATGTTGTTGATGTTAGTTGTTGTTCACAAGTATTATGGATGAGGATTCAACTACACGACTTTGGATTTTAATTTGAGCACATACCAATTTACAGTGACTCAAAGAGTGCGATTGCTATCTCATGCAACTCGGTTCATCATTCTCGCACTAAGCACATCGATCTGAGATTTCACGTCATCAAAGATCATGTTGAAAAGATCATGTGGACCTATACTTTGTGTGCACTGAGCTACAATTGGGTGATCTATTCACTAAAGCTCTGGACGAGAAAAGATTTCAGTTCCTAGTTTTTAAATTGGGAATGCTGAATTATGATTTTTAATATGCACACAAGTGTAGGGGTGATTTATATTATTGGTCGTGTCGGTTAATTTAGTTTATTTTATTTTATTGAGTCAGTTTCTTGGTAATTCAATTTGTTTCCCTAAAAGTGTGCACATATTAAGGGGAGCAATTTTATCTGATCTGAGTGCTGCAATTGAGGGGGGGTAAGTATTTTTTCTGTCAGTATCCGTATTTCTGTCTTTTTAAGAAAATCACAAAAATATTTTACACTTTTATTTTGAGTCTGTTGGTTTCCTATTTTATGTAGAGTCAGTTTCCTCTTCTGATAAAAAGCTAAAAAGATTCTTTCTTTAATTTTTCGGCGGGTACTTATAGTCGGTATCGAAAAATTTCCTCACCTTCTCTCTCACCCTTAAAATTTTTCTTAAGCACTCAGAGCTCTATTCTCTTAGTCATCTTCTTTGCCAGTCATCTTCTCAAAGTTTCTTCAAAGGTTTTAATCTTCTTCTTTGTATGCTTGCATGTTTATGTCTTACTTTTACAGGTACTTTATTTGACAACGACGAGGCCCGGACAACCGCTGGCTAATCACCTTGCCATCAGTCACCCCACCCTTAAAACCGACGTCCATCCACCTTAACTCCATACATTCGTCTCCTTCATCACCAACAAAATATTTGAAATCCATACAAGCCATAACTCAATTTTTAAGCTTCGAAGTCTAAGATTTCGTGACCCTCAAAATTCTCAGATTCGAAATTACTACCCAACCTCGAAATTAGAACCACCGAAATACCCTTTCCCAATTGCCTAACCTGAGTTTCCTAAACCTAACCCGAAATCCCCAACCTCGAAACAAGGTCACCTGACATCACCCTAATAATTCGGCCATCCGAACTACACACGAGATCCCTCACCTAAAATCCTACCTGAAGTCTCCTACCCGAAGTCACTTAACCTCCGAGTTTCTACCAACCGAGATCTCAACAACCAAATTTTGGACCCCCGAAATCCTTTACCCCCAAAGTTCCTACAATCAAGGTTGGACATATGAAATCTTATATAGTCGAAATCTTAAGACCTGGATTCCCCTAACCCAATTTCACCTCAATCGAAATCCTTACCCAAGCCGGCCATTTAGTCCAATGAACCCTAGCCCAATTAACCTTAAGACCAAAACTGAGTCCAATTAAACTTTAGCCTGCTAACCCTTAGTCTGAAACCCTTTATACTAATTGTTGAGGTTTATTCATTCAATCCGTAGGCCAAACACGCAACCTAAGGATTTCGAGTGGATGTTTTAATGATGTGTGATTTAACAAGCAAGATGAGACCCAATAATAAGTCTTAATATACTGCGATAGTTACAAAGCCCTGAGGCCGTTTGTACAATGTTATGCTACGAGCTGATATGAATGCCATAATGCTAGAGTGCTAAGTTTCCAACCACTTACAATGAAATAAATGCTGCTATTTATACTACCAAGGGGTAGTTAGACATGCTGATGTGGTGGGCTGTGGATGGTTAAGACCCCAACCACCAAATCTACTGCATTAAATGTGCCTCCCGCCAGAATCTGGGTTTCCCGCCTAGGTGTGGGGATGATTGTCCCCATTAGCTTGCCTCCTGGGTTCCGTCGGCCCCAAGTTATAGAGCCCGAGCGTCTCGCGCTGCTCCTGGGCTAAGGTACCTGTCTGCCCTTATATATGTGCGTCTCTTGGGCCTTAATGATGTGGGCTGGTTCTGTTGGGGATGAACCTCGCCATGATCCGGTAAAAGGCACCCAGTTGGCTTGGGTTTTGGGGGATGCCCGTCGAGTGGCCCTTAAGGGTTAATGGGCCAAACCCAGTTGAGCCATTAACCCCACACAAGTCCCCCGCTTCTGATGTTCCGAGCATGTGTGGTATATGATGAAGTAAAAGTTCTCCCGCCGTGCTGATGCCCGTCGACGTTCCTGGTGTGATCGTTGCTTCCCTAGCGGCGGTCCACAAAACCTTAGGCATCAGTTACTACAGAACGATACAATTTTCGATAAAAGGTAATCATCACACTTATGTTCGTTTCCACACCACATGTGTCATTGTGTACGCTCCTCGCCACGCGTAACCACCTGATTGGTTCGCTGGGGGGCGCCTCCCTCTATAAATATCAAATCTTTTGGCATGATTAGGGTTTTCATTCTTCCGCTTTTTGCTATCGAGTATTCTTGCCGTTCTGCTGCTAGTGTTCAGTGTTTTCCGGCTCATCCGCTGCCAATCGTATAATGTAATTCAACATTTGCTTTCTTCCTCTTCTTTTATTTCCCCGCATTTCCCATGGTGTGTTCGATGGAGATATCTTCGACCTCTAGCTCCGTCTCATCTTCTGGCTCTTCTTCTAATTCGGATTCCAGGACTCATTTCTCGGGGGAGGCGAGTACATCCGGCAACTTCGGTCCTTTAACCGTGGCGGGGGTGATTGTGGCTGAGGATGTTGTCCCCGGGGGCGCATCCCTAGAGGGCATCGAGATGGGTGTTGCCCTAGACAATGAGGCCCAATTGGTGGTGACCCAACAACATCCTGAGGCCGAACGTCCCAATGATTATTATTCCGGAACGGAAGCTGTTGATGGGGATGATCTTCAAGTCTATGACCGAGGCATCCCCATGGACGTCCATCGCCATATCGTGCAGTTGCACAACGTAACGGGGATTGAGCAATATTTCTCGAACAAGGCTCTGAAAGAGCTGCAGATCCTTCTCCCCCTCCGTTCGTCTACAGCCTTCGAGGTGCGGATCACCTGCTTAAACGACGTCCGGGGATGATCATAGTGCACAAGGATTCCATCAAGGCCGGACAATGATTCCCCCTCCATCAGTTCTACCTGGATTTCTTTCGTTGTTTCGAGGTCATGTCGGCTAAATTTATGCCCAATTCATATCGATTCACTTCTGCGTTTATTGCCCGCTGCACGACAAATGGGATGACTCCGACCTTGGAGCTCTTCCATTACTTTTTCCGGGTCACTTCTCAAAATGTTGATGGGTTCCTGAGCGTGGCCGCTTGTCCCGGTCAAATACTGTTTGAGGGGCCCCCGACCTCCATTCATGATTGGAAGAATCGCTTCTTCTTCCTGCGTTATCCGGACAAAGAGGAGGCAGAGCCCGATGTCTTTGTGCGCCACTCCCCCGCCCATGGTTTCTTTGATGTATTCTCTCCTCATTTTTGTTTGTATATTTACGGCCAGTAGAGCCGAAGAATAAAAATCATTGTTTTGCTCACATTGTCCCTTGACTCCATTTTCCCTTTATCATAATGTTTGAAGTATATGAGTCCGTGTGTGGGGGTATTTTCCTTGCTATAACCTCCACAATGGATTCGATTCAGTGCGTGGGATTATTTTCCCTCGCTTTCAGGGGTTATATGATCCCACTTTCTCTTTCTCTTCTTTTTTTGTTTGGATCCAATAAAGGTATGGGGTCGTACGTGCCCTCCTGGGGACGTGCTTCCCCTTACCACTAACCTCGTTTGCCATTCATTTATCACCACATGCCCAAGGAGACGTCCGTCATTCCTTCATCACCCCCTAAGTAATACCCATTTTATGATGGTGACGACCGTCCTCTGTCCCCATATACCTATGGATGTTGCTTTTAGGGTGATGCTCATTTCCAATCCTTGGCTTTGTTCCAATAAGCATTACTCATTACCCATATGCATCTATTCTTCTTCTTGGAGACACACGTCTACCCCTCTCAAGGTAATGCCAAGTTTTGTGGCCACTTGCCTGGTGCATATATCGAAACGCCAAGTTCGTCGTAGGGTTCACCGGTCATGGGTTGCCACGTGTGCTTCCCCTATTGGTTAGGCCTGACAGTGGTGCTTAAAAGTACTCCATTTTTCTGAAGGATTTGTCATTCTTTCTTCTTTGGTCGTTACTATGTCAGTCCGCTTTCTCTCTAGGCTTCCTTGATTTTCAGTAAGTCCTCTTTTCTATCCTCCGTACGTTACCATGTCTAGCCATTCAGAGTCTTCGAGTACTCAGAGATTAGAAAACATGGCCATCTCCCCAAGTATCCGAATCAGCCCGGCGTCCACATCCGCGGAAAAGATGGATGATGGATGCCTCTCAGGGGACGTTCTGAAGTTTTACGAGCGGGGAATGCCTCCACGGCCTCCCCGTTATTCCCTTAATTTCTCCTGCATCCAGCGTCAGCGCCAATGCCTACTCATTTACGATAAACGCATGATAAGCCAATGGTTCCCTCCTCCAAGGGGATACGTCGTCTGTCCCATCCGTCATCCCATGCGCCATTTGCCTATCCATGTGATCATACACCTAGATTCAGTCATAGCCGACTTGTTGTTTCCTCTGCATCGCTTCCATGTGGAGTTATTTAGGGATCTTAGGATCACTCCGGCTCAGCTCATCCCCGCCTCTTATAGGATTATTGCGGGCTTCGTAATTCGCTGTCACAGTGTTGCAGTGATCCCCTCTGCAGACCTCTTCCACCATTTCTTCTGGGTCCATCCGTTCGAGGCCACATGCTATTTATGCATAACTGCACGCCCTTCAAAAGCCATTTTTACCAATAATGGGCCAAATCCATCCGGCTGGGAGGAAACATTTTTCTTCGCTGAGGTTGGTTCCCTGATGCCCTTCTCTGACCGGTGGAATTCATATCCGGTCAAGTTCAGCCCCCCAGCTATGTCGGATGAAGAACTGGGATACGCCGAACGTATCGCCAACCTTGGTGTCCAAAATCTCCTGGCGTTGGTGGCTGAGCCTCTTATTTCCCGTGCCGGTCTAAGTACGTCCGCTCATAGTTTTGGGACGTAGGGTTATCTGTATTTTCCAATGTTAACCGTTATTCTATCTTTTTGCAGGTGTTTATAATACCCCTCCTGCCATGGTCCGCTCTAATGACATTCCCTCGGTCCCTAGCCGTCAGAGCAAGGAGAAAGGAACATCGGCTACTGGGGCAGAGCAGTGTACGACACGGTTGCGGGCCAGTGATCATGTTGAAGACGAGCATCTTATCAAGAAACCTCATCGTGAAGAGTCGGCTTCTAAGGCCATAGTCCTGTCGGACGGTTCTGATGACGAGGTTGTCCTCCCCGAAAAGCATATCGTCCCTTTTAAGGACAATAGGAAGGAAAGGAGGATCGTGTTCCTTGACCATTAGAGCTCCACAATCTTTCAATGGGGCTCATCGAATTCTCTGGGCTTGGCCCCCGGAATGAGCCCAAGATGTTGTTTGGCTAGACGCCTTCTTCCATCTGGTGTTCGCTCGGCTTGAAGGTTCCCAAGGATTTCGTCGCCCCACGAGGACCTGGTTGATCTCCACGAGTGCGTCCTTAGCTCCCTCAACAAGGCCATTATTTATTTCAGCAAGGCACAATTTGCCTACGAGTGGCAGGGTCATGCTCTGGCCAAATTAAGGGTCGAGAACCTCATCAAGAACGCCAGGGGCATGTGACCAGGTTGCAAGAGAAAGCTGATGTTGCCGATAAACTTGCCCATAAGAATTCCTCCTAACGAGAAAACAATTCGAAAGTAGGCTGAAGAGCTTCAGACGCTCCGTGCCAAACTGGGCGCCACAAAGAAAGCCGGTGTGCAAATCCGTCAGATCGGCGTTGACGGGGATGTCCCTGTTTTCGAGGCTGATGTATTCGATCAAGAAGGCCGGCGATCCATTGATTTCAAGCAGTCCAAAGGCTATATCAATGTGCTGCATCAAGTCGTGAAACGGTTCTTGGCCAAGTTCGTCGGTGAGTACCTGACGACGAGCCCATATGCCCTGGAAGCCGGGATTAAGCTTCTTGAGAGCACTCCTATGGGCGAAGATTTTCTGGCTGAGCTAGCCGATGATACTTATGCCAAGGGTATGGTCGGTCTCGTGGCGTCTAACCATCCAGTTTTTGAGCATCATTTCCCTGCCCCCTTCGATCCTGCTGTCGTTGGTTTCAATGCAGCTTTTGTTGAGGCCTATGAAGGGGCCTTAAAATATCTTCAAGAGAAGCAGGAGGAGGACAAGCAAAAATAGGATGAGCAGACGAGGGGTCAGTCGAAGATCCCTTCAAAGGATGTGCCTCCGAGCGGCGGCCAAACCTGAATCTTCTTTTTGTTCTTGTATTCGAATTATTTTGTGTATCATTCCGGCCAGTAGAGCCGAAGAATAAAGGGTTCATTCATTTCATTGGTGTATTCTATTTATACTGATAATTCCTCTGGCCATCCTCCCCTTTCTTTTTTTAGGAACAGATTGGTCTTCTGGTTTCGTTCAACCTCCTTCTCACCGGTCCTCTGCACTTCCCGTTGGGTTTGTGCTTCGCAGCTTTGGCCTTTGAGGCCGTGCTGCGCGAGGCCGATGATCTTGATGAACAACATGTTTATCCTTTTCGGTATTCCCTGGTTTTCGTTCAATCACCTTCTCACCGGTCCTCCGCACTTCCCGTTGGGCCTGTGCTTCGCAGCTTTGGCCTTTGAGACTGTGCCACGTGAGGCCAGTGATCTTGATGAAGAACAGGTTTATCCTTTTCGGGATTCCTTGGTTTTCGTTCAACCACCTCCTCATTAGTCCTCCGCACTTCCCGTTAGGCTTGTGCTTCGCAACTTTGGCATTTGAGGTCGTGCTGCGTGAGGCCGATTATCTTGATGAAGAACATGTTTATCCTTTTCGGGATTCCCTGGTTTTCGTTCAACCACCTTCTCACCAGTCCTCCGCACTTCCCGTTGGGCTTGTGCTTCGCATCTTTGGCCTTTGAGGTCGTGCTGCGTGGGGCTGGTGATCTTGATGAAGAACATGTTTATCCTTTTCGTGATTCCCTGGTTTTCGTTCAACCACCTTCTCACCGGTCCTCTGTGCTTCCCATTGGGCTTATACTTCGAAGCATTGGCCTTTGAGGCCGTTGTGCGTGAGGTCGGTGATCTTGATAAAGAGCAGGTTTATCTTTTTCGGGATTCCCTGGTTCCGGGACTTATGTCTCCCTCTTCCCCCGTTTTTTGGGAGGAAGGAATCTGGTAAGATGTTCTTATTGATAGGATTTCTTCATGTGTTTGACGTTCCACATGTCAGCGGCATGTCTCTTCGTAGTGTGGAGGAAGAACATCCCGTGTATGTATTTTCTGAAGACCCTGTATGGGCCTTCCCAGTTCTTGGCCATCTTGCCGCATTCGAGCGGTTTGCTCTTTTCTCTTTTGCGTAGAATTAGGTCCCCGAACACCATCTCTGTAATCTTCACCACCTTGTTGAAGTATCTCTGCGTGGTTCGGTGATATTCTTACATCCGACGTGCGGCAAGGTCCCTTCGTTCTTCAATGAAGTGGAGCTCGCGTGTAACATCTCCTCGTTGTGCTCTGGTTGGAAGTGCATCATCCGGTGTGTTGGTACGAGTAATTCTGTAGGGACTTTGGCCTGAAAACCGTACGCCAATGCGAAAGGGGTCTCTCTGGTAGTTGTCCTCGGAGTCGTCCTGTAAGTCCACGTGACATAGTTCAGCTGTTCCGGCCAGGTAGAGGTGTAGTCTTCCAATTTCTTCTTGATACCATCCATAATGGTACGGTTCATGTTCTCCACCTGGCCATTGGACTGGGGGTAGGCTACCAAGGCCTTAGAGTGTCTCATGCCCCATTTGGCCAGGTATGCCTTGAATCCCTTCCCGATGAACTACCGTCCGTTGTCCATGATAATCTGTTCTGGGATTCCGAAGTAGCACAAGATGTTCTGCCAAACGAAGCATTGTCATTGGAATTCTATGATGTTAGCCAGGGGTTCGGGCTCTACCCACTTTGTGAAATAATCGATAGCAATGATTATAAACTTCTTCTTGTCGGTTGCTTTAGGTAGAGGTCCCAAAAAATCTATTCCCCATCTGGCAAAGGGTAGTGCAATGGTCATCGGGGAATAGAAACTGGTCGGACGTCCTGTGACCGGAGTATACTGTTGACACACCGCACACTTATGAGTGTTGTTGAAGCAGTCATGTTGGATGGTCGGACAATAGTACCCTTGTAGAATGATCTTCCTCACTAGTGTCCAAGGCCCCTGGTGGCTAGAGCATATGCCCTCATGGATCTCCTCCATGACCGTAACGGTTAGGTTCGGCGCAAGGCATCTAAGGTATGGTCCGCCGAACGTCTTTTTGTACAACTGTCCATCAATGACCTCGAAGCTCGGGGCCCGTCTTTTGATCCACGTGGCCTTCCCGCATGGCCGGCCATCCTGGTCCATGGGGAGAGTTCCGTCCTTGATGTAATCAACCATCTCTTTTGACCAATCAGGATCTGCAAAAGAAACAGCTGTTACCTGGATGGTTTGGGTCGTAGGTCGGAAGAGCACTTTTTGCCTGGCAAAACCCCTTATGTGCTCTGGGACGAGCGTCGATTGATCCTCGGATAGAGGGTGGCTTAGCTTGGACAGGATGTCCGCTTCAGCGTTTTCTACCTCGGGTACTTGGTCATTGATCACCTGCTTGAACTGCGCAGTCTGCTCCTCTGCCAGCTCTTTGTAGGCCTTCATCCGCTCCTCTCGGGTTTCAGTCGTTCCGTTCATCTGTGTGACCACCAACTGGCTGTCCATCCTCACCTTCAGACGAGCTGCTCTGAGGGCCCTTGCGTATTTCAGTCATACAATCAGGGCCTCATGATCAACCTCGTTGTTGCTAACCCTGAAGTCAAATTTGATGGAATATTAGGCCTTGAAGCCCTCGGAGGATGTGATGACTGCTCCCCCCCACATCCTTTTGCACTGGAGGCCCCATCGGTGTACATCTCCCACTAGTTGTCAAAGCCATTCACCTCATGGGAGCCCTCCTTCGTGTGTGTTGTGCACTCGGCAATGAAATCTGCCAAAGCTTGTCCCTTCACTAGTGGAAAATATGGATTTAATAACGGTTATAACGGACTTTTAATAACGGTTCGGAACCGTTATTGTTCATGCATCTATTAAAAGTCTGGCACTTTTAATATGGGTTCGGGAACCGTTATGGAAGCTTTTTTAATAACGGTTCAAATGAGCTTTCAATAACGGTTATACGCCGATATTGTTGCAGCACATGTTAAAAGTCCGGCACATTTAATAAGGGTTAATACATAACCGTTATTGAAACACTTAATAGCGGTTATACCTTAACCGTTATTAAAGGGTTTCAATATGGGATTAATCAACCCATATGAAATGTGTTCCTAACATTTAATTCATACCCAACTCTAAATATACGAAATTTACACATCATATGAACATTTATCGCAACAAAGTAAACCTATATCATTGCTCATAACTAATAAAATTCCACATTTACATTGTTTTCATCCAAAAATATTCAGCAAAAATATTCCCTAACATTCATCAAAAAGTAACTTTGAGTTCACAAGACTCATCAAAAACTAACTTTGAGTTCACAAGACTCATCAAAAATTAACTCTGAGTTCACAAGACTCATCAAAAAATAGCTAAGAGTCTAAAACTTATATCAAATATCCGTAGCTTCGCAGAAAAATGACGCCCAACACTCTCGTCTCTCGTTGATTTCTTGATCAGTGAATGACTCTTGTACGTTGAATGCCTACAAATTAAATAACTAAACTAAATGAATAAATACAAAAATCATGAAGCAAAAGAAATAACATGTACAGTAACGATAAAATCACAAGTATATGGGAATACCTTCATCCAAGAATCAACAATACCAGCAGAAACAACAGTAGTCATATGTCTCATAACATAGTAGTCACACTCATACTCACCTTTTTGTATTCGGGACTACAAATAAACAAGCGTAAAATTTTATTACACACAACTCAATTACAAGTGCAATACCAAATTTGATCATTCCCTTACAACCAAAACTCACCATTCCAGAAAGACAATAATACTAGCAAATTCA
The DNA here is from genome assembly GCA_945859875.1 of Cuscuta europaea. Classification (NCBI taxonomy): domain Eukaryota; kingdom Viridiplantae; phylum Streptophyta; class Magnoliopsida; order Solanales; family Convolvulaceae; genus Cuscuta; species Cuscuta europaea. The sequence goes on from CAMAPE010000023.1 coordinate 1,338,355, forward strand.
GTGATTATAATATTTCACATCACAATAAACACATAAGATATAAATTTTTATAACACATACAAATAAAATACAAATGGTTATTATTACCATTGGTTGGATCCATTTTGCTTTAGAATTCCTTTTATTTTTGTCATCTGATGTGCTTGCATTGCCTTAATAAAGCATAAGTATAAAGTAAAAGTTAGTCAAATTATAGAATTCTGAGTTTCAACAAAAATAATCTATTTTGTAAAGTTCTATCTCACAACTCCAAAAGACTTCTTATATTCTTCTTTAGCTTGTTCCCCAATGAGCATAAAAAGACAATTGCGTTCTGCTTCGGGCACAACACGAACAACTGCCAATGATTACTGAAATGAAAAGAGTGAATTTTTAAGTATGGAGGAAGCTTAGATATATATATCAATATGCACAAGATTTAGACAAACAAAACACATTCATGATTTCAAAAGAAACAAAGGATAGCCTGGAGGTAGCTTATATATTAATAATTCGTAATTATCAATTATACTTGTACTTACGGGTAGTAGTATGGCAATAAATAACATTCCTTATTTTCACCAAGGTGGGTCAATATGTAACTTTGAATGTCATCACGCTTGTTTCACACATCTTGAATCGTACGAGGATCAAAAAATCCATACTGATGTGTGGTGTGCTTTTGAGTACACAATTTGTGCAAATACCTGTAAATTTAAAAATAACAAAGTAGCATTGAGCAAGGGAATATACACATTATGACCTTATTAAAAACTTATACAAATGAACATGCGACATTGAAAAAAAGAGTACATCCAATCCCGAATTACACCCAGGTTTCAAGTACTTTAATTTCAGTGGGTTCATGATCTGAAACAGTTGCGGAAAAAAATATATACTTTCAATCCCTAGCTATTTCCCAGCCAAGCAATTAACAGAAAAGAGCTAACCAATTAAAAGAGCTAACCAATTAAAATTCACCTTTCACCGCCATCTCCTTCGCAATCCCTAGCTATTTTCCAGCCATACATACTACCAATGAAGAGACTATACCTGGCGTGGAGGACATACCTGGAGTGGAGCAGTGCAGTCGTGGATTTGCTGATGGGAAGAAGAAAACGAGCGAAGAACTGCAGCAGCCGCGTCGCCTTCAGCCGCTCGTCTTTGCCCGCGCTGCCTTCAGTCGCACGTCTTCAGCCGCGTCTCCTTCAGCCGCTCGTCTTCAGCCGCGTAGTCTCCTTCATCCGGAGGGAGCAGCGATTGAGCGTAGATTGGGAGCAGCAACCTCTTTCGTCCGCGTAGATTGTTGGGAGTCGATTGTTTGGGGAGGGTTTTTAATTTGGGCGTCCGATATTTGGGCGTAGATTATTTGGGAGGGTTTTTGGCTGGGTTGCTGGGCTTGGTTTAATTTTAGAACTTTTGATAAGGGTTACACCATAACTGACATTGAAAAGTACTTTTTTAATTTATAAAATATACCCCATTTCTAAATTAAAGTTTTCGGAAATTAGAAAAATGGCCCCGTTTTTCTAATTCATGTCGGTTTTTTAATGTCCCATATGAATAATGTTTTTTTATTTATGAAAGATACTCGCTCAACTTATTCGAACTTTCATTATTTATAAATATGACCCCGCTCCTACATACTATAACGGTTCTAATTGAACCCATATTAAAACCTAGTTATAGAATACATATTTTGCACTAGTGCTTGATCGTCGGCCTCGACTTTAATTCCACATTGTACTGCCCGATCATCAGGGACCACTTCGTAATCCTCCCACTCGCCATTGGGTTCCTGAGGATGGTGACGAGGGGCTGTGTTGTAAAGACGGTCACTGGGTGCGCCTGGAAGTACGGTGTTAGTCGCCTGATTGATGCAATCAGGGCGAGGATCGTCTTCTCCATTAGCGTGTACTTGGTTTCCGGGCCGTTCAGCGCCTTGCTCACAAAGTAGATTTGTGACACTCCAAAAACTTAAAATAAAATAAAATAAATAATTTTAGTCGCATAAAATGTTATCAAAATAACATTTTATTAAATAATTGATCCAGACGGAAAATTAACATTTGTGACATGTTTAGTTTGATGAAAATATTTCGATAATAGAAGTAACATTTTTATAATTATGATGTACAAATTATGTATATGTCATAAGTAATAAAAGTTATTTTATAAGTATCTTAACTTGTGTATAAAATACACAAAATATACAAACTTGACTTTTCTAATCCTAATACACTCCTAATGCATAAAATATACCTACGTGTGTACTAATAATAAAAATATAAGATACTCCACATACAATGAACCTAGCCAACAAACCCACATACTAAGCAGATGAGGCCAAAATTATCCAATGAATCCTTCGGCTGAAAAAATACTCGCACATGTGGTGTAATTAGACAAGGAAAGATTTTAAATAAGATATAGAGGAATATCTCCAAACGTAAGAAACGTAAGGATAATCTCGTGTGTAGTATTCAACGCTCAAACCTATAAATCATAGGGTAAATCATAGAAGTGAAACTTTAGGATATGAAATATAAGCTAGAGCCTCGACCTACGCCTATAAATAGCAGACCAAACCTTCAGTTCTCTTCATCCCCAAACTTGCGGCATATATATACATATACGTATATATAAAAAAATTTGACCCTTCGGTTTAGACAAAACAGAGCCTTGAAAACACTTCTAAAACCTTCCCCTTCGTGAGAGGAATCCAACGGTAAAAGAATCGTAGAAAACGGTCGTGAAACGAGGGAGAAAAGCTTCGTCGGAGTTCGCCGGAGTGGCCGCCAAACCGGTTTTCCACCAAAGAACGAAGTAACTTCTGCTGCCGACACCAGCTGACTGCCGTACTACTTTCTCCACGTCGTCTCACTGCAACTCCCGTTCATCGAAGAGGTAAGTACGTTTTTCCGTGCTACCCTGTGTTTAGCCATTTCCGCGATCTCTCGAGGAAGACGATGAATGTCCCCTTACGGAGAAGACGACGTTTGTCCTCACGAGAAAGACGACGTCTTCGTCCTTACAAGGAAGGCGACATTCATCCTCACGGGAAAGACGACATCTTCATCCTAACAATGAAGGCTACGTTCGTCCTCAAGAGGAAGACGACGTTCGTCATCACGGGACAACCTTTAGGCTAGGGTCTGCTTTCCCGAACGTTTAGCCGGTCCCGACGTTCGTCTTTTCGAGGAAGACGAAGTTCGTCCTCACAGGGAAGCCTTTATGCTGGGGTCTACTTCGCCAAGCGTTTAGCAGTTCCGACGTTCGTCCTCGAGAGGAAGACGACGTTTGTCCCCCGAAAATTGAATAGTTTGATTAATTATAATTCGGATATGTTTTGATACTATTAAAATATAATTAATTGTTTGGATGTTTTATAAGTGGAGTAAATTAATGGTGGTTAATAAATTAAAATTTGGATATTTTAATATTGATTAAATACATTTCGGATATTGTGATTTAATTATAGAATTCAAATATTTTAATTAATGACTGAATTAAAAAGGTGGTTTGATTAATAAAAAGTGAATAACTCGAATAATTAATTGATTAAATTAATAAATTCGAATAATAAAATAAAGGAGAAAATTGGGTAAAATAATTACAAATAGAATAAGTGACTAATGATATCATCTTAATTAAAAAGGTGAATATTTAGAGACCGAAATTGAGGAATAGAATTAGGAGCATCAGGACTTAAGATAAGTTTCTCTGCCAATCCAAAATTGTTTTCTCGTATTATATGTTTATTATGCATTATGTGATTAAGTGTAAATTTTGAATGTGTACTATTTGGGGTGACTAAGAATTTGTGAAATATTGGAGATGTATTTTGGGATTCAATCTTCAGTATGACTTTGGAGTGAATTTTTATGTAAAAGAATTTTGGAGTATTTATGAATGTGAATTTTTGGTGGACGTATCTATTAACTAGATATTCTGGATGACTATTTATAGAGAAATGATTTTCCAAGAATGAATAATGTTTTTATAATGATTATTGACATCTCAAGAGAACACGAGGTGTGGGTGGTTAGAGCTATATACCGCGGGTTTAGTTTAGGTTTAAGTTGATTATTGGTGGCGGGAGAAATCCCGATAAATATTGGTTGCGGGTGAATCCCGGTATTTCTTTTGATAACTTTAAAAGTTCTTTGGTGGCCGCGTTAGTAGTTTCTAATTATCTGGGTATCTAACCCATTGTGAGGTAGGGGCGTTGTCCGAACTACTTGGACTTCTTACAACTCAGAGGGCTTGGAATCCCTTTTAGGGTGTATGCACACTTAAAGGTGAAGTTCAGTTTCCAATTGGTGGTCGGTGGGAGCCGGAATTCCGGGATGAGTCGTACACAACAATGATTCATTGGGCTCGGGGAATCTTGAGTTTCGCCCATCTTAAAAGAATCTAAGAGTGACATTGATTTCAGAATAGTTATATTTTTAGCTACAAAAGTTATTTTTGAAAAGTTACACTTCTTTTGAGATGTTAATTGTTTGGAGCTTATAAATATTATTTTTAACTATAAGGGTATTTGAGATTATAAAGTTGATAAATGATGTTTTTTATTAGAAAAGCATTTTTGGTGGAGTGAGTTTTTTTATATAGTATTATATGAAAAACTATTTTTGATAAACCTGATTATTTTACGAGGTTGGGTAGTACTTACTTAGCTCTAAAGCTAATTTTTGTTTCATTTTCTCTGTTTTGTTTTCTGCACTTTATTCGTGCATGTAATGATGAATATGAAGCTCATGATGTTTGACGAGCTTTGAGAGCGCTTTAGAAGATTTTAGAGTAATCTTTACTTAGTCTAAATAATGTTATTAAATTTTGAATTTAAGTTTTTAATTTGGTTGAACTCGTGGTGGATAGCCCTAGCATCAAGCCAAGTTGAGGGCTGGGTGTGGCGGTAACACACCCGTTTCCCATTATGACTATTATTTCCGCTGCAAAATTCTATCTATTTTGAATGAATAAATCAAGTTTGTTATCAATTTATTATTATTTCAAGTATTATTTTGAGCTGGGAAAATGGGGGTGTTACAAGATTGGCCGATGAATGCCATCTTCTTCCTTCAGCAGTACTGGACTCACGGCCAGGTCGGCCACAACTAGATACATGTACATCTGTTTCCTTGGGTCCGCTTTTGTCAGGACGAGAGGAGAGAAGAGGTACGTCTTGAAATCATCAAATGCCGCCTGGCACTCCGGGGGTCCATTCAAAGGGATTCGCCTTCTTCATGATCTGAAAGAAGGGAATGGCCCGATCTGCCAGTTTTGACATGAAATGGCTCAGAGCTGCCAGGCGTCCCATAAGTCTCTGCACGTCCTTCAAGTTCCTGGGGGCCTCCATGTCCATGATGGCCTTCACCTTCTCGGGGTTAGGCTCAATTCCACATTCACTCATCCTATATCCGAGAAATTTACCTCCCTTGACGGCAAAGGCACATTTCTTTGGGTTCAGCCTCATGTTGCCCCCCCTGCATGATGGTGATGACCCTCTCAATGTCCTGGATATGATCTTCTTTCTTCTCGCTCTTGATCAGGATATCATCAATGTAGGCCTCCATGATTTTCCCAAGGACCTCCTTGAATAATATCATGATCTTCCTCTGAAAAGTTGCCATGACATTCCTCAGGCCTAACGTCATGACCACATAACAATACACACTGTCCGACGTGACAAACGTCGTTTTCTTCGCATCATCAGGAATCATGAATACCTGGTGATATCCTCTGAAGGCATCCATGAAGCTGAGCAGCTCACAACTCGTTGTCTCATCCACCAACATGTCAATCCTTGGCACATGATAGGGATCTGCCGGGAAAGCCTTGTTGAGGTCCGAGTAATCGACGCACATCCGCCAAGTAGGTCCCTTCGGTGCTAGCACCATGTTGGACAGCCACTCCACGTGGATGATCGGTCGGATGTGGCGGATGCTGAGCAAGGCGGTCACCTCAACCTTGATGAAGTCCCGCCGTTCAGCTGCCATATACATCTTCTTCTGTTGGATTGGTTTGGCATCAGGCCGAACAGCCATCTTGTGGCATATGATGTCTGGGTCTATCCCCGACATGTCCTCCGACCCTCTGGCAAAAAGAGCTTTGAAATGCCGGAGGATGAGGATCACCCCTTCCCTGATATCGGGCTCTAGGTCAGCCCCAATGGACATCTTCATATCTGAAGGGTCATCCAATTCCACCTCTTCAAGGAGTGTCGCTCGCTTCGGTCGGGACACAACATCTGCCCGTCGAGCTGTTTCAACGATACTATTGACCCACATGTCGCGGTCGTTTACCTTATTCATAGCCTCGTGGTAGCAGGCTAGGGCTGTACGTGGATCCGTACGGGCCACCCCAACCCCTGCCTCCGTGGGGAATTTTACGCAGGAGTGTCGCACGCAACAGATGGCTTCAAGGTCTTCTAGGCCCAGACTCCCTAAGATGGCGTTGTGGGCACACCTCAGGCGGACGACGATGAACGTCATGTGGATAGCTTCCCGGTGCTGACAGTCCCCAACCTCCACCGGCAGAGTGATTGTCCCCTCGGCGTCTATGCAGTCGCCGATAAATCCAGCTAGCGGCGTCTGTAGGGGGGTGAGCTCGATTCTGCTCACATGCATCTTCTCAAAGGCATCCCAATACAAGACGTTCACACTGCTGCCTGTATCAACAAGGACCCACCTAACAATTGTGTTCTTGATGTCCATGCTGATCACAAGCTCGTCTTTGTGGGGCACAGGGGACTTGGGCTGATTTTCCGGCCCAAAACAAATAGGCTCGACTTTATGTTTCTTGGTGGGGGTGCAGATATGGCTCCCACATAGAGGGCTTGTTCAAACTTTTTCCGTTCTACCGGGGTATCCCCGGTCTCCGCACCTCCAAAGATCACCTTGATCTCCAGCTTCTTCTTGGAACCATCCGACCCGAGTGATCCCTCAGGTCGTTTATCGGCATGGCGATAGTCAGCATCTTTGACCTCAATCTCACTCCGGTCGTCCCTACGCCGTGTGAGTGGCTTCTTGTTCGGCTGCATCCGGTTCTAGGGGGTCGACCCTCCCGTGAACTCTCCAAGGTGGCCCCTCCGGATAAGTTCATCGATGGCCATCCTGAGGCTGAGGCAGTGGTCCGTGTTGTGCCCGCTCTTGCGTTGGTACTCGCAATAGGCCTTTTGATTTTTGCCCATCAGTCCATTGGAAGTCTGCGGCTCTTCGAGCATTACCTTGTGGCCTCAAAAATCTGGCTCACCGTGAACGCTAAGGGAGTATACCCGGTATCTTCACGCCGCACGTTGCCGACATGGCCCTGTGCTACCCACGGAGCATAGCCGCCACTCGTCTTCTTCTTCGCCACGGGGGGTTCTCCCGACCCGGACCCTAGGCGATCCATCACCTTGCGGGTTGCGAGGGCAGACACCCCATCTTTCTAGGCAATCTCCTCCTTGATTGTCGCGTATTTTTGTGCCCTAGTGAGCACTTCGGCGTAACTGCTCTGACGTTCCTCTTTAGATCCCTGTAAAGATCCCTAGTCGTGAGTGCGTTGGTGAAGAGGGTGATGCCTGTGCACCCCGTGAGGTCTTCAACCTTCAGAGTCTCATCCCTCCACCTCATCAGGAAGGTGGACAGAGATTCCCCCTTATTCTGGCATACGCTCGTCAACCAGCTAAAGTGCTTCTTCGGTACGAACTACGTCATGAACTGCCTGGACAGTTGTTCAAAACTGTCAATGGATCCGGGTCTGAACTGCTTGAACCATTCCTGTGATGGTCCCCTGAGCGTGCTGAAGAATAGTCTGCAAATGGCTTCATCAAAGGCTCCCGACATGGAGAGTCCCCCTGGAAGGAAAGCAGGTGGGCGTTCGGGTCCCCGGCCCCGTTGTATACTAGGGCGTGGGGCGTCCTACAGCCCCTCGGGATTTCCGCAACCATGATTCTGACAGAAAGGGAGATGAGAATGCAAATCGGGGCTGAGCCGGATCGGTCTCCGCCCCATGGCTCAGCTCATTGATCTGTCTTTGGAGATCCACGAGCATCGCATCTCGCGGATCGGTGATCGTGGGTGTGGGTTTTACCAGTGCCAATGCATTCCCCATACGCACGACGCCAGCGCCATGCGGCTTGCTGTTCAATCGGGCATATTGCCCCTCCGCGTTCTGGAAACGCAATGCCACGTTGTTGATGATGGGGGTCATCTCCCGTTCCAAAAACTCATTCCGCGGCATCACCAGATTGCGGTCCCGGACCGCGTCCTGCCACGCCCTTCTGAAGGCGAAATCATCGCAAATGCTGAACTTGAAATGATCTACAGAGATTATAAAGACATGAAGCGTATCCTATTGATGGAAGAGATTTCATAAATAGTATGATGGAACGCTCCGCATCATTGAAGATTTTGCCAATGAGTGTGCAAATAAATTTCTCAAATTAGATCAATAAGAAGACCCAGTTCAGACCGATCTCATTGATGATTTTGCTACTGTTATTAGCCTACAACTGGAATTCAGAAGAAACATCATAGAATTTGAAGTCATCCTAGGCTACAGAAAATCGCTATACACGACTTAATGATAATCTGCTCTTCATTGCGATTTGAACACAATGGGGAAGATTGTTAGAACATTATTTATTGTGTTCAAATTAATTGTAATTATCTTTGAATATATAGTCTTAGTATTAACAGGCTTTTAGTTGAGAGAAACATGTTTTTAATTGAACAAGCCCACACGCCCTACATGTCCTAATTGTACAAGGATGTTCGAATTTCTCTTATAAATACAGGCAGATGGGTTCGAACAACCTAAGTCTCTACACATTAATTTCCGCACTTATTATTCTGGTAGAGCACCTATATAGTTTTTTCTCTCAACAAGTCATTCATATATCATGTATTATTGCCATATCATTACGAATATACAATATTGATTGTTGATGAATTATTATTCTTCTACACGATTTATTCATATTATTTTTTATCCGTTATTCGACTTTTGGTTTGGGATTCACACAATATTTGTCGACCTACTGAAGAAGGGGGGCTGTGGAGAAATGGTAGCTCTCTGTGGACTGCTTTTGTCAAAACCAGGTATCATAAGGGTAGAAATATGGTTCATAAGTTATAAAATTCTCATATTTGGAGAAGGATATGTTCCATCCACTTGACGGCCATGTTCTTATGTGATGAAGATTCTTATGGAGGTGTCAGTTGGGAATTAGAGGAGGATGGTATATTTTCTTTTAAATCTGCTTACAGTGCAATCAGAGAAAACATACATAGTGCTTTTTCTTTCAAACATGCTTGGCATGACAAACAGAAGCTACAAATTAAAATCTTTCAATGGAAGATTTTACATAGGATCTTACCTATCACATATAATCTTGGTCATTTCCATCTGGTCTTAAATCCTTCTATTTTCCCCCTATGTAAGTTCCAGGAAGACTCCATGACTCATTTGTTCTACTGGTGCCCAAAGGTGAATCCAATTTGGTCATACTTCATGGGCATCTTTGGTATCCTTGTTCCTGAACATATTGATTTAGCTAAACAGATATTCATGGTGTGGTGGTTCAGAGCACGAAGTACAAAAGTCACATATATATTCAAACACAATCTACCAGGAATGATTTGTTAGCATGTTTGGAAAATTTATACTAATATTATTTGTCATTCTGGGGATGCAAATCACTACTGAAAGTATTGTTTCTCAGATCAAATTCTATACTTATAATTGAGTTTCAATCATCTCCAATCTCAGAATTCGATCTATTAGGAAATTCTATATGAGGAACAACTTATACCAAAATCTCACCGGATTAAGGGTTGGTCGGTCAAAGTAATTCGCTAGATTAAGCCCAGGAAGATGTTCAAGATGAACATCAATGCTTGCTATTCTTCTTCGCAGGTGGCAGGCGGTGCGATTCTTCGCAGGTGGCATGCAGTGCTTGCTTTATCTTTCCCATTGCAAGCTGCATCCAATCTGGAAGCGGAAGTCCTAGTGACAATACATGCTATTAACTGAGTGGTTATGGAGGGATATAGGGAGTTTGAAGTAGAGGTGGATTCATTGAATGCTTTGAAGTTGCTGACCCAAGGAGGTGAAGGAAGATGGAGAAGCGTCATTTTAGAAATGATACTCGGTCTGGAGGATAAAGGAGTTTCCTTTTCGCATAGCACGAGAGAAACCAACCGGCCACTCATTTTCTAGCAAATCAGGTTTCCTCTCAACAAACAAGTTTCAAATTGATATTGGACCTTCCATATATGGTTAAAAAGGCTTATTTACTGGACCTGTTTGGGATTCCTTCGATTACATTAAATTTTTAAGTCTGATTGCTTTGTATTGTTGTTAGCTGTTTTAGAGAAGTTTTTGGTTGGCCCCCCTCTCATTTTGTATTTCCATTTTTATTAATAAAAATCGGTAAATGTTCCCCGTCATTTACCCCACTGATTTTGGTGATTGGCTTACCGGGTAAAAAAAAAGAAAACATCATGATATTAAACTCACAAACCCTTCTAAAACCTAATCCACCTCCTTTCTTTCTTTACACAGGCCATTCCAAGCTCTCCATCGAATGCCTTTTGGGTCAAAATTGCTACCATTCCACCAATAACTCTCTATTCACGACTTTCTTAATTTCTTCACTGAGCTCCCTCGTTAATAAAAACGCATTCATAGTATATGTGGCATGACTTGAATGACATTTTAATGAGAATCTCACGCCCGACTCTTGAGAGAAACCCATTATTCTAGCTCTTGATTCGACTCACAATTCTATCCCAAATATTGTTAGAACTGACTTTCTTACCACCTCCAACTAACGCCAAGAGAAAAAAATACCAAAGATATCATCCATCTCGTGCCACCCCAAGAGAATTACAAAAATACTCTCGTATATCCTCCCCCACATTTGGGCTAAAATATATACTGAACTTACTAAAATTTACCACTTGCCCAGAATTACTCCCACAATGAGTTAAAATATTTTTAACCACTTCACATTCTTGAATAGAGGCCACAATAAAAAACTATCATCGGTAAAAAATAAATATGACACCTTTGGGGCACCTCTACACACCACCACCCCATGCAATCTCCTATGCGCTCAGTCTGTTTGAACAAAGCACACAACCCTTCCACCACTAAAATAAATAAATATGGCGATAGAGGATCTCCTTGTCTCAACCCCCTTCTCGGTATAATCGGTCCCACTAGATCCTTATCAACATGAAAATAATAACTAACAATCGAAATACATTCCATGACCAATCGGATCCATATTTGGCCAAAACCCTTTTTTGTCATAATTTGCTATAAAAATGCCACTCAACCCGGCCGTAAGCCTTAATCATACCCAGCTTTAAGGCCACATATCCCTCCGTCTCCTTTCTAAAAAGGCCACATATAAAGTGTGGAGTATGAGACTCAACACTTTCTAAAATGTAAGGGAATATTATCCACTCCACCATTACAGTATCCCTTACATTTTGGAAAGTGTTGAATCTCAAACTCCACCATTGTATTTGCCACCAAAGATCTGCTCAAGATAAAAACACTATCTCTCTCCAATAAAACCATTTAAACTCCCTTTTAATTTAAATGACCAACAAGAAGTTTTATAAAAAATTTAATGACCATATCGCACAAAGCAACAAGACCCTGATCTCCCATAATTTCCGGTCGGGGCTTTCTCGGTATCTGAACAACTTTAGTCACATTTAAATCTCTATAAATCTAATCACTCTAAAAATGCGGTGACACAAATCTACCTCACTTCCTCCAAACTGATAGGTCAAAGTAAAAACTATTATGTTCAGTAGAGACTTCATAAGATATACTCCTCTCTATCATGATTTGAGCTTCTAAAGTTGTGGATAAATTAGAATAATGATTCCCAATCATATCATTTAATCTCCCTACTAGTGAGCCATGTCCCATCCTCTATTGTCAAGCCTCTCATCTTATTTATCCTTATTCTTTGCTTAACTACATTATAGAAAAACTTTGAATTTACATCTCCCCCCGAAGCCCAAATTCTTTCGATCGTTGTTGCCAATAATTATTTTCTTTCTCCATAAGATTGAGATAATTCGTCTTAACATGTGAAAATTTCCCTACAACTTCGAGCATCCTCTCTGCTTTTTAACCAACTCAGTCATCTTTTGCAAGCTTCAATCTGACTTTGAAACCCCTTGCTCCGCCCTAAACGTTGCAACCCCCGCCCACAGAAAGCACTCATGCAATTGTTGTATGAACATTCACATACCCTCTAGATGTTACCCAACATATGTCTGCATTCCTCCTTCCACAACAAGATATTTTCAAACTTGAACAACCTTACTCCTCTACAATTTTCTTCCCGCAACACCCAAACAAGAATAGCCACGTGGTCACTAGCAAAAGCCTCCACTGAGCTGGCATATGCAGCTCCAAATCTATCATACCACTCACCGTTCACTAAAATCTTGTTGCGTCCCATGCTTCTCATTTCGGCTATTTTGTGGGTATCCATAAAACCAGTTAGCCTCCAATCCTGCCCACCCTCTGAGATGCAAACTTTGGTATCAATAAGCTATGAGTTTATCGATAATGTCTAGTTCTACCTCTTCTTTCCATGCCATAGCCAGTCCACGACTTTGACCCCCACCTTGGCAAATTATGACCTTCTTAAAGATGATATTGCATAACGCAGCCTCCACCCATAATCGACGTATTTTAATTTCCATCAAGAAAACAACCCTAGGTTTATGAATTTGAACTATGTAGGATAAAACTTGAATTGTATCTAAATTGCCTAATCCTCTACAATTTCAACTAATAATACTCATTCTCCGAAAATTAGGGAAACGAAATTCCGGACGCAAGAGAAGCCTTCATCTGAAAAACCAACTCTAGAAAATCCGAGGGATCCATCCGCGTGTATATCATATGATGCTAATATGTCGTATAAAAAATCACTCGGGGGACATATTATCGACGAAGTAGAATTATGCATGTTTTGTAAGAATGATATTGATGGCTTCACAGACCCGAGGTAGTAAAACCGAGGGAGAGTTAGATGCATCACAAGTATGAGATGAGTTGGAAGTTTTGCAGAATAACATTATGTTTAAAACTCAAAATTGCGATTCGTTCCCACAAGTTGAAAGGTGATATTTATAGCGTAATATGAAATACTCGGGGAATAACTAAAAAACTAATCTAATATAAACGTGCCACGTGTAGGGCTAATTGGCAAGAGAATATCCTGATTGATTGCTACTGATTGTACGAATGATTTCCCTTTGCCAACGAAATAGCTGGATAAACCACACATGGAAGCCTAATAATTAGGTGTTGTAAAAGAATGAATGAGGTGAGCCCTAGAGTTAATTGTTCATTTGGTGATGTTTGCTTTTGAGCGCGCAAGATGTTAGTGGCTTAGTGTCATAATGACTAAGTCCACAATGTCTATCCAAGGTTTTGAGCTCGGCTCGGCCCAGGCGTAGAAGTGCCTAACTCAGATATGAATGCCAAGCTCAGAAGCTGGGAAGCTCACCCATGTGATGGAGCCATCTCGAATTATGCTAAGTTCAGAAATGACGAGACCATGCTCAGGTGTAACGAGCTCGATCTAAGCAGTCATGTCGTTGTCTTGCAGTTTGGAATCTGGCGTGTATTTGGCCTTGGACTCGACTGTTATACCAGAATTTATTTCGACCTCGGTCGAGAATCGGGCTCGGGCTCAACTACAGTTTTGGGTCTATCTCGATGATTTGATAATTAGTTTAGGGCTCGACCGTGACTGGCTCGACCAAATTTGCTTTATAGCCTTTACTCGATTGTGGAGGTTCCTTCACGTGAACTGGATGTCCCTAAAGTGTATGATGATATATAATCCATCAGGTATAGAACGCGCTTATCTCAAAATTATGACACTCACATTTCAAATTTTCAAATTTAGTTATAGAAGTCTAATTATCCCAATCATCTGCGGTCTGCACACCACTTTCCCTTAAGTCAACTCATTGTGAATAACGACCCAACCATTAACTTTTGGGTATGGTTTGGGCAATATTAACCTTTTACAAAGTCTCCAATGGGAGGGTAGTTTTTAATGATGTGGCATAGGAGAGATAGAAATATAATGAGTATTTTTAATTTGACGTAGATGAAGTGGTATGTAGGAAAAATGAAAAAGAAGAGAGAAATTGAAATCAAACTTACATGGCATTCAAATAAACAAGTCGGAGTTGAGTCATTTTCGACCATCACATCATCTGAGTCATCCGTGGGTGATGCTATCACTCCCTGCCCGATCTGCATCAATCAACCCGATTTCGCTTTCTCACCCCCGTCTATATCACCGAAGTCCCAGACCACCCTTTCACCTCTTTGCCGTCTATGAGCTAATGAGCCCCGCGACAACCATTATCTCTCTCTCTCTCTATATATAATCTTAATATTATTATTCCTCAATAGGAGAAATTCTTATTGATATACATAAATTTTGCTCGTATTAACTTGTACCCTGTCTCTCTCCATTTCAATCGTGCCTGTTCTCCAGAAGGACTTTTGGTCTCCCAGTTCGAACGATCTCGAAGGTACGTGTAATTCGATTTGAAGCTAATGGTCAATTAGAGTTTCGTGTTGTTGTGGATTTGTTTCGAATGAATTGATTGGATCCAGAAAATTTCAATTGGAATTTCCATGGTACAGATCGGAGAACTTTAGCTTCTGAGCTGGAATTGAGCTGGACAAGCTAGGGTTTCCTAGGATCTGGGGGGTTTTCTAAGCTTCTTCGGCTAGGTGAGAGTTGGGGGTTCTAGGTTTTTTTTCGCGGGTAAGTGGAAATTCAGCGATTTTCCTAGGGTTTTGATTAGGGGTTGATTGGGAATTAGGCTATTGATGTTTCAGGGCGAGTGGGTAAGTCGAGCAGGTGGAGCGAGACTAGGGGAAGATGCGAGAGAATTCTTATTATGCGTGGGTGGGAACAGCGGGTTGAGCCCTGTGGAAGGAAGAGTTTTGGTCAACACATGCAGGCTACGACCAAGAGGACTGTAGCCTCCTGTGATTCGTCTATTACTGCTGATTCGTTCTGCAAGGTATTGCTTTGGTGTTATCTTAGTTATTTTCTTACTTAATTTCTGTAGACTCGATCCCCTCATCTTCTTTTGCCAGTTACATTTTTTCTTTTTGGTTGGTCTCACAGATTGTGTTCTTCTGCCTTTTCTTTTAAAAGTTGATGTGCTGCTATTGATCTCTTATTTTATCTATTCACCTCATCTTTTGTTTTTAACGAAAAAAAATGGTTGCTTACCTTGCACAAAAATTGATAGTTCATCTAATATGTTCGAAACTGCAAATTGAATGATTGATTGTATATGTTATTGTAAAAATTAGTTAATTATACGGGCTTAGTGATTTCAAAGTACATTATGGGTATCATATCCGTCATTTGTTTGTTTTTGTCCCTTAGGGTGTGAGATTAATCTTTTTTCATAACTAAATCATTCTCTGCACAATAGGTGGAGCTTTTCCTTCGATGATCATAGTGGTTCATTTTTAGTGCACTAATGTAGAGCACTGCATAGGTTATTTTGTGGGCTTGTAACATCTTGGGGTTTTCAATTGCCTCATCCTTTTTCTTGTTTTTTAAATTGAGTATTAAGATCTGGATCATCAACAAATGTGAGTTTTTTTTGTTATATAAAACATTTCGATATGAAGCCAATGCCTCAACGGTGTACCCCGTAACAATATATCATGTTTATTACTCCGTACCATATATCCTATTTTTATACATGTATCACTTTCACTAATATATGAAATGATCGGTATTCGCCCTTTTCAACCTGCAGGAGGATCGCAAAATCTGTGTTGGTGATTGTGCTCTTTTCAAACCGCCGCATGACTCCCCACCTTTCATTGGAATTATCCGCTGCTTAATCCCAAATGAAGGCAATAACTTGCATTTAGGTGTTAACTGGCTTTACCGACCAGCTGAGCTGAAGCTAGGCAAAGGCATTCCTTCAGAAGCCTCGCCAAACGAAGTTTTTTATTCCTTTCATAGGGATGAGATATCTGCTGCATCGTTACTCCATCCGTGTAAAGTTGCTTTCCTTCCTAAAGGTGTTGAACTTCCAACAGGGATATCTTCATTTGTTTGCCGGCGAGTTTATGACATTGCAAACAAGTGTTTATGTTGGCTAACTGATCAAGATTATATTGATGTTAGTTCCTAATTGCTTGAGAGCTCATCATCTTTCCACTGATTAAGTTACACACTTGTTTTGAATAGGTATGGGGGAAATAAATGGAGGGAAAGAGATTTACAACCCTGTTTGGAATGAGAGTGTCGGTCGCGATAGGCTTGAGTTGTTAAATTAGGGGAGGAGGAAGAGTGAGGACGGGAAATTTGCAATTGCTTCACTTTTCTTTAGCTAGCTCATTTCCTTATTTTTCCCTCTGTATATTATAATAAAGTGCTTATTCAAATCTTTTAGGAGCTACAAGAAGAAGTAGGTCAACTCTTGCACAAGACTCAAGTAGAGATGCACACATCATTGCAACCGGGTGGCCGTTCTCCAAAACCAGTAAATAGTTCGATGCCCACACTGCAGTCAAAATCTGGTTCAGAAAATGTGCAGAATACAGCAACATCATTTCCTTCACAAGGTAAGGGAAAGAAAAGGGAACGAGGAGATGATAACAATTCGGTGAAGCGAGAGCGCTCTTTCAAACTAGATGATACTAGTAATTTGTACAAGAACGAGAATGCTATTAAATCTGAAATAGTAAAAATAACCGAAAGAGGAGGAGGGCTTGTGGACTCTGACGGTGTTGACAAGCTTATTCAGTTTATGCAAGCAGATAAAGGAGGGGAGAGGAAAATGGATTCGGTCTGTCGGTCGCTCCTTGCTGGAGTGGTTGCTTCAACGGACAGGTTTGAATGCCTTAACCGGTTTGTGCAGCTGAGGGGGTTGCTTGTATTGGACGAATGGCTTCAAGACATCCATAAAGGTAGTAGAATCAGCGATGGCAACCAGAAGGATGGTGGTGATAAACGATGGGATGAGCTTCTTCTAGTTTTGCTCCGTGCACTAGATAAGCTCCCTGTGAATCTCGAAGCACTAAAGATGTGCAACATTGGCAAATCCGTTAATCATTTACGCTCACACAAGAACATGGACATCCAGAAGAAAGCTCGGAGCTTAGTGGATACATGGAAGAAACGCGTTGAGGTTGAAATGAATATGATAGATGCTAATAATAAGTCAACCCAAGGCATCTCATGGCCTTCCAAATCCCGGATTCAGGAGACTTCTCACAGTGTAAATAAGAGTAATCCCGGGTTTTCCAATGATTTCACGCCAAAGAGCTCAGTGACGACACAACTATCCTCTAGAACTGTCTCCGTAAAGACTTTACAAGTGGAAACCACTACTGCAAAATCGGCATCCTCTTCTCCTGTACCAGTTAAAGACGGCCAAGCTAGGGTTTCTTCATTATGTGGTGGTGCTTCACATGTTGATGTTCCTCCTGTAGTATTAATGAGGGAGGACAAGAGCAGCAGTTCTAGCCAGTCTCATAATCACAGTCCATCTTTTTCAGGAAAAGAGGATGCAAGGAGTTCCACTGCAGGGTCCATGAGTAGCAATAAGGTCTCAAATAGCAGTTCCCGCCACCGCAAGATTATCAATGGGTTTCCAGGAACATCTCTGCCGGGAGGCCTAAAAGAAAGAAGCAAACATTCCAACCCTGAAAGAGTATCACAGTCTGTGGTTGTTGGTGATAATCCTACTGACTTGTCTGGTGTTGAAAGAGGAGATCAGAAGGTTATTGCTAAGATACCTAATAATAGGATCCAAAGTCCTGCACATAGTGTGAGTGGAGGGTCTTGCGAGGAGGAACCTAATATTGTGAATAGCCAAGCTTCTTCCCCTGTGGTTTTAGAGAAACATGTCCAACCTGACCGAAATGTGAAGGCAAACAGTGATGACCTGTGTCGATCTAATAATAATAATAATATAATATCTGATGTCAACGCAGAGTCTTGGCAGAGTAATGATCTCAAAGATATCTTAACCGGATCTGATGAGGGTGATGGATCACCTACTCAACTCGCAGAAGATGAACGGGAGGATGACAGGAAAGGTGGCGGCGTCTCAAAGACGGTTCCTTCATCTGCTGGGAAAAATCACAATGTTTGTTTCGACTCCATGAATGTTTTAATTGAGAGCTGCATTAAGTACTCTGAATCAAATGCATCCATGTCAGTTGGTGATGCTGGTGGGATGAACCTGCTTGCCAGCGTGGCTACTGAACAAATGTCTAAATCTGATTTGTATTCGCCATCTGTTTCCTCACAAAGAAATTCCCCCGTGGTTGAGGAAACTTGTATGGATGCTGCTGATTTCAAATCACAACCCCGACCCTGTGAAAGGATCACAAGCGACTGCAAACAGCGACATGGTAATAAGCAGCAGCATGTTGATGCAGGAAAATCTCTTGGAGAATGTAATCTGGAGATGATTGAGAATGATGGCGAATCAGATAAAAGGTCTTTTGAAGGTGGCAACAAGGGGGTTTACTCTGGTGCTAAAATGGGCACCGACACTTTGTTAGAAGGGAACAATGTAAGCTTAGGTGACCAAAAGGGATCAGGTGAAGAGGGGAAATCAAATGCGGCAGCCACATCGGATTCTGAAGTGAATGAGAGGCTACCTGTAAAGGAAGAGCACCCTACATCCTCTAGTAGAGATGTAAGTGCAGATAAAGGGGGTGATGAAGATGAAATCCACTCATATCTTAAGTTGTGTGAGAAAATGAAGTCAAAGCATAAGATGCTAGATCCATTACTGGAAGATAAGAACTCAATTAATGTGGATTCCATTTTTAATAGTGATAATAACAATAATAATAACCTGACAACAGAATGCAGTAATGATGTCCTTGCTGAAGATAAGCATGATTGTGGCGGATCACCACCATCTGTGAAAGAAAGAGCTGGATATTCTGTTACAGAGACTGCTTCCAAAATGAAATTTGATTTGAATGAAGGTTTTGTTTCAGATGATGGGAAATGCGGTGAGGCAATCAGCCCTCCCACACACGTGGTCAACCCATTACCATTTCCTATAACTTCTGTCCCCATTACTGCCAAAGGCCCATTTGTGCCTCCGGAGGAGTTATTGAAATTCAAGAGGCAAAGTGGTGAGTTCAGATGGAAGGGTTCTGCTGCCACAAGTGCATTTCGTCCGGCAGAGCCAAGAAAAGTGTTTACCTCAACAGTAAGCGCATCTCACTCTGCTGAAGCTGCTCCTTCAAGTGCGATAAAAACTCGTCCATGTTTAGAAATTGATTTGAATGCTCCGGGTGAAAGTTCTTTAGAAGATGACGAAGTTGGATATTC
The DNA here is from genome assembly GCA_945859875.1 of Cuscuta europaea. NCBI lineage: Eukaryota > Viridiplantae > Streptophyta > Magnoliopsida > Solanales > Convolvulaceae > Cuscuta > Cuscuta europaea. The sequence goes on from CAMAPE010000023.1 coordinate 1,357,733, forward strand.
AGCTCCTCTAGAGATTATTAGCCATCTGCCTACTAACCAAAAGAAAGAAGAACCAAGTTCTCCATCCATTCCTTCTGGAGGAGGGGGTCTCAATCTTGATCTGAACAGAGTTGATGATGAGTCTAATGATGTGGGCCAGTGTTCATTAAGAAGTGGCATTTTTAATAGTAACATATTGGAGGGACCTGTTGAACCATTACAATCGCAATGTGCGCCGTCTCGTGAGGTCAGAATGGACTTTGATTTGAATAATGGCCCCACCGCTGATGATATCACTGTGGAACAACAGCCTTTTTTGTTCCAACAGAATAGCCGTGGGAACATCAGAATGAACAATCCAGAAATAGGGAGCTTTGCTTCTTGGTTCACTCCTGTTTGTGGATATTCAGCTGTCAGTGGGCCGCCACCACAACAATCACTGGCCAGTAGTCCCTTTCCTCTCGATATTTATCAAGGCTCTGTTCTATCATCATCACCTGCTGCTGCTTACCAGATTCCCATGTTTCCCTTCGGTACGACAAGTTTTCCACTCCCATCCACAAGTTTCCCAGTAGGTTCTGCTCCGTATATCAACTCCTCGCCTGGTGGGAGGCTGTTTACTGCTGCAGTCAATTCACAGTTGCAGGGTCCTGTCGTCAGTGCTTCATCAGCTCATCAATTTCCCAGGCCGTACATGGTCACCCTCCCGGACAATGGTACTAGTGGTAATAATGGGAAATGGGCTAAACAGAGCTTGGACCTGAATGCTGGACCTGGATATATTGATATCATCCATGGTGGAAGGGATGAGTCTTTGATGACTTCAAGACAACTGTCTATTGCTCATGATCAACAGTTATTACAGTCAGCGGGTGAGCATCATGCATTGTACCAGCACCCTGTAGCTGCAGGTAACATCATGAAGAGGAAGGAGCCTGATGGGGGCTGGGGTGATAATGATAGCTTCAGGCACAACAAGCAGTCGTCATGGCACTAAGAGTGTGCTGTGTAAAAAGATGCCATCTTGCCCAGCTCTGAGCTGTAGTAAGTTTTAATTTCTTTCTGATCTCATTTGCATTACTCCTCAACAATAGAAATCGCTGTTGCAAGAACTTTTTCAACCTTTAAAAGTCTATTTTTAAAAGGCAACTGTATTATTGTAATTTGAAACTCCTATAAATGCCAAACCACAAGTAATTTTAGTCAATCTCTCCAAGCAAGATTTTGTTGGGGTACGAAGGGAGTGTTGTATTATCTTAAATAACCAATGAATGATGAAGTATTGCTCCCTTCACTCTATAATCAATTGTAATTTGTTTCTTTCATTTGGAAATAATGAAGGGCCACAAGTGGCGTGGTGCCTTTGGATGCCAAGTGTTAGAATATTAATAAATGTGTGTAACCAATGCCTGACTTCCCAGATAAACGGGTGGTTGTATTACCCTTTTGAAAGGAGGTGAATTCGCACCTTTGGCCTCTACGGACACAACGGGAGAGAAATTTCACCTGTCACGCCAGATCATGCCAGATCCGCTCTTCATTCCCAAAGCTGTTACAAGCATGTTAAACAGGGTAATAGTCACCTCACAAATGATGGACCTCACATTGAGGTGATTGTATCCTAAATTCCTACTCGGCCATCCCTGCAGCCAACATGCTTTAGAAAAATGCAAATGTGCTGGAGTTTGGAATAGTAGCAAGGGAAAAATCCTCAATTTGTACCTTTTTCTCAATGTATCAAGTAGAAACGGGTATACGAGTTTTGAGATTTTGGGAAATCATAAATATTGGAATGGTTTGATATAAACAATTGTGCTTGGTGATTTTTTTAAATTAGTAACGCATATGCTTAATAACTCATATACTCTTGTTCTTAACCTCTCTCCCTTAATTGATTATTTAAAATGATATTTAACTAATTTATTTAATTGTAGAGTCGGGGGATAGGATGCTGGCTCTGTGGAAGCAAGATGGATCATCTTTGTGTTACTACCCTGATGTGGACAACCTTCTTTGATTGACAATGCTTGTGGGTGGAGTGATTATAGAGCATGGGGAAGTTGTGCATTCTTTCTTGGTGGGATTCTGAGAAATGCTTTACCCTCTGTAGATATATTTAACTGTTCGAAAACTATTTTTAAAGAAAAAATGAATCAGGGAGGGCTGGTAGCAGCTGTGTAAGCCATTCTCTTTCATGCAGTTAAGATGTATGCACTTTGGTTTTGATCATCTTACATGTTCCTTTGCAAGCTTTTTTGTCCATTATTTTCTTCATTTTCTTTGTTGTCAGTACCCTTGATGTGATCAGAATAGGGGTAGTCAATAGCTTGTGAATTACGTCTTCAGGCTGCAAACTGTGGCGCCAAAACACACAGGGGCGATCTTCCATGGACACAAATCGTTGTAAAGATGTGAAGCTGTAAAATATGTACGGAGCAGATAAGAATATAAAAAACCATGTATTTGAAATACACACGCTCCTTTGAGACGGCACTTGTGCATAAGTAGTGATGGTTTGAAACCCAATGTTTGCTGAACCCATCTGCTTCTCCCCCAACTAGGGATGGACCTGGGCTGGGCCAGGCCAGACCCGTGCAGTACTGGTTTTGGATAATTGGATGCCAGTACCGGCCCGGTATGCTCTGGAGTCTGGACTGGTTCTGATGCAGGTCCAAACAGTACCCAGCTAGGGTTGGTACCCATTTAATTAATTTTTTTTCTTCTCAAAAACAGCCGTTGGGCTCGGCCTGTCGGCGGGGAGGGGTATAAAAAATCAAGCTCGAAGCCTACCCCTTATGACCATCGGCCCGAGTACTGGTCGTATTGGTCTCGGAAAATCAGGATCGGGCTAGTAACAACAGTACCGGTCTTGAGTCGGTCTCGAATCTGATCACCTGAGCCTAGTCCATCCTTACTCCCAATGGGGTTGCCCAAAACCAAGGTCCTAGGTAGAGATCAAGCTTGAGCCGGCGGGTGAAGGGGGACATGTCAAGTAGGAATGGCCTGAGCTGGGCCCCGGGACGGGTTGGGCCGAGTCTGGGTACATGGGGTTTTGGGATGAAGGCCTTGGGGTCCGGGCCTTGGGGTTTTGGGATGAAGGCCCGGTATCGGCCCGGGTGGGTCCGAGGGTCGGGTCTTGGTCGGGTTGGGTCGGGCAATTTTTTGTTTTTGATAATTTTGTTTAAAAATTAATTCAACAAGTGCTAGATAATAAAAAGTTAAAGTATATTTATTTGAAATATGAACTACGATTGAGAATTGAGAAAAAACTAAAACATTGAATACATTTCCTACAAATCACTTGGAATCTCATCAGCAGCATTGATTGTTGTTTTCTCCACGAAGTGGCGGGTGGGATGCTAACTTCTTGAGTTCTATGTTGGACCTTCAACCAATCGCGGAAGCAAACAAGCGTTTCAAGAGATTTTGATCTCAATCTCGTTCTATAATCTGTTAGCACGTTGTCGGCCGTAGTAAATTCTTGTTCCATAGTAACTGTTGATACCGGCATTGATAGCACTTGTTTAGTCATCTTTGATAAAATCGAGATTTTTTTCTCTTTGTCCTTCCACCACTGCAGAACGTCAAAGTCATCCCTGTCTTCATAGTCAACAGGAAACATTAGATATAAAGAAAGCTCGTTAATCGAGTTTTGTGCAACAATGATAGTTGAATTACTTTTTTTCATTAGATTTTTTTCATTAGATTAACAAATGTAGATTTCAAAAATGATTTTCCTTTAGATGAAGAAGATGTCCGTGTCGGGGGAGGGGGTGCGTTACCATATTGTGCATGAAACTTAATTGATGAAATAAGTGACTAACCTCGTTGTATTGCTCTTTAGGATCTATGGGCTAATCTTCGTACATATGGACCAAAAGAAGAAGCATAATAGTACTCTAAACAATTTTGAAAAGCATTAAGTTTAAAACGAGGATCAAGAATAAATGCAATACCATATACTTCGTATATGCGGAATTTCTGAATAATATTTTAAAAACTTTTCTTTCATGAAAGAACAAAAATAATGAATGTAAGGGGCTTCGAAAAATTCAGAAAAAGCACTAGCGAGATTTACAGCTTTAACATAAAATTGGTTTGCGGTAGTTTTATAAACATGACTAAAAGTTTGAGTTGCATTATTAAAATATACCAAAACATTGACAATTTTTTGCAGTGTCGATGTCAGCTGGATTTATAATATAGTTAGCATATTCTTTTAAAAAAGTAAAAAATGGTCTTTAAATCAAATAAGTACAACAATTAGTTAGCATTTTGAGACTCACTAGCAATAAGTACTACTTTCTAGCTCTTGTTTTAGTAACCGGTCCGGAACTCCCGTTCGACCACTCCTTTGTAATCAGCATTTGTACCCAATACAATTGAGCTACTGAACCATCTTGTTTGTTGACCAATTACTCTGATTTCATCTCATTCATAACATTCTAACGATAACGGAGCGTGTTGAGCCTTTGATCTTAGAGGAATTAACCTCAATACACATGAAATAAGAAAGAGGTGGTAACACATAATTATAATATATAATTACATAATGTTATATTCAGATTTCATAATTTCTACGTATGATTTATTTTTGCCCCATTTCCCTTTTTGTCAAATTTTACCTTAACTCTCATCTTCTATTTTCTACTTCATGTTTTCCACACTTCACGTTCTTACTATTTTTCTTGAACACCGTGAAAAATTTAGGGAAAACTGTTAAATAACATCCTCATACTATCTCTGATATGTCAATTAGGTCCTCTTACTTAAGAAATACACATACTCATGAAAAAGTTCAATCTAGCCCTTTTAACCGATGACTATCAAATTGCCGGTAATTCTAGAGTTATAATTCCAGATGGATTTTTATTTTATTTTCTAGTCCACATCACTCATTTCCACCGTCCTCATTTTTTTTGGGTGAACTGTAAGTATATTAAAAAAGAAACACCCAAGAAACAAGGGGTTCAAGAATGTACAGTAAAAAAGGAAACAAAAATGCAAGTTGACCACAACATGGACAACCCAAGACCAGCAAAAACAGCCTGCCAAAACGCAACTGCCCACCCTCCAAAGAGAGGGAGAAGCACAAGAAAACCAAAACAACCAGCCCAAAGAGCATATAAGCAAAAACCTTCACCAAAAAACAGTAGTGAAGGTCACGAAAAGAGCTTACAACTTTACAAGCTCATAAGGATAAAGGCTATACAAAATCTTATAAGTGATATATTGGATTCTAGCAAAAACGTCATCTTCTCTTGGAGTCAAACCATCCAAGCATGTAGCATTCTGGGTCCTCCAAATCCAGTAGACGGAATAGCAAAAAGCGATCCTAGCTGCCTTTGCTTTGATTCCCGAGCCCTGCCTCTCTTTCTTGATCCATTTCAACGAGGTATGCAAGGTCCCCATCCCCCTAGGAAGCTGCAACCACGTCTTAACTTTTTGCCAAACATTACCTGCAAAAGGACAAACAAAAAATAGGTGTGGTACCGTTTCGGGACCACCCTTACAGAAGGGGCAGATGTTAACAACATCCAGCCTATGCAAATTATCAAAAGTAGTCAGTCGGTTGCGAAAGGCTAACCAAATTGTGAAGGGGAATTTGGGGGGGATATATAGCTCTTCCAAATGAAGGACATCCAACTATGAGCATCCCCCTTAATTCGAAGCAAGTCATATACTTTGGCCGAAGAAAGCTTACCATTGGTTTGAATAGTCTCAAGGTAACCAATGACAACTTGGGTGTTATCAAAATGAGCCACAATTTGATCTCTAATCAAGACAATCTTCTTGATCAATTGGGAATCTCTTGGGTGAGGTGTAAACTCCCAAACGATTTCAAGGCAATCAAGGCAATCTTCTTGATCAAAATGAGCCACAATTTGATCTCTAATCAAGGCAATCTTCTTAATCAAGGCAATCCACCGTCCTCATTATCTTACTGCTGGAGTTCCTCTCTGTCTACGCATGTATTAACTTCTCCATCTTCCCTTGTTTTCTTTTTCATCATCTCATTTTTTGTATTCTTATCTTTTACTCCGTATTATATTTTACACACACACACATACTAGTATATACTACGTGTATATATATTGTTCTTCCTCCCCTTTCCGCGTGGATTAGCAATCACTTCTCTGCCCGGACAAGCCTCACTTGTTCAGTGGGAGAAAGGAAAAGTAGCTCTCGGTACAAGATCATGATCTTGTGCCTGGATGGTCACCTAGGCACAAGAAAACTGGCCTCATATGAGGTTTGGTGCCAGCACCTCTCTCCTAAGTACCACTCGCCCCAAGAAGTCAGGCGAAATATATATCTTGTTCTTTTTCCATAAAAAAATTCTCGTTCTTTTTATTTTGTCTTATAATTTCACAACGGAATCCAAGGATGGGTCAAAAAGTCTACTTAATAACCATTGCAATATATATAATGTATACTCATCGCCTTCATTGGTTTGTGTCATGACTCATGAGTGCCACCTAATACTTTTGACCAATCTGCAGCAGCTGCTTTATCGAAGGTGCGCCGGGCAACTGACGGATTCTATGAAATTGGAGCACGGGTTCGTCAGGGTCCCCTCTGAGCTTTACTAAAAATAGTTCCAACCACTGTATCTCGAGGAGGAACTTTCATCCGCTATTTCAGGCTTCAGAGATTCGGAGAACTCACGGAATCACCAGCGACGAAGCCTCACACATGGCTCATGTCTCCAGGATGCAAGGGCTTAGAGAATTTGAAATTAAGAGGGCAGTCAAATGGAGGATGTGCAAGCAATAAACATGGTGGGGTCTGGTTTTAAATGGTCTAAGTTGACCGAACCTTTGTAGGAAAAATGTAAGAGAAAAAATACTGTAGCAAACATGACCGGCCAACGGCCACATCATCAATTAAGAGGAGAATCAGTACTTTCACTGACTAAAAAGAAGAATTGTTTGTTTTTATGTAGATTGAGGGCTCAATTGAATGATTTATTTGATATAGTACAAGGATCTATTTGACAGTTTTCCCAAAAATTTATGAATTTATGAATATAAACACACACATGTCCATTACTTTTTACAATAATAATATACAGACAAAACTATCAAATAGCCTCATGTACTATAGTAATATAACAATTATGCCCTTGTATCATTGAATCACTCGATCAAACCTCAAACTTTAAAAACATTCAGAATAACTTTTTAGCAGGTTAGTAGGTTACCAATAGGTTAACTGGTTAGGCGCTTACATGGTCTCCCATTTGCGAAAGAGTAATAGTCTTCATGAAAAGATTGAAACAAATCTTCCCAATGTTAAGGTTTGGTGGATGAAAAATGAACCATGAAATTGTCATTTCAAAGGTGTCCACATGACGGCCACCACAACTTGGCGGAGGAATTCACAAGGATTCAAACAAATTCGTGGGCAAAGTTGGGAGTTCCACCGAAGCGACAACACCTTTCACCCTTCTTTCGTTTGTGCCTTCTTCAGCTTCAAAGGCCACAAGGATGTCAAGGAAGTCAACAGACAAGAACGTCAATTTATATTTGCCTCGAAACCTATTAGCATATGAATCAGGATGAAAATGTTTATTATTATTATCTGAATGTACAAAGGGAGTATATAAACGAATACAATCAGATTGGGTTGACCAGCTGGCTTATTTGTTCTAACTAACTGTACGGACTAACCGAATTAGTTGTATTTCAGCTATATTATGTATTTACAAATATAAACTTTGATCAAAATAATGATCATATACTAATAGCCTCCCTCAAGGTGGATCGAATATGGAATGAAGATTCAGCTTGGAGACATTAGTATTGAATGCAGTAGGTAGTAATGCCTTTGTGAAACAGTCCGCTAGTTGGCAGGATGTTGGAACAAAAAACTGTTTGATTAAGCCCTGGTCAAAGTTTAATTCGTATGAAGTGACAGTCGACTTCGATGTGCTTCGTTCGTTCATGAAATGTAGGATTTTTGGCAATTTGGATGGCAAATTGACTGTCACTATAGACATGGAAAGGCATGGAAGCGGAAGCATGCAAATCACGTAGAAGAAATTGAATCCATTGTAGTTCACACGCCAGGGATGCTAAAGCTCTATATTCAACTTCAGAAGAAGATCTGAAAACAGTGCTTTGTTTCTTTGATTTCCATGAGATTAAAGAATACCCTAGAAAAACACAAAACCCTGTGACTGATTTCCTTGTGTCAGGGCAAGTGGCCCAATCAGAATATGAGAAAGCTTGTATTTGAAGAGTGTTGGAGGATGAGAAAAACAGACCAAGAGATGGTTCCTTTTTGAGATATTTGAGAATGCGTAAGGCAGCATGAAGGTGAGGTTCTCTGGGAGATGACACAAACTGGCTAAGTTGTTGTACATCAAAGGTGATGTCAGGTCTTGTATTAGTGAGGTAGATTAGGCGGCCAATCAATCTTCTATATGAGGTAGGATTATGTATAGGATTTCCTGTATCTGCAGCCAATCTTTGAGCAGAATCAATAGGTGTGGGAGCTGGTTTACAACCACACAGGCCAAATTCATCAATCAACTCAAGGCAGTATTTTCTTTGATGTAGGATAATTCCCTTTTTGGATCTAGCAACCTCAAGTCCTAGAAAATACTTTAAGTTACCCAGATCCTTTATGTGAAATTGTTTGTGAAGCAATGTTTTTACTCGTTTGATTTCTTCAGCATCATTCCCTGTAAGTATGATGTCGTCAACATATACTAATAAGACTATTAGTGAAGATCCTATGTGTCTGACAAAGAGAGAGTAATCAGCTAGGCTTTGCTTGTATCCAAGAGTGATTAATGTAGACGTCAATTTGTGATTCCATTGGCGACTAGCTTGCTTTAGACCATAAATGGACTTATGTAATTTACAGACGAGATTGGGATGTGAAATGAGAAGTCCCGGTGGAGGTTTCATATATACTTCCTCATGTAAATTCCCATGAAGAAAAGCATTATCAACATCTAGTTGCTCAATATACCAGTTGTTAGTACATGCCAAAGATAATAACAATCTCATTGTGGTAAGTTTTGCAACAGGTGAATATGTTTCAAAGAAATCAATTCCTTCTGTCTGTGTAAAACCTTTGGCGACGAGTCTGGCTTTGTATCCTTCAATAGAACCATCAGATTTCAATTTAACTTTATAAACCCATTTGCAACCCACTGCCTTTTTACCTGGAGGTAATTTCACCAGGGACCAAGTTTTATTGTTTTCAAGAGCTTTAATCTCAGTAAGCATTGCTTGTCTCCAACATTCATGTTCATTGGCTTGTTTGAAAGAAGAGGGTTCAGAATGAAGTGAAAGGGAATGACAGTAAGAAATGTATTTAGGAGAACAATTGGAGAGATTAAGTTGTGGTTCCAAGGAATAAGAAGTAGAAGAATTGGTAATAGCATTCCCAAAGTAGTAAGCATCAAGGTAACCTGGAGCTTTCTTAAGTCTTTTGTTTGAAGTGATGTTTGGAATAATGGATTCAGATGATTGAGAATCAGGAGTTGGTGTAGGAGGGATGATGACAAGATCAGAAGAATCTGTGGAATGCATTTGAGATTGGAATGGAAATTGAGTTTCATATAATAGAACATTTCTGGAAATGAAAATATTTCCAGAATGAAGATTGTATAATACGTATCCTTTAGTGGTTTCTTTAAAACCCAGAAAGATGCATTTATGAGCTCTACTGTCCAATTTGGTCCTGTTTGCTGTAAGAGTGCTAGCAAAAGCAAGGCAACTAAATACTTTTAAATTCCTCAGATCAGGTTTAGAATGAAAGGTTAGCTCAAAAGGAGATTTGTGATCTAGAATAGGAGAAGGAATTCTATTGATAATGTGGATTGCATGTTTAACAGCAAAGGACCAGAATGTTTTAGTGAGTTTAGCTTGAAAAAGAAGTGCTCTAGTGATGTTGAGAATATGTTGATGTTTCCTTTCAACAATGGAATTTTGTTGAGGACATTCAACACATGAGGTTTCATGGATGATGCCTTTGTTGTTATAGAAATCTGGTAGGATGAATTCCTTTCCATTATCAGACCTAACTTTCTTGAGTTTAAGGTCAAATTGATTTTCAATTTTCAGAATGATGTTCTGGAGAATGGTTTTGACTTCACTCTTTGTTTTAAAAAGGTGAGTCCAAGTGAATCTAGTGAAGTCATCAACTACAGTAAGGAAGTAGCTATAACCATCAATGGAAGTTACAACTAAAGGACCCCAGATATCTACATGTATGAGTTCAAAGAACCTGGTAGTTTTTGTTGTGCTATTGGGGTATGGTAATTTCTTTTGTTTAGAGAAATGACAAACATCACAGCTTGAAAAAGAAGAATATGGAATGTAAGAATACTGACTTGACAATTGTTTTAAGACAGTATTAGAAACATGACCAAGTTTGAGATGCCACAACAAAGAAATGTTAGTTGGGCTAGAATCTACATTATTACAAGATTTTGAGAAACTGTGATGATTAAAAGAAAGATAGAACATGCCTTGATGCTTTTTAGCTATACCAATCTTCTTCAATGTTGTTTTCTGCAAGATGAAACAATTTGAAAGATCAAAGATGATGAAGTGTTGACTGTTAGACAAAAGTTTTGGAATAGAAATCAAGTGTGCAGAAAAGTTAGGAACAAACAGAACATTTTCAAGGATTAATTGCCATAGAATAACTGTTCCTGCAAACTTGGAGAGAACTGAAGTGCCATTAGGAAGTTTAATGTGCACAGGAGGAATGGATTTTAGAGAAGAAAATAAATGTTGAGATGGACAAATATGATCTGTGGCACCACTATCTATAATCCAATGAACCATAGAGGAAATGTTACCAGGCAGATTAAAAGTAGATGTGGAAGCATGATGAACTGAAGGGTTGGAAATCTGAGAATGCTGAAGAAGAGCCAGAACATTATGATATTGCTCTTTAGACAATAAAAATTGATCCCGAGTGTTATCCTCCTCCAGAGTAGGGGACACCGAGTTATCAGCAAGGTCCATAGAAGCTAAATGTGCTGATGAAGTGGTTGCATTTTTGTTTTTGTATCCGGGTGGATATCCATGGAGCTCAAAACATGTATCACGAGTGTGATTGTTCCTGCCACAGTAATCACAGTGTTTTTGTCCTCTGCCTCTTCCTGTGTCTTGAGTTCTACCACCACGATTGTTGTTGAAAGTTCTACCACCACGAGAATTGTGAAAACCACCACGAGGCTTGAATACATTTTCTGAAGATTGATGATAAGTGGAGCTAGAATAACCAATGGCTGCTAACACAGTTGGATTGGAGGATTGAGAGATTGAAATTGATGTTCCAAACTCTCGTTCTTGTTGTAGTATGAGATTGAAGGTTCTGGTAAGAGTTGGTATTGGAGATGTTAACATGAGTTGAGAAGGTGCTTGTGAAAATTCCTCGTTCAATCAACGTAGAAATTTAATAACATAATCATCCTCTCTTTCTTTTATTATCTTTTGTAGAACACCACAAGAGCAAGGAATTGAACATTTGCATATAAGGACTGTGCGAAATTGTTCGAGTTCTTTCCATAGGGCTTTAAGTCTGGTAAAATACTCTGTAACAGAAGAAGTACCTTGATGAAGATTCCGAATCTCTTCCTGGAGATCTGCTATGCGAAAAACATCACCATGTGAAAATCGATCTCGCAAATCTTTCCAGATTTCATGTGCTGTGTTAAAATAGATGACAGATTCAGCTATTGAAGATGTCATGGATCTCATTAACCATGCCATAACCATACGATTGCAGCGACGTCATGGTTCTCGTAGAGGATCAGTTGGGGATGGAGAAAAAAGTGAACCGTCAACAAACATATCCTTGTTCTTTGATTCGAGCATAGCGATCATGTTGTGACGCCATGAATGATAATTCTTCTCTGTGAGAAGATTAGGAACCAAAATAAGAGTCGGATTTTCACTTGGATGAAGAAATAGTGGATTGGAAGGATTTGTGAGATGATCATGAACAAGATCATCACGAGATTCAGAAGATCTCGTAGTGACCATGACTGCGTTTTACTCAAGAACAATCGAGAAATAGAGTTGCGTCTGATACCATATTAGCATATGAATCAGGATGAAAATGTTTATTATTATCTGAATGTACAAAGGGAGTATATAAACGAATACAATCAGATTGGGTTGACCAGCTGGCTTATTTGTTCTAACTAACTGTACGGACTAACTGAATTAGTTGTATATCAGCTATATTATGTATTTACAAATATAAACTTTGATCAAAATAATGATCATATACTAATAAAACCAGAGTTCTACGTTGACTTGACCCAGTTCCTAGCTAGCTGACTCTTGGCCGGACGAAAAAGTCAATGTCAAGTATAGTGGGTGTGAAGGTCGGGAAGAAAAGGTCAAAGAAGAATCGCCTTCCTTCTTCTTACAGTGTCCGCAGAGATGCATTTTCACAAGTTATGTGATGGTGTGGGAGATCCAAGAGCAATACAAACGATTAAGAAGGTTGAAAGGAGTCTAAATGAGATGCACCAAGTGTTCATGGACATGGGCGCTGAAGTTGAGATTGGTTTCCGGCAAGAATTGAAGGGGAGATGAATCTCTAGACCACTCAATTTTGTTGTTATTAGGGAGGGGAAGAAGATCGAAGATTTGGCCAAATGCATGTAGATTAGCCTAGGCACATGTGCATTTAGTGTGCCACATAGGTCGCCACATGCATGTCCATTTAACCCGTTATTTAATTACTAAAAATCGATTTGAGCATATTTAAAGTTGAGTAATATTTAAGTAGGATGACTTAGTTGGCCTATTAATTTCATATAGAAATGAATATTAACCATTGAACCGGAAAATTATAGCTCAAAGTTATGCCTGGTCTCATGCATGTGTCCGCCCCTGAGCACAATACATGAAGGTCACCATGTCTGATATGTCAGAGGGCTGAAGCTAAGTAAAAGTCTGATTCTTTAATCCGATTTGCAAACATCATGCGGAGTAGTTGTAGTTTCGTTAGTGCATGAGATTTAACAAGTGCCACTTTATTGCTGCTATTTTAATATGTACGAGTAGTAATTTTTGGAGTGTCATACTCTGTATTAACTTTACTTTTTTTTTGGTAATAACTTTACTCAAATCACATTTTCTTAATAATAGTGATAATGCTACTATTAACTTTACTCAAAGTTAGAAAAGTAACTTCTAACATTACTTATTTTGATTACTCACTCTGTTTCTGGATTATCTTCCAAATTTTGTCCCAAAATAATCTTTACCTTCCCTTTTTAGGGTAGGGAGGAATTTGTGATTCACAATGTTTCTTATACATTCGTACACATTTTTCTTTCATCTCACAACTCACCACCACACAATATCCATTATCTTAATCCTCATGCCAAATGTACTTTGGAAGATAATTTATTGATGGATGAAGTAGCTAGTATACAATGTAGTGCGTGAAATAAAATTTTTTGCATTCGATGAAAAAAGACTAAAAATGTTTAGAAGTTGAAAAATATGATCACCAAACCGGCCCTTAATATTAATATTATAAACGTAACTTAATACTATGTATTTTTTGCAACAATCAAGATTTTATTTGAAATACCTATAAATTAATAATGTGATGTGGTGTCTTAGTATTTTACTAATAATAAAATAAACTAATATTATTCTATATTCGTAAATAAATTAACTAAATAGAGAAACGAATTTACTAATTATGGGGGTAGTAATTTACTGCAATGAAGAAGCCAACTAAAATGTAACTTACGAATCTTAATCTTGACGAAATAATACGTACTACATGACATTAGGTCTATACGTGGCTTTACTATACGAAGTATTCCAGGTTGCAGCTAGACCAGAAAAAACAGGACTTTGGGTCTGACATGTGTACCCAGCGTTGCAGCCCAAGGAGCGAGAAATTAAAACTCCCGTGTTTTCGTCCATGGAAAGGAATCTTTGTGTTTTTGGAACAACAACGGCAAACTCCCGCTTATCCACCATTCTCTCGTATATGTAGCTATACTGATTTATTTAGGAAGCCATGCTGAGCAAATAGTTGGGTACAATAATGATACCATTATACAAGGACTCTCCCAAATAATATCCCACTGAAAATGAGGGCACCAAACCATTTGTTAGACACAAATCTGCACATGCGAAGGCAAAAAACATTAGTAGCCATTCTGAGGAACTCAATCAACTAGATGGAGTTGAAATGCTTAAAATTAGAGCTAGTAGTTTGCAACAGAGATGAGACAAACTGTGGATCTCTTGGGCAGCACGCATATCACTTATTGGGTGTTAGCCCAGCATAACTGATGCATTCATAGGGCATCATTATTACCGCAAAAAGAAGCAAAGCTAAAAATCAGCAAATCACACTGATCCGGAAGAAAAATAATAAATCAGAGAGAATGACGGATAAGCCGGACTTTCAATTTCTGTCCTAAAATACGAAGATTCCTTTCGATGGTCGAAAACAAGAGAGTTTCAATTTCTCTCTCCTTAGTCTGCAACGCCGGGTATAGTTTCAAAAATACCCGTTCTTCATGGAATACTTCATACTACTTGGGTAAAAAAAAGATCTTCCCACTTCCCTTTTCAACCGTATCTAAATAGTCTTCCAATTTCTAAATCTTCCCATCATTACCTCAATAATTTTGAAAACAATACACTACAATTATTATTATTTTTGGATCATTCCATCACACTACTCCATTATCTTCCCATCATACCCTCAATAATTTATATCTCCTTTTGCTATTCATAATCTCACCTACTTTCAAAGTGGGGAGATCTCACCTATAATAAACGTATACCACATTACATATCCACCCCAAACTCCAAAAGACCGAAATCATAAAAAAGCTCTTCAAATATTCGAATACTTTAAATTATGAGATTTTGTAAGAGTTGTTTATGAAATTTGTTGTTTTGGATGAATATTTATTTCCTCTTACTTCTAACTATATATATATATAAACACATATGTTTATGCATATATGTGTGTGTGTGTATAAGAGTTACGCCTCAATGCGCAATGAGGCTTACGCAATACGCAATCATTAAAAAGACTCAAATATGCAATCATTAAAAAACGTCTCAAATATGCAATACGCAATTTTGAACCTTGCTTGGGTATGGATCCATAATGTCTTCCATGTATCCCTTCTCAAGCCGCATCAGGGACCTCCTCTGGATACAATGAGCAAACTTCCTCCGGAGCCTAGCAATCTTGGCACCACAATTTCACAGGCAATTCTTTGCAGCCATTTGTTAAACGGAAATTGGGAGCTTTTAGTTCATTGGCAAGGAGACGAGGCAACATGGGAGCCACTGGATTCCTTCCAGAGAAAATATCCTGATTTCACACTTGAGGACTGTGAACAAGTATGGTTGTATTTCATATACTTGATATTAAAATGCTATACAAGAAGCTATATTTATAGCTATATTTAGAGTACTAGGGTTTCCTATACAAGATATACAAATGGGCTAAGCCCAATACTACTAGGGTTTCCACACTCCCCCCTCAAGCTGGAGCATATAAATCATATGTACCAAGCTTGTTACAAATATATCCCACTCTAGGACTTCTAAGAGACTTAGTTAAAATATCTGCAAGTTGTTCAGTTGTGTTGACATATTTTGTGATGATATGTCCACTCGTGATCTTCTCTCGGATAAAATGACAATCAACTTCAATATGTTTTGTCCTCTCATGATATACCGGATTTGATGTGATGTGCATTGCAGCTTGATTATCACACATGAGTTGAACCGGTTTTGTGTTTCCATATTTTAACTCTTGGAGGAGATGCTTCAACCATAAGATTTCACATGTAGCAAGGGCCATTGCACGCTATTCTGCTTCAGCACTAGATCTGGCAACCACATCCTGTTTCTTACTTTTCCATGAAATTGAATTTCCACCAATCAAGATGCAATATCCCGAAGTGGAACGTCTATCCATCGGACATCCGGCCCAGTCTGCATCACAGTATCCCACAACATCATTGTGGCCTCGATCTTCAAACAACAATCCTTGCCCCGGATTTTTCTTGATGTATCTCAAAACTCGAATAATTGCATCACAATGTCCCGTACATGGCTTATCAAGAAATTGACTAAGAACACTTACCGCAAATGAAATATCTGGTCTCGTGATGGTATGATAATTCAATTTGCCGATGAGTCTTCTATATTTTTCCTTGTTGGGCAAAAGATCTCCCTGTTCTGATAGGAGTTTAACGTTCGGATCCATTGGTGTATCCACTGGCCTGCAATCTAGATCCATTGGTGTATCCATAGGAGTCATCAACATACACAACAAGATAAATACATTTGTTGCCAACAGAATGTCGATAGAATATAGAATGATCGACATCACTGCGAATCATGCCAAAGCTGCAGATAACATCTGCCCAATACTGAGGTGGTATATGGGAATGTAATAATAGGGTACGAGCAGTATCAACCAAGTGTCGCTTCTTGCGTTTAGCAACCCCATTTTGTTGAGGCGTGTGAACACAAGAGGATTGGTGAAGCATACCTCGTGATGCCATGAATTGATTAAAGGATGCACCAAAAAATTCTTTAGCATTGTCACTGCGTAAAATTTTGATAGAATGACCAAACTGAGTTTGAACTTCAGCACAAAAAGTTTGAAAAATATGAAACAATTCAAAACGCTCTTTCATTAAAAACAATCATGTGTAACGAGAAAAATCATCCACAAAAATAACAAAATAACGGAAACCTAAAGTAGAAGTGACTCGATACTGACCCCATACATCTGCATGAACTAAATCAAACGGTGATGTAGCCCGTTTATTGACTCGCCTTGGAAAGGATTTACGAGGTTGTTTTCCAAGGTGACATGACTCGCAATCTAAAGATGAAAGATTTGAGAAACCTGGAACCATACGTTGAAACTTTGAGAGACTAGGATGACCCAGACGGTTATGTAAGGTAATAGCAGGTTCAACTGGAACACGAACGATTGGATCAAAAGGATGGAGATGATATAGACCTTGAGAATCATGGCCGACGCTAATCGTTTTCCCGTACAACGGTCCTGCACAATCACAGAATCAGCAGAAAATGTTACGGAACAATTAAGAGCACGTGTAATTTTACTGCCAGAGACAAGGTTAAAGGTGGTGTTTGGGACATATAAGACTGAGTCTAATATGGTAAGGATGAAAGTGGAAGTGCTTGCCCAATACCCGAAGCCGAAGTTTGAAGGCCATTAGCAAGAGTAATCAAAGGAAGATGTCGGTGCTTGGTAATATGGGATAAAAGATGGGGATTACCAGAAATATGGTCTGAGGCACCTGAGTCAATGATCCATGAGCCTGTTGTGTTTGAAACACAAGCAATAGACATCCCGTGTGTGGATAAATGCATATTAGCCAACTTAAATTGCTGAAATGATGCATATTCTTCCGGTGATAGAACAATGGAAGATGGTGGTAGCTGAGCAACATGGGCTGAAGGAGGAGGTCTCCCATGTAATTGCCTGCACCTGTCTTTAGTATGACCAATTTTATGACAAAAATCACATTGAGGACGATTGCATCTTGAGCATCTGGTGTTGTTTCCTCTGTCAGAACTCATAAAAGACATTTTTTTACTGATTTTTTTTCTTTTTTTTTTCTCTCCCTTTTTTTACTTTTCTGTTTCTTTTTGTTTGTTTTTTTTGAAGAGTGAAAAGCTAATATTAGCAAACCAAATGAGAAATCAAAAATAAAAACATGCTGAGGGGATCAATGCTTCAAGGCAGTAGAACTCATGGAGAAAGCTATTATTTGAAGCAGTTTGCAAATAATAGAAAATTTAAAGTAATGGAGCAGTAACTTCCCAAGACAGCAGCTGGAGTTTGTTGACCAAGACCTTCGCTGGACTGCTGGGAAGATGAACAGTAGAAGCAAATCAGGGAGTATGAAAACCAACCTTTGTCCGGGAGCGACGAAACAAAGCAGCGGCGGAAGCAGTGCGTACGGACGAGCGGCGGTGTGTGGATGACGCCGGATCTGGGCGGCGGCGGCGCGTGGACGGTCGACGGCGGCGTTGTCCTATACCATTCTGGTCGCCGGAATATCAGTATTCTGGGGTGGTTGGTGGTGTAAACAGCGGATGAATAGAAAGATGGAGATCTACAAAAACGTTCAACTGCAGATGCGAACTGCAACGGCGCGTG
Organism: Cuscuta europaea; assembly: GCA_945859875.1. Classification (NCBI taxonomy): domain Eukaryota; kingdom Viridiplantae; phylum Streptophyta; class Magnoliopsida; order Solanales; family Convolvulaceae; genus Cuscuta; species Cuscuta europaea. The sequence goes on from CAMAPE010000023.1 coordinate 1,375,901, forward strand.
GAGGCGCGTTGATGAGACGGCGGCGGTGATTTGCACGGTGGTAAGTCGCGATGTTGAGGTGAAGACAAAGGTAGGTTTATATCACTACCGAAAGCACGACATCCACGACCACTATTCACGCCGGAATTTCTGGGCGGAGAGATTCTGCCCGGAATTTCTGGCCGACTCACAGATAATAACACTAACTAATTATATTTGCCTACGTGGCTCTGATACCATATGAACAAGTATTGTTGTATTTCATATACTTGATATTAAAATACTATTCAAGAAGCTATATATATAGCTATATTTAGAGTACTAGGGTTTCCTATACAAGATATACAAATGGGCTAAGCCCAATACTACTAGGGTTTCCACAAGGACAAACTCTTTCTCAAGGAGGGGAGTGATGTTACAGACTATTTTTATGGTCGTACATATAAAATAAGAGATCGAAGGGGGTGCAAATGAAATTAGAAAACAAAGTGGCCAAGGAAAAAATACCAAACAAGCAGAAGAGTTCTATTAGTATTAGTATTAGTAGTAGTATTAGTATTAGTACTAGTACTCGTACTAGTACTAGTATTAGTATTAGTATTAATAACTAATATTAATTAATCCTATTTGGACTCGTATTCCTTTATTATAGTTAATCCTTTTCGGACCAGATTCCCTTTATTATAGTTATTCCTATTTGGACTAGTCTTCCTTTATTGTAGTTCCATTAGAATAACAATTTACTTTAGGAAACCCTTAATATCTATATAAGGGGTTCTCAGTAAAAAAAATGATTCCATTAAGCCCTTTCTTTCCAACCTTGATAGGGCCCTGGGCTGTAGAGAATAATAATAGTAGTAATAGATTGATATTAAATAAGTGTGGTATTGTATAAATAAGGATTCTAGGCCATGTCAAAGAATTTGGGCTGGCCCGTTAGGATATAATTACTATATAAGAGTGGGAAGGAAGGAAGGAGGGAGTTAGGCACAATTTGGATATGGAATTAGGCTTTGGGAGTGTTGAGACGACTCGAACTGTCTCTATCGTTCTTTTCTTCTTTCCGTTCTTCTCTCTGTACGACAATTACCATCATCCGCCATTGTAATAGCTTCTGTACTCCTCTTTTCTGAATTAATATACAGCAAATTGTATGATTCTTATCATTGGTATCAGAGCATAAGATGGATTCGCTGGAGAATATGATGGATTCGTGGGAGAGGCATCAGACATCGACGGATAAGAACTTAACAGACCTGAAAACAATGGCGGAAAACCTTGACAGAAAGCTAGCTGTGATGGAAGAACTCTTCCAGACTAGACGATGATCGCGGTTGCCAAGGAAGTCCTTTAGTTCGCAGATGTGAACTAATTCTTCCAGATTGTCGCTAACTGAGCAGTTTTCTTCTCAATCACGAGAAATTTCTTCCAGTTCACGTAAGACACAATCGAGGTGTGAAACTCCCAGTTCACAATCGCGAACTTCTTCGCAATCTCAATCGCGAACAGTGTCTACCAGTTCGCAGCTCTCCGTTCGCAGAGCTCAACACGCGAGAGTCGAGTCCACTGGTCCGCAGGATTCACCGCAAGTTGATTCTTCTCAACATACGCAAAATCACGATAGCAGTAGAAGACCTATTCTGACAGGACGAAAGGTAGATTTACACGCAGTCGGAAACACACAGAAGTCTTCGCCTACAACGTTTTCCAGTTCTCACTTGTAAATAGAGAAGTATGGAAATGTTTTCTATATCTTGAATAAACAAAGAATGCTGAATATATACAGGAGTATAATAGCTAATCTAGGAAAGTGTATATTCTACACTTAATGACTAGAATCTACATTAATTATGCATATATACTGCTGTAACAGATCTCTATCATAATCTACTTTGATTGACCATATATTCAGTTGCAATATCTATACAGCTGCAATATCTTTAACACTCCTCCTCAAGTTAGAGCGAAGATATTAATCATGCCCAACTTGCTACAAATAAAATCTATCTGTGATTTACGGAGTGGCTTCGTAAAAATGTCTGCGAGTTGATGTTCAGTCCTGACATGATGGTGGGTTTGATTGTGTGCCAACCACATGATCTCTGATTAAGTGGCAATCAACTTCAATGTGTTTGGTCCTCTCATGAAAAACTTGATTCTTGGCTATATGAATAGCGGACTGATTATCACAATAAAGCCTCATCAAATTATTAGAATACACTCCAAGCTCTTTGAGTAATCTTTTAACCAATATCATTTCACATGAAACATCTGCCATGGCTCTATATTCTGACTCTGCACTTGATCGAGAGACAATGTGTTGTTTCTTGCTTTTCCAGGACACTAAATTTCCACCAACAAAGACACAATATCCAGTAGTTGACCTTCTGGAAATAGGACAGCCAACCCAATCCGCATCCGAGAAACCCGATATCCTGCCATCTCCTTCTTCTGTAAATGCACCCACTCGACAATGCCCCTGATAAGAATAGAGTATTCCTAAGCCCGGTGTGGCTTTGAGATACCTCAAAACACGAAGAGCTGCATCCCAATGGCCTGTGTATGGATCAAACATGAACTGGCTCAAGACACTTACCGGAAATGATATGTCAGGCCGGGTAACCGTTAGATAATTCAGTTTCCCAACTAGTCTCCTGTAACGCTTTGGATCCTTCATAGGACTTCCATCCTTTTCAAGAAGTTTCCCTGTTGTAAGCATTAGGCTGTCCACTGGTTTGCATCCTAGCAAGCCACATTCAGTCAACATATCAATGACATACTTCCATTGGGATAAAAGAATTCCCCGTGGAGACGAGGAGACTTCTATCCCAAGAAAGTAACGAAGGCGTCCCAAGTCTGTGACCTGAAACTGTGATTGTAGAAACTCTTTCAATTCTGAAATTCTGCTGCTATCGTTTCCAGTGATGATAATATCATCCACATAAACTACAAGAATGAGTCATCGACCCATATGATGTCTAAAGAACACGGAATGATCCTGAGAGCTTCTGGTCATGCCAAAATGTTGAAGGACGTCTGAAAAACGTCCAAACCATGCTCTAGGAGATTGTTTGAGTCCGTATAAAGAACGTCTCAGTCGACATACTTTAGATGCCTCCTCCTTAACTATAAATCCACGGGGCTGCTCCATATATACCTCCTCCTCAAGAAAGTCATTAAGGAAGGCATTCTTGATATCCAACTGATTAAGCGGCCAATGATTGATTGCAGCTAGAGCAATACAAATACGAACAGATGGCATCTTGGCTACGGGGAAAAAGTTTCGTCATAGTCAATCCCATATGCTTGAGAGTAACCTTTGGCGACTAACCGGGCTTTCAATCGATGCAGTGAGCCGTCAGGATGAAGTTTAACTGTATAAACCCATTTACAACCAACTGTGCGCTTTCCGGGAGGAAGCTGGACCAAATCCCAAGTCTGATTTTCCTGTAGAGCATCCATCTCTTCCTGCATTGCTTTAAACCATTCAGGATGATTCAAGGCCTTAGTTACATTCCTGGGAACAAGGTGATTATCAATGGCTGTTTGGTAAGCATATGCTTCAGGTGAAAGGTGAGAGTAGGCAAGGTAATTTTGAATAGGATATCTGGTACAACTCCTGGTACCCTTTCGTAAGGCAATTGGAAGGTCAGAAAGAGGTGCTCCAGGTGGGTCACAAGGTTCGGAAGGGAGAGGTTCGGATACAGATTGTGGTTCTGGATTAGGATGAGGTTCTGGAACAGGACGAGGTTCTGGAACATGAGAGTTTCCGGTTTCATGGCACAAGGTTAAGTTCTCTTGGTTCTGTGTTGCTTTCCTTCGCTGCCTGGTGTACACTTTTGTGAATCGAGTATCTGTATCTAATGGTAAAGTGAGAGACAAGTTGTGTGATGTTTGTATAGGGGTGATATAGACTGGAGGATCTACAGTTTCAGAATGATCTGGGAATATATATGATGACTCGAAAGAGTTAGTGGTGCTATCAAAGAATGAACGTGACTCATGGAAAGTAACATCAGCACTAGTAAAATATCGACGAAGGGTTGGACAGTAACAACGATAACCTTTTTGGACTCGTGAGTACCCTAGAAAGACACATTTGATGGCACGTGGATCAAGTTTGTTATGTCCTGGACGGTGATCATGGACATAACATACACAACCAAAGATCTTAGGAGGCAGAGGAAATGGAGTGCCTTTGGAAAATAGAAGAGAAAACGGTATTTTTCCAGAAAGAACAGAGGATGGCATGCGGTTTATTAGATAATTTGCTGTGAGGACCGCGTCAGCCCAGAAATGTTGGGGCACATTATAATGAATCATCATAGTGCGAGCAACATCCAACAGATGACGGTTTTTACGTTCACCAATGCCATTCTGTTGGGGTGTGTACGGACATGATGATTCATGTATAATACCATGCTCGGATAAAAAACGTGTGAAATCAGAAAAGAAATACTCTTTTGCATTGTCAGATCGCAGTGTTTTTATACAACTATCAAATTGGGTTTTAACATATGCATAAAATTCACGGAATATGGCAGATATTTCATTTCTTGATTTAAACAAGTAAACCCAAGTTGCACGGGAATAATCGTCAACAAACGTAATAAAGTATTTAAAACCATTTATTGAAGTAACTGGACAAGGTCCCCAGACATCTGAATGAATCAATTGAAATAAAGTACTGACACGTTTAGATTCTTTAGGGGGGTAAGAACGACAGGTGTGTTTCCCTCACTGACATGACTCACAAAAGAACTCATGAAAAGGTGAAAAATCTGGTCTAAGCTGCTTGAGAACAGGTAAAGAAGGATGACCAAGCTGACAATGAGCTTCACGAACACTGAATTCACTTAAGTATGCTGAAGGAGACTGTGGAGCAGAAAAGCGATATAGGCCTTGAGACTCAAAACCTGTGCCAATCAACCGGTTCGTCCCTAGTTCCTGGAAAACACAATGTGTAGGGAAGAAAGTTACTGAACAATTATGCTTCTTGGTAAGCTGACTAACAGATATAAGGCTATCTGGAAAGGTAGGAACATAAAGAACAGATGACAAGTTTAGGTTTGGTAAATTATTGGTGGATCCTATGCCCATAATTGGACATGAAGAATCATTAGCAAATTTAACGGGATTGTGAGTTATACTTGTATCTAGGTTGAGAATCAGGTTTTTGTTCCCAGTTATATGATCTGTAGCACCAGAATCAATAATCCAGGATGATGAGCAAGCAGAAAGACAAGTTGAAGATATACCTGAGTGTGCTGTATTAGCACGAGGAGTTGATGCTACCTGTCCAGAAGCTTCAGGGTAAACTTCTATTGTATCATCAATGGATGTTATTTGAGCACGAGGAGGACGCGGGGGTGGATAAGATCTAGGCGGTCGGTTTGGACAATTATACTTGGTGTGTCCATATTCTTTGCAGTAATGACACTGGATCTTCTTATTGGGATCAGGCTTCCGATTCACTACTTTTCCATTATTTCGGGCATTAAAAGCTGTAAAAGCAAATGCATCAGTACCAGTAGATGATTGTGTTACTGAACTGTCCAGATACATTTCCCGTGCAAGATGGTATGTCGAGGCTAGAGATTGAGAGGCAGTGTGACTCAGGAGCAAAGGACGCGAATTTGAGTACTTGGGAGATAGCCCTGAAATAAACGTCATCACATCCATTTTTGCTAACCGCTCCTCCTGAACTTTAACATCTGGAGTTACCGGGAAAAGAACACGCAGCTCCTCCGCTAATTTGGACAGCCATGTATAGTATTCAGTAAGGTCTGAGTCACCTTGCTCACATCTGAAATAAGATCCAAACACAGAGTACGTGTGGGAAATAGACTCTTTTGCTGAGAAGGAGGACTGCAAGTGTTCCCACATCTTCTTTGTGGTAGGATAATTTTGAGCAATACTCAAAACTTGAGGTTCCATAGCGTTCCACAAAGTCATTCTGATTCCACTATCATCAAGCTTCCATTCTCGGGTTTTAGGATCAGGAGGATCTTGGTTCAGATATACATCTTTATCCAAGCTTTCAAGGCCGGTCTGAACGAATATACTCCATTGTGCCCAATTAGTTGAGTTTAGCTTAACTGGTATTTTAAGAGCAGCGGAATAATTAATAATTCCAGGGACTATAGCATCATATTGTTTTGCACCATCTCCCATTTTGTAAAATAAGAGATGATTCTGGAGGGACTGAAGCTAGGATCTGTTTTGACAGAGCTAGACTGTTAACGGGTGAAAGATGATCTAGGGTTTCACATGTGACAGGTGACGGCTATAAAATCAGGGAAGCATCCTGAGCATAGGCTTTGATACCATGTAAATAGAGAAGTATGGAAATGTTTTCTATATCTTGAATAAACAAAGAATGCTGAATATATACAGGAGTATAATAGCTAATCTAGGAGAGTGTATATTCTACACTTAATGACTAGAATCTACATTAATTATGCATATATACTGCTGTAACAGATCTCTATCATAATCTACTTTAATTGACCATATATTCAGCTGCAATATCTATACAGCTGCAATATCTTTAGCATCACTCGCGAGAAAACCCTTCCACTTCTCTGGTTTCGTCAAGAACTGTTTTTCATCAGCGATCGTCATCGCAAGCCGTTTCTCTCAGTCGTCCGCAGGTGTCCTTGAAGTCAGCATCATCTTTTGTAGTCTCTCCGAGTTACCAATTCTCCCAGTTTACAGATGACATCTCAAGACGCATCTCACAATGCTCTAGCCTCATCAGCTTCATCGTTCTTACCCGATGCATCCGTTTCCAGAGCTGTAGACTTCGTCGAATCATGGAATGGATTGTTGGGGAGTCCACCACCGACAAAGAACTCTGACTGGAAGCTGGCTGTAAAGTCAATCATGGAACCCGATTCGGAAAATGATACAACTCAACCGTCCCCACTTGCAATGACATTCTATTCCAGACCACACTTTATGTTAAATACGCACTTTCCCCCAACAATTCTCTTCCCCACTGACAAATCTGTAAGCGGTCAAGTGTCATTCTTCTTCAATGTTGCTAATTCTTCATAGACAGCTTTCCTCCACCCTGGATGTTCAAGAGCTTCCTTGATGTTACTAGGAATCTGAATACTATCAATCTTTGAAATAAAAGCTTGATAGCTGGCTGATAGCTTCTTATCATCATCATCATTACCCCAGTGCCGCAATCTTACCCCTGTACTAAAGCACAAAGAGACTGTTTTCGGATGACCCAAAGTGAAAATTGCGTCAAAAGTTGCATGGACTAACCGCTGCTTCACAATAAAGAAGCGCAAACAGTTTGGTGAGTCATTTTTCTTTATTCGATCATATTCCCAACGCAAAAAATAGTGATTTTTTGGCTCCATTGCAAATGATGGAAAGGCTGATAGCTTCTTATAACACACAAATTTATAGATAGGATGTTCTGTACATTTCCTTACTCCCTTTCTGATAGGGATAGGCAACACACGTTCCTCCACATCTCCCCTGCAGCCTCAACCACTCCATCAAGATCTAGATTTGAGACAAATGATTGGATGGTGTCAATTGGAGTGACGTGCTCTTCTTCGGGAATTTTGGTTCTAGGTTTCCTCTTGTAGGTGTTCTTGTAGAATGAATAATTTTGGTTTGGTGTAGGGTTTTGTGGTGATGAATCTCGTGGCTGAAATGGTGAGGTTGGAAGTATTGGTACAGTGGGTTCTGGAAGTAGCCTATGGCTGGTAATGCATGGTAAAGGTTCTTGAAGGGCCGAAATAGGGTTCAAAGTCGAATTTCACTCTGATTGTCCCCTGAAATTCAACTTTGGGATAGAAAAGCTGATTTTCAAAAAAGCTAACATCCATGATGATGTAAACTTTCTTGGTGGTAGGTGAATACAAATCCTTTCTGGTTTGCAGCATAACATATGAACAGATAAGGTAAGGATTTGAGATCAAACTTTGACCTATGTGGAGAATGGATGTGAATAAATGCCTTGCAACCAAAGACTTTTGGTGGAAGGTTGGTAAGAGGGGGTAACTGAGGAGGGGAAAGGGGTAGAGTCAGGGTAGGGGATAAGGAGGAACGGGTAGGTGTGGAGTGGGGGTGAGGGGGTATGGTCAGGGTGGGGTTGTAAGGGTTTGAGGGTAAGGGGTCGGGGTGTAGATTAGAAAGAATTTGGTATGGTGTTTTAAATTGGTGAACTTTGGATGGCATCCAATTTATCAGGTAAGCTAAAAGCCGCAATTGGGACAACTTCTCCCCGATAGTGTTTAGGAGTGTGGATAGTGAACATAAGGGCTCTAGCAACTTCTAGTAAATGTTTATTCTTTCTCTCTGCTACCCCCATTCTGTTTTGGGTGTCAACACAAGAGCTATAACCCCCTTTTTGGACAGAAACTCTCCTAAATTGGATGAGAAATATTCTTTGGCATTGTCAGCTTTAAAAACTTGAATCTTGGTTTTGAACTGGTTTTTTATCAGAGGTAAAAATTTTGAAAGATAATGTTGACTTCTGACTTTTCTTTCATGAGGAAAACTCAGGTTAAACGTGTGTGGTCATCAATAAATAGAACAAACCACCTTGAATCAGTGATATTTTTTACTTTGGATGGACCCCAAACATCACTGTGAATGAAGGAAAAGGGTTAAGACGGTTTGTAAGGTAAGCTAGAATAGTTAGTTATGGTATGTTTAGCAAGCTGACATATTTCACAATCAGAAACAGAACTTTTATTAATAAGCAATGAAGGAAATAATTTTTTCAAGTACAAGATACTAGGATGTAGGATGACCAAGGCGATAATGTCATAACTGAATTTGATTATCAAATTGACTCTTACTAAGACTGCCTAAGGATTTATGGTGAAGATTGTGTTCTTGACTGAAGGTTGTATTTTAATTGCTGAAATAATTCCATCAGCAATCTTCAGGATCACATCACCCATCATAGGAACAAATTCAGTAAAGAACTTACTATCTCTAGTCATATTATCTGATGCCCCTGAATCAACAATCCAATAGGGCTGACTTTGTGTAACTAGGGTTGTTAAGGTATTACCTATCTGAGCAGTCCTGTTAGTTGATGGTGTGAGCCCTTTGCTTTGACTTATCAAGTGTTGAAGGACTTCAATCTGCTTGTTGGTAAACGCCACAGAGTTAGAGGTGCCCTTTTCTTATTTATCTCCAATAGCTACATAGGCTCCTTTCCCTTTGTTGGATTTGAAATCTTTAGGTTTACCATGCAAATCCCTGCATGTCTATCTAGTGTGGCCTGCTTTCAGTGATCACACCAAGGCTAAACCTTCAATGCCTTGTTGTTGGTCTTGAGCTTTTGGGCCTTCATTACCTTATTCTTGCTCTCTTCTCTTCTTACTTCTGAAAAGGCTTTCATGAGTGAGAGAAAAGGCTTATTTCCCATTGTTCTGCCGATACCCTCATCTAGACTTTTGTTCAAGCCTAGCAGAAACTTAAAGACTCTTTCTCTCACAGATCTTCTGATATAGCTTCATATCCTTAGAACATGAAAGTTGTTGAAGTTCAAGCCTAGCAGAAACTTAAAGACTCTTTCTCTCACAGATCTTCTGATATAGCTTCATATCCTTAGAACATGAAAGTTGTTGAAGTACTGAGTTACATTCAATTCTCCCTGTCGGAGGTTATGCAACCTTATTCAACCTCAAATAATTCAGAAGTATCATCCGAAGTTGAGTAGGTTTCTTTCACAGTCTCAACAAATCTCTTGAGTTGTTCTGTACAACAAGAGATTTTCCTCTATACTAGTTGTCATGGAGACATGGAGTTGATGAACCATGACATCACAGTGTAGTTCTTTTTGTTCCACTTCTTGTAGCCAGTGGCGGAACCAGGACTCGTGACTCGCAAGGGCACAATAACAAAGAAATGATATACTAGTCTAGAAAAAAATCATATGCATCACGAGTATAGTAATAAACAAAACTATAAAATTTAAATAAAACCACTGTTTTTGGAATGATCTGTTGCACCCATTAAAATCACTTTGTGGAAATTTAAAGTCACGCGGTTGGCAAGGACCTTTTCTCAAATAACGTCTCCTCAACTCATCTCAAATATTAACATCATAAGTCTCAATCGGCATAACTTTTCTGTCCAGCACTTTTCTGTCCGAACGCCGTCTGAACACCGGCGTTTGGGGCGGTTCCCGGCGGAATATTTTGATAAAAAATTTTGAGCATGTTCCTCATCAAGTCTAGTTTATCCATACCAAACTTCAGCTCAAAATTCGATCGGGAAGGCAGTCAAATAATTCGTTGAAGTTAACTGCGCCAAATTATACATAGAAAAACGCAGTTAACTTCAACGAATTATTTGACTGCCTTCCCGGTCGAATTTTGACCTGAAATTTGGTATGGATAAACTAGACTTGACGAGGAACATGCTCAAAAAATTTCATCAAAAAATTCCACCTGAAACCACTCCAAACGGCGGTGTTCGGACGGCGTTCGTTCGGATCGGGAGGTGCTGGACCTGAGAATTTTCCAATATATATATATATATATATATATATATATATATATAAATCACCGCAGGGGCACGGGCACCCCCTAGCCCTAGGGTGGGTCCGCCCCTGCTTGTAGCCTGGATCTCCTTGATCTGGAGGAGGTGCATCACCACTAACTGGGACCATCGTAGATAATTACTGTCGTTGAGTTTATGACAAGTAATAACCATGCTTGTCACGGCGTCGCCTAGTCGCCGACTAGGCGTCCTGGCGCTAGGGACTGCTCGCCAGCTTCACTAGCCTCGCCAGATGAAGAGTAGTCGTGAATGGCGTCGTCTAGGCGTCGTCTAGGCGCTGTTTTGGCGTCGAAGTCCTCGCCTTTTTGGAAAGTCGGACTGCTATGGGGCAGGCCCAGAACCCAAAATAAAAATAGATTTAGGCTTTAATTAAAAGCAAGCCCATAGTAATCTTCCTTACCGACGATTCGTTGCCCAAAGTCGTATAGCCAAGCCAAGTCGCAGCCTCGTAGAGTCGTAGGAAGCAGACGAACAACTCCACGAAGAAAACAAAGTCGCAGGTATGGCCCTCCTTGTCCCTCGCTCGCGGAAGCAGAGTAGCAGGCGACTCCCTAGTTCCCCGTCCCCGATCTCTTCTTCTTGGCTTCATTTTTTTATCATTTTAAGTTGTGTATTTATATATATATATATAAAGGGTGTATTTTCATCTATCTATCAATATATGTGTATATATACACTTCTATATTACAGAATCAAGATATAATATGATATAATGATATACCCAACCTGTGAGACTTCTATTTTATTATATGTTCTAAATTATAAAATAATAAACTGTTAAAATAATCATAAAAACTGGTACATACTAATATATACTACGTACTCCCTCCGTCCCTTAAAACTTTACCATCTTTCCTTTTTGGGACGTCCCAAAAAACTTTGCCACTTTCCCTTTTAATCAATATTTTGTGGTTTCTGTTATTTCTCTCTCCTCTATACAAACCTCAACCACACAGTTTTTACTTTGTTACTCTCCGTGCCGGTCAACTTTGGCAAAGTTTTAAGGGACGGAGGTAGTATGATATATATTTTGCATAGTTTAATTATATATAATTATATACATAATTATATATATATAAATATATAGGCGACTAATCGCCTAATTGTCGCCTAGGCAGGCGCCTAATCGCCTAGGCGATATGGCAGTTGGCCGGCGTCGCGACTCGACTTACCGCCGTGACAAGTATGGTAATAACTGAATCTGAATGGTTAGGAATAGTGGCTATGCTTCCATTGACATTCTAGTTGCTGTCATCTGCGGTTAGGAGAGACTCTGAATGTTCAAATGTGATCGAGATAGATCCATCTTGCCCGATGATCATCCCATAGGATCCGAACTTAATCATATTAGAGAATCACTGGCTCTGATACCATCTAAATTACAAGAAAATAGAGAAATGTTTCTCTATTCTGATTATTAGTGTATATTCCATACAAGAAGATTACAGCTAGAGATTCAACCTAAGTAGTAATATAAGGAAGGAATCATGCTGATTAGAGTCTCCTAAGAATAGGGGATATTTAAAGATTCTGATATCTCTAAAATATCGCCTAATAAATAAAATATCGCAAAATCTAAGAGCATCTCCAATGCTACAATGTGCACGGTGCACATGTGGCATGTGAGATAACCACATAAATATTACTCCCTCCGTCCCTGAAAATACTTCCAACTTTCCCTTTTCGTCCGTCCCAAAAAGAACTTCCCTTTCCTTTTTTGGCAAAGAATTTGTGGTTCACAGCATTTCTCTCTCCTCTGCACAACTCTCCACCACACAATTTGGTAAGTTCTTCTCAATAGTTGACATTGTTAAAAAAATTACCAAAATTGAATAAAATCATTCAAATAAGGAGAGATCTGTTGTGTAACAGAAAAATAAAATCAACGGGGTAAACCGTTGCTCAAATAATCAACGATAAAAATACCATTGCCTAGAGCCAAAAGGTAAAACCAATTTTATTCCAAGATGAGCTAGAATCAACCCTGGCAAGGGGTATAAATAGCCTTCTAAGAGAAACCCTAATCAAGCCCAAATTAATTAAATCCTAATTAAGCCCATACTAACCCTACTAAGTACTCTACTAATAATAGGCCCAAACTAAAACATAACATTAATTTAATAATAATAAATAAACTTATAACGACAGCCCATAAGCAGCCCACGGAAGTGGGCCCAAGCCCGTCCCCGCCCCATGCTCTTCCTGCTCTCTATCAATCCATCCTCCTTCAAAATAACCTTGTCCTCAAGATTGAAATCTCGCAGATCGCGGACTGAAATTTCCAACCATAGAATAGACCGGAAAATATCCTTCATCTCCTTCCTGAACCTTTTCCTGGCCGGTTATTTCACGGTACTCATGTTGTTGGAGGTTCAACTCCTCATCCTCCTCGGCTATCATTACCCGCAACTGCGTAAAGGGGCAGTCATGCCCTGGTGTAAATGGCTTCTTACACCTAAAGCATAATCCTTTCGCCCTCAATTCTGCGAACTCCTTTGGCGGAAGACGAGTGAACTGAGAGCGTGTCGTAGGCTGCCCGGACAACCCTGAATTAGTCCCCGGAGGCTGTCCACTATCCTTCACAAAGCTGCCCCTTGATCCCTGTAAGCTGCCACCACTGGCGGTCAACGGAGGACCCGTGTTTGCCATTAAAACGCTGCTGGAACGTACCCCTGAAGGATTGTAATTCGGGCTACCACTTCCTCTACTTTGGACAGACAGATTATGCTCCACATCGCGAGCTAATTCCATGGCCGTCTCCAGGTTATCCGGCCTTAATAAGCGCAACGAACTTCGTATTTCTTCCTTAGGTCCACTCATGTAGTAGCCCAAATAATGATCGTCGGTCAATCCCGGAACTTGGCTAGCCAGTTGAACAAACAAGGTATTGTATTCCTCCACCGACCCCATTTGTTTGACGCCTGACGGCCGTTCAAACCTGTTTCCCTGATATCGGGAATCAAATCTGGCCACCAGGGCCTGCTTAAATTCCTCCCAGGTCATGCCAGGTTTGCGCGCCGTCAACCAAGTCACCCAATAGAGGGCAGCCTCTTCCATAGAAACCCTAGCTGCTGCCACTTTTCTGTCCGGTGGGATTCTGCTGAGTTCGAACTGCTCCTCAACTCTTGCCAACCACCCAATTGGGTCTTCGCCGTCGAACGAGGGGAACAGGGCGGTTGCTGCGCTGCGCAGTCCGCCGTCAACAGAGGATGCGGTCGCGACGTGTGCGGAGGAGACGCTTTCGACGGTCGCGGTCGGAGTCTTCTCCGGCGGCATCATGGACTTCGCGATCACTGCCAGGGAAGCCGCGATTTCCATAAGCTGGGTGTCCTTGTCCAATTTCTGACCTTGTGCATCAAGTTTCTGTCCTTGCACGTCAAGTTTTTGATTGATCAGGGCCTGTTCGGCCTCCAATTCTGATAAACGTTCGTTGGTTGAACTTGTCATTCCGGCGGGACGGGATCCGGCAAGTCGGACCAATTGTTGTGTAACAGAAAAATAAAATCAACAGGGTAAACCGTTGCCCAGATAATCAACGATAAAAATACCGTTGCCGAGAGCCAAAAGGCTAAAACCAATTTTATTCCAAGATGAGCTAGAATGAACCCTGACAAGGGGTATAAATAGCCTTCTAAGAGAAACCCTAATCAAGCCCAAATTAATTAAATCCTAATTAAGCCCATACTAACTCTATTAAGTACTCTACTAATAATAGGCCCAAACTAAAACATAACATTAATTTAATAATAATAAATAAACTTATAACGACAGCCCATAACCCGCCCATGGAAGTGGGCCCAAGCCCGTTCCCGCCCCATGCTCTTCCTGCTCTCTATCAAGATCATTTATTTACCAATATTTATGTGGTCATCTTTCATGCCACATGTGCACCGTGCACATTTTAGCATTGGAGATGCTCTAAGATATGCAATAATTAAAATAATCTACATAGATCTTTAGAGATCTTGGATATTATTTTTTTATTGCAATCTCTGAATTTTTGTTTTCCTTTTTAGTTGCTTTCTTTACTTTATTTTCCAAACTCTTTAAAGCCTATTTAAGGGATAGTTGAATGGAGGAAAAAACATGCAAGCTTTCAGTAAACACAGCCAACCCTTCCAAAGCTCAGTCTACCATCCCACTTGCCCGAAGGCCCATGACGAGATCTTGCACACAAGCTGCCTGTAAGAATAACCTTGTTCCAACCCTACCATCTAACCGCCTATTCAGACAATTCAATGTGGGGAACTAGTTGAATAAGGGTTCAATCACCGGCGGGGCTAGGGGAAGGAGGGGGAGAGGAAACGATCTATTCTGGGTTCTTAGTAAAAGGCATAGTCAACCATCCTGGGAAAGTACTTAAGTTCATATTTCTTAGTTTTCTAAAGGTTTGTAAAAAGATAATTCTAATCATACCCTTATTCAAAATGAACATGGATACAAAGTTTAGTGAGGGGCAAGGAAAAATAAAAATTAAAAATGTTTATATAGAAATAACAATGACTTTGGGTTGTTCTGCTAAGAAGTGTAATGTAATGTAATATAATAAAGATCGAGATGGATTGATAATTATTAAGCATAAGCAGCAGAAACTACTTCAAATATACTTACTTTCTGTTGCAATCCACACGAGAGGATAGGTCAACTGTTTTAATCTGCCATGCTAATTGGGAAGTTGCAGCTAACAAAAAGGCATAATATGGCCATCCTGATCCAGGCACCCATCCAACCAATGAGCAATTAAGCAACAACTGGAGCATCTCTTATTACAGAACTTCCACAACTTAATAAAAAGTGGGCTAATAAAAGGCAGGGTTGTTAGCTTAATATGTCCTTAACTATCATCAAATTCACAAATCTTATTTCTATTTCATTTTCTTTCATCCCGTTCTAACTTTAGACTTTTTTTCAAAAATAATGCTAAATAAAATTTATTTACAAAATTAGGGTCCAGTTAAATATATTTACCAAAATACTGCTCAAATAAACCTTGGTTAACTAAAATCGCCAATTCAATTGGCGACTTTCTCAAAAAATCGGAAACCCGCGCATGAAGCTAACGTCTAGCAAGTAGGGGAAAGCAGCAGAATAGGAAACTCGTGGGCCTATGTAAAATACAAAATCTCCTTTTTCTTTAATGTACTACTCCCTCCGTCTCATAGAAAGGTTCACACTTTCCTTTTTTGGACATCCCATATAAATGTTCTCATTTTCATTTTAGGAAACAATTAACAATCTTAAATGACAAATTAATCATTAAATATTAAAAATACGGAGTAATACTTTTGTAACATCACAGTTATCAACACTAATTCCATTATAGTAAATACTTATTAAAACTATTTCTCAAAATATACTCGAACTATCTTATTTAAATATTGTCTAAATAACCATGCCATTTTGCCATAGGAACCTTTCAATGGGACGGAAGTAGTATATCTTTTATATTTTTGTTCCAATTTTTACAAATAATATATCAAATTTTATAAAATTTTGTTTATCTTTCATATGACACCAATATTGCATGTATAAAGTTCTAAAAAAATCCAAAGATCATTTGGGGTGAAAAAGCTACTTGCAACTATGCACCATTAATAAACCTAATTCTCAACCAGTTTCCAATCTAGCACAGTCAATATATTCATCCAACATAGTTTTTTAATTAATTGCTTGCATTTTTTATTCTATGTCAACTTTTAACCAAAAACAGTTTACAAAAATCTGAAGATCTAATTACTAAAGTTTTGTAAACTCAATTTTTTTGTTAAACGGATCAAGAGTGTTAAACTTATAATCTCATGATTATTTTATACATCTTTCGGTTATTTTTTTAACAAAAGGCTTGAAGCAACAAAACATTAAACTCCAATTTTTTTTGCATTGAAATGTTTAACTTTTTAAATAAGGAGTTTATTTTTTTTTTGCATCGAAGTGTTCTACTTTTTGAATCAAACTCAAAAATTTGGCGTTCATTTTTTTAGCTTAAGGCCTTATCTTGAAAAAATAATTGAAGATGTATCAAATAATCATGAGATCTTAATTCTAACACCCGGATCTGCTTAAGAAAATTTTGACTTTAAAAAAACTTTAGCAATCAAATCTTCAGATTTTTGTAATTTTTTTGGCTAAAATTTGATGTAAAATGTAAAAAAAAATTAGGAAAACCATGTTGCGTGATGGTGCAAGATTGTAAGAAAAAACTGGATTAACGTGAAGAATACTGAGTTTTCATTTAAACATGTTGAGAATTAGGTTCATTGACGGTGTAAGGTTGCAAAGTAGCTTTTTGATCACTTATAGTCTTCATTTTTTTTAAAATTTTATATATGAAATATTGGTGTCAAATGAAAGATCACAAAAAATTATGAAATTTGATGTATATTTTGTAAAAATTAGAGCAAAATTATAAAAGTTATGACATTTTCAAGAAAAAAGAGATTTTTTGAATGAACCTTACCAGCTACTCTTCCATATCATTCTGCCAACTTGCTTCGTATGCACACCGTATTTTTTAGGAGAGTCACCACTCCATTTGGCGGTTTTGCCTAACCATAGTTTGGCCCGGCAGTATTTTAGTATATATTTTTAACCCGACCCTAATTTCGTAATTAATTTATTTTCTAGCATTATTCTCGAAAAAACTCCTACCTTTAAGTTGGAAAACCTGTAATGCTTAATTTGTTTTAGAGAAAATGGGCAAACAAGCCCTTGAACTATTAGTAATTTTGTAATCCAGCCCTTGAACAAAAAGACCTTGCAACTACGCCCCTCAACTCATTGAAATCAAGCGATTGATTCCTTTTCTACCTGTTGGTGCCGGTAACACGTAAACTTTCTTGTGAGATGTTACCGGCAACGGTAGGTAAAAAGGACTTGATTGCTTTATTTCAATGGGTCGATAGGTGTATTTGCAAGCTCTTCCAGTTCAGAGGTCTGATTGCAGAATCGCTAATAACTTGAGGGCGTACTTGCCCCTTTTCTCTTTTTTATACAAACCATATTTCTACTATACAATTAAAAAACTACAAGTGGTGAAATTTATATCACTCATAATAAATCACATTATAGCGCATAACATATGAAGGATAACTAGAAATATGAAATTGTAACATAAAACTATAAAAGAATAGTTCATAGTTTCTTTTGAAGTATTTGACATGAATAGGACTAAAATATTGGAAAAATTCTAAAATAAGACCGTGTCTTATTTATTCCCAAAATAGGACTGTCCATTCCTATTCTACCCTTCCCACATTTAATGCTTTCTCTTTCTTCTTATGTACGCACTTCCTTTTTTTTCGACACATCTCTTCTCTCTCCTCCCCCATCATTCATATCTTCTTTTTTTCTGCCGACCCATCTCTTCTCTCCCATCCCTCTCCCTCAATCATTCACCTTCTCTCCTCCATTCTCTGCATCTAATTTTTTCAAGGTTCCAGCAGATTTAGATCCCAACCGAACTAAGCAGAAGAGCAATGGTCATGGAAATATGCTAGAGGCGAAGCTAGAAACGAGAGCTAGAGGGGCAGCATTAAAATATATCCTATACATCTACTTTGAAAATTCCGGCAAAGAGGGCGCTGGCACCGGTTGCCCCGACAAGCCCCGGCCTGGTAAGTTTTTCCCTTCTCCTGTCCCCTCCTTCATCTTCCACCTCTCTTTTCTTCTTTGTGATTTTTTCTTACTCTCAATTAATTATTTTATTTACTTTGGAAATTTTGTATTTCAAAACTTGAATGACCAGTGATTGAAAAAACCTGGATCCGATATTTATTCATTAATTTAAATTAATTTATTTTAAAGTTAAAAATTAATCAATTTGCAACCGAAAATGGCACTTTTATGGAATTACACCTTGTATAATGCCATGTTTTTTACCTTTTTGTAAAATAATGCCCATTTTACATGGCTTTTATAGCCATTTTATATCTATAAGTGCCATGTTTTATATCTATAAGTGCCATATTTTTATATGTTAATAATGCCATTGTTATTCTTATATGTCAATACTTAGTATTTCATCACTTTTGTGAAGATAGCAATCTAGCAAATTAGAGACCTGCAACCAACTGGCCGGAATGCGGTGGTGGGAGCGCAGCGGCTCAAGAAGATGCAAGCTGCAGACGGCGGCAGTAGCGGCGGTGGCGGCCAGCGCTGGAGACGGCGGCAGTGGCGGCGGCGGTGGCCGACGCTGGAGACAGCACCGCCGTCGGAGATGATGGTGGTTCGGCACTGGATCTTGTTCTCGCATGTGGACTGCATCTCTTTAATTTTTTTTAATTTTTTTTGTTCTTTGAAATGCAGAGGATTAATTACTTCAGATTTGTTCGGCACTGGATCTTGTTTGATACTTCTATTATTAATTAAAAAGTCAGATATGTTCATTAAGGGTAGTTTTGTCAAAACAAATCTTTTTACTCCTATGAAACATTAAGGTCCTATTGATTGCATTTTTATCCTCTTTTAGTCCTAGTTAGGGGATTATCTCTTTCTTTTGTAAGAAATAATTTTTTACATAATACATATTAGTGATTGAATTACTTTAGAAACTTCTACAAAAACATAAATTTATGAACTAGTTAAGTTAACTGACAAGTTAGAGTATCATTTTATATCAATTTTTATAAATTTTGTTAGCAAATTTTAAGTTATGGATTATTATATAAGATTAATATTTTAAGATTTGATTAAAGTTCTTTCTAATTCATATGAAAAAATAGAATTAACTAATTAATAAAAATTACATAATTTAATTCAAGTATATAAAAGTATTGAGATTGATATAAATTTGTAATTTTGAAAAATCACAAGGGGAGGAGTAATTGTTATAAAAGACTGATGGAGCATGTGGGTCCAGATCCCATGACCCACATACTCAGAAGACTAAGAGGAAACACTGTTGTCACCTAGTGGGTCCTCCGTCGGCCAGATGGTCCTCCGTCGGCCAGATAGACATCAACTCAGAATATGGTCCAAAAGCCAAGAGAACCAGGGTGCCCCCATCGGTCGGGTCTCCGTCGGTCAGGGCTCCGTCGGCCTAGGAAGCACGGAAACGCCGGGCAGGGGGAGGTTTCCGTCTCGGAAACGTTTCGGAAACGCGAAACGCCGGGAAACGGCCGGAAACTCCAAGAAAACGCCCGGAAACGTTTCTGAGAGGTTGGGCTGTTGGGCCGGTTTAGGAAACGTTTCGGAAACGTGGCTGGGCTTGGGCCAACGCGTTTCCGCAGAAAGAAAAAAAAACGGGCTTCAATCGACAATCGCTTATCTCTGCGCGCGCGAAGACCCGACAACTGCGTCGAAGAAGGGTTATCTGCGTCTGCGAAAGGGAAGAGCGGAAGACTGCGAACGAGAGTCAGGGAGTGCTGCGCCGCCGCTGGTTCGCTATTCACAGGACCGGACAGGACGGAAGAACGGGAGAAGAAAAGGGTTTGGTACTTTGGTTCTCTTCTATTTCAATTGCTTCCCAGTTCTAGACTTCTACTCTTCTAGTAAGTACCAACCCTTTATTTATCCTCAAATATGGAACATACTTCACAAGTTAGTGATGGTGCCACTGGTTCAGGGAGTTCTTCTGTTGGTGTTGAAATTTGTAGAAATTTGTTACCAAATTAGGTAAAAGTGTTGATACAGGAGGGACATGGAGATTCCAATGTAATATCTGTAATAGCATAAAACAAGGATCTTATTCTAGAGTAAGAGCTCACTAGCTTAAAATTTCAAAACAAGGAATTGCTATATGCAATAAGGTCCAACCTAATCATATTCGTGAGATGAAAAGGTTAGAAGAAGAAGTTGAGAAAATCAAAAAAAAATCTGCACCTAAAGATGTTCCTTTACCTTCAGCGGGATCACAAACGGATTGGATAAGTACTACTAGTTTATCTAATAAAAGAAAAGCTAGTAGTAGTCCGTTGGAGAAAGCTTTTGATATGGATGCTAGAGGGAGATTAGATGAAGAAATTGCCAGGATGTTTTTCACTGGATGGTTGTCATTTAATCTTGCTAGGAATCCATATTAAGTAAGAGCTTTTTCCTTTGCTGCCAATCATAATTTAGGAGGTTATGTCCCCGGGTTATAATAAATTAAGAACTTCTTTACTTCAACAAGAGAAGCCAAATGTTGAGAGGTTATTACAACCACTCAAAGCTACTTGGCCAGAAAGAGGAGTGACAGTTGCAACTAATGGTTGGAGTGATCCGCAACGAAGACCTATAATTAACTTTATGGCAACTTCTGGAAGTGGTCCCATGTTTCTGAAAGCAGTGAATTGTATGGGTGAATTTAAATCCAAAGAATTCATTGCTAATTTGATGAAAGAAGTAATTGATGAGATAGGTCATCAAAATGTGGTGCAGGTAATCATGCTGCGAATTGCAAAGGTGCAGGAGAAATCATTGAAGATGTGCATCCCCACATCTATTGGACACCTTGTGTAGTGCATACTTTAAATCTTGCCTTAAAGAACATATGTGCTGCAAAGAATGTGGAGAATAACACAGAAGTTTATGATAAATGCCATTGGATCACTGAAATCCATGGTGATGCTGTTCACATAAAAAATTTCATCATGAATCATACTATGATGTTATCCATGTTCAACAAATTCATCTCCCTTAAATTAATTTCTGTGGCGGACACACGTTTTGCTTCTATAATTGTGATGCTTAAGAGGTTTAAGCTTATTAGACGTGGTCTGAAGGCTATGGTGTTGAGTGATGAATGGGCATCATATCGTGAGGATGACCAAGGCAAAGCAAGGTTTGTGAGGGAGAAGATTTTAAGTGAGTATTGGTGGGAGCAAATTGATTATATTCTTGCTTTCTCGGATCCCATCTATAGTATGATTCGAGCATGTGATACTGATAGGGCGTGCCTCCATTTGGTATATGAGATGTGGGATTCCATGATTGAAAAAGTCAAAGTGGAAATCTATAAGCATGAAGGAAAGTCTCTCGATGAGTATAGTGCTTTCTACCAAGTAGTATACAATATTCTTGTGGCACGTTGGGCAAAGAGTTCTACACCGCTTCACTACTTAACCCATTCATTGAACCCAAGGTATCATTATTAGTTAAACATGATATATTATTTTTTTATATATTTATTTATAAAAGTTTGGTTTGTTATTATTTTTGTAATAGGTTTTATAGTGAAGTTTGGCTTGCTGCGGATCCCGCTAGGGTCCCTCCTCATAGGGATTACGATATGGTTTTGGAGGAGTTTGGTTCGTTTTCACTTAAGATAGAGCCTTTTGCAGATATTACATCTCTTTCAAAGAGGGGAAACACGGATCCTAAAAGTTGGTGGGCTAACTTTGGTGCTCAAACACCAAACCTACAAACGCTCGCTTTTAGAGTTCTAGATCAGCCTACATCTTCATCATCATGTGAACGTAATTGGAGTACTTACTCTTTTATCCATTCACTTAGGCGGAACAAGTTAACTCCTGAGCGTGCCGAAGATTTGGTGTTTGTGCACAACAACCTTCGCCTCTTGTCAAGGAGTTCTGAGCAATACGCAGATGAGAAGACCAAGATGTGGGATGTTGGAGGAGATGAGTTCGGCAATTTGGAAGAAATAGGCTATTTGGAGTTTGCTAATTTATCCTTAGATGAGCCGGAATTGGAGAGAGTGTTTATCACTGAATGAAACATTTACGTAGTGCTTTTTAAATTTTATTTATTGTGCTTGTAGAATGGATTATAACAAGGATGTATGTTTTGTTTAATTATTTTATGGGTTGTTAGACATATGCATTACTTATATTACTAAAAAAATTAATTTCTAGTTCGATGTTTCCTTGCTGTACCCGTTTCCTAATATTTTGAGTTTAGCGTTTCCCCGTTCCCGTTTCCGTCCCGGTGCTACTTAGCCGTCGGCCACAGAGACCTCGAATAGCTAGATTTCATATTTAGCCAATCTACATACTTTGTATTCGGCCCAGTAATGGCCTCATTGTAAACGGGCCTCCCAAGCCCAAGACTTGAGCCCAACCCATATTTTCCCTATAAATACTCCCATTGTGGGTAGTTGTAAGGGGTTCACAAATACATGAATTGCATATTTATTGCACTTCTCTCTAGCTCTCACTTCTCTCTAAGAGTTAATACTCTATCAAAGACGAAGTTTGAGCCCTTTATTAATACTCCATCCGTCCCGAAATAATCGTCCTGTTTTGACCTTCACACAGATTAAGAAAACAAAGTTGACTTCACACTGAAGCGACACTGTTTGGCACTGTAGCGACACTGTTTGGCACTGTTTTGCACTGTTTGACACTGTTTTGTATAGATTTGTTTACCAAATAAGGAAAGGAGACAATTATTTCGGGACGGACCGAAAAGGAAAGCAGGACAATTATTTCGGGACGGAGGGAGTAAAAGTTAAAGAATAAGATAGATTTGTGAATTTCATGATAGTGAGGGATATAATAGGGTAATAAACCTAAAAGGTGCAAAAAAGATAAATACCAATATCAGCATGGTACCCACACAGAGCTAGACTACTGGTGCAAGCGAATCCAAACCCAGCAATCCACTCTTTTGTTGAATCCCCAAATCTTAAGGCTGTAGATTTGACCCCCACCCTAACATCGTCCTCTTTGTCCTGGAACAAAATATACTCAAGTATTTCAGTGCAAAAGAGCCGCCCCCTTAATTTTCATATTTTTTGGGGATAAGGAGTCAATAAAAGCCAATGTCTTATATGAATTGATAATTTTCAGAACCCTATCAACTAATGAGCACGGGAAATAAGCCAATAAAGGCAAATTTTTGTCATCATCACATGATCTTTGAAAGGAAGACTGAGAGCGAGTGCACACAGTCTCAGAGTGTGCAAGGATATTTGAAAGTTGTAGAAACATTGCTGTCAAATCGTTAATAGTATTGTGAAACGTTTGATCAACTTTTGAATTGTTATTCATAAATTAGTTTGTATAATACGATTGAGAAGCACATTTTATTAACAAGAAGCTTTGACAACAAAATCCATACCTAGAAGGAGAAAGATCAAATGTTTGGAAATGAGTTACTAAATTTAAATATATTATCACTGAAGATGTAGAAAAATTCTAAACTAATTTCATCTATTAATTCAAAGCCTGAAATACCATCATAGTAAACCTATCCCATACCCGATCGTTGCCCATTTCCGAACTGCTTCATTATTACACATAATGTTTCCTAGTGTTGCTAAGCAAGCCAAGAAATGTTACTGCATATGTAAGTTAACTTTTCTCCATTATGATATAAAAACTTCAAACTCTAGATCCAATTTTGGATGATAATCATACCTGATGGGCATATATAGTGTCATAGACAAGGGTCCAAAACACACCAGATAGATAAAGTGGGAGCACAACAGCAGGATCAAGACTATCTTTAATCGCAGCCCAACCTAATAATGCTCCCCAATTAAAGGTTAGTCCCAAGAAAGCTTGAGGCTGCCCATTAACAGTTTAGAGATCAGCAAAGAATAAACATAACAGTTCATGACAAACAGGGAGGCAAAGAAAGGATTGAGTATTCTTACCCAAAATGTCAACCTCTTCATGAGGGGATAAGAGAAAACCAATAACAATGAAGAAGCTCCTAAAAGGCGGCTACATGAACAGTTTTATTACAATAAATGAGCAATATGTTTACAAAGAAGGCAGCAGTGATCTAACAAAGATAAAAAACCAGAAGTTATAAGTCATAGACTCATAGCTAATGATGACTTTAAACATTGATCAAATATGATAGAGTGTATTTGACGACGTCTGCAACTTACCAGATGTGCCACACCATGACCATGTGTTAGTGTCGTGACTAAATTTTCTCTAAGTGATTAACATTGCCATTTAGGACATCCTGCCTTTCCTATTACTAAAAAAAATCTAACTTCTTTAGGTATTTTCATTTAAAAATTTACCAAGGATATTTTCTAGGAATTTTATCAATCCGGGACCTGAAAGATAGACGAACTATCAATTCGGGACCTGAAAGATGAAATGTATCGGTATAGGACCCGAATGATTGAAAACTATCAATTTAGGACCTAAGTTTTCATAAATTTTATTATTATTTTTATTTTAAAAAATTTAAATAGTATTTAGTTTTATTAAACTAATAAACTTTTGTGAAGAAAATTTCACCAAATATTAGCAATGGAATTAATAAAAAATTAAATAAATCAAAACCTATGAAATGTTAGGTCCTAGATTGACAGTTTTTCATCTTTCTAGTCCTATACGGATACATTTCATCTTTCGGGTCCCGAATTGATAATTCTTCTATCTTTCAGGTCCCAGATTGATAAAATTCCTATTTTTATATGCATAACTCTTGTGCGAGTAATAAAAGTCCTACATTGCCAGTTGCTAAATCTTCTCTTAGTAGTACCGGCCCCAAGGTAGTCAAAGTCGCGAGCCGAACTCAAGGCGCTAGAGTACTTATATCGCATGAGGCGCAAGGCGCAAAAAAGCGCTTGCGTGACTCACGTCAAGCACAAAAGCGCATTATTTAGAAAATATTACGTACATTAATCTGGAGTGATCAAATATGACATATTGAACATCATATTGAACTATGTATTGAAAATCATTCTTTTCAATAACAAAGTCACGATTCACCAAATTAAATCATGGTTTACAAAAACATAACACCAAGCAGGGTCTGTTTTTGCTGATTTTGCAATTTGAGGACCATGGGCGACAAAAATTATGTAGTGTATCAAACTAATAGATGAGTTAGATTATATGAAGTCTTTATACAATGAAAATATGAAATGATTATAAAAAGATAGAGTTATAGAACGGTAGTCAGGTACATATAATATGTTTGAGTTGTATAGAAATATAAGAAGAAAAGATAACTATAAAGTATGCATTGATGACTGAAAGTGATAAAAGTAAAGAAAGAAGACAGAAGGAAAGAATCAAATGAAAGGATTAATAAGAAGATGACAACATAAATGAAAACTACAAGCTGAAAAACAAAGAAGAAAGAACATGGGAAGATGATAATTAAGAAGACACCCTATGGGTTTCTGGTTTTTGTCAGTTGATCTTTGAATGTGGTTTTAGCGCTGAGCAGGTTGCGCGAGTAGAGAACAAAGCATAGGAGAGTAACAATAAAGTCATGATTGAAGACTTATACTGTTACTGGTTTCTGGTTTTTGTCGGTTGATCTTTGAATGTTGTTTTAGCGCTGAGCAGGTTGCGCGAGTAGAGCACAAAGCATAGGAGAGTAACAATAAAGTCATGATTGAAGACTTGTACTGCCAGTAACAAGGGTTTTACATAGGTTTAAGTTGTTTTGACTTATTATATGGATGGGCTAAATCTTATTTTAAATATGGGCTTAATGTTTAGACTAGGATCAAACAGAAAAATAAGCTGACAAGCCTTTCCCAGACCAGGTGACTTGAGCGTGCGCTTTTTTGTGCTTTTACGCTTGTCGCGCCTCACTCGCACCTCACTCAGGTGGTAGCGCAGGCACTGACCCTCATATGTGCCTCGCCTGGTGCGCTTAACGCCCAGGCGCTCACTTTTGACTACACTGACGGGTCCACTTGATTTAATTTATACTTATGTCTTGGGACCTACTCATGTCAAATCAATTGAAGGTTATCATTATGATGTTATTTTTGTTGATCGCAGCACCAAATACAATTGGTTTTTTACTTTCATCCATAAACCCGAGGTCACTAATATTTTTCAGCAATTTAAAAAGATGGTCGAAATTTTTTCCAACGCAATATCAAAATGTTTTCAATGTGGGAGAATATATTACCTTCGGTAAATTCCTCACTTTTCATGGTATCTCATCTTTTTACTCCTTGCACTCCAGAATACAATGGATTCGCCAAAAGACAACGTAACATAGTTGAGACAAGTATCACTTTACTTCGCCATGACTCTATGCCTCATAAAAATTGGTGTTATGCATTTCTCACCACACATATCTCATTAACCGGCAACCTGAGGCGTCTCAAATTTTGTTCTCCTTTTGAAAAACTTTTCCTATGATACCCCACTACACGAACCTTGCTATTTTTGGGTGTCAATACTTTATGTGGTTACATTTTTACACTTCTCATAGGTTAGAACTACACTCCAAACCTTGTGCGTTTCTCATGTAACTGAAAAATTGCCCATCATTGTCTTAATCCAACTGCTAACCGGAACTATGTAAGTAGACATGTGATCAATATGTCCATCTTCCCCTTCTCTAATGACTCCTCACCCACTATCAACTTACCCAAAAACATTGACAAATGGCACTGGCCATACATCTCTTCCCTTTTCAGGTAATCACGTGACATGGGCATCTCCTACCATTCATCACTGTTGGGGAAAATTCTCTTGGTAAGTCACTTCCTGCCTCTCGTATTCACTCGACAAAAATGAGACCTCAAAACCAACCCATCAGCCCAAACCACTTCTAATTACTTATCGACGTTAGCCCAAACCCACTCATAGTGGGCAAATTGCTCCACTCCCTCCACCTGGCGCAGTTACACCCACATCCGACCCAAATGTTGACTGCTCAGCCCAACACACTAGTGTACCTGAACTACTCCAGCCCCCCTTAATTACCCATTTACCCTTTGAACCTCAATGTAAACCTACACATCCTATGACACATAGACCACCATAAACAAGCTAATCTCATTGCCACAAACTCATTATCTAGCCATACTTTTCCTAGTTGTGCATCCTTGACTTTACAGGGTGTGCTTTATTCAACAACTTACTTGGGAATTAGTTCCTCTTCATCTGAACCACAATATTGTGGGCTACATATGGATTTATCACACTCAAATATAAACTGGATGGCACTCTAGATTGATTTAAGGCTCTTTTGATAGCACAGGGATTTCATAAACATCATGGGGTTGATTACTCTAACACTTTCAGTTCGGTGACTAAACCTGTCACTATTTAGGTTGTTCTTACGATTGCTTTCTCACAAGATCTGTAATTTTTTCCTCAAACGATCCTCGTCGCTGGTTAATATCTGTCATGAAGGTTTTGAGTGTCTTTGACGTGATGTTATCATTCCCCATCATCCTGGATACTGATACCAAATTGTTAAAGGCTTTGATACAGGATCTAGTCCAAAGTTGATGATTTTGAGAAAGAGAAAAATGTGAATCTATGGTGCCTGAAATATTAATTGAGTGTCAACGTTGTTGGCAAGGAGTTGTCTCAGGTTCCACCGTGCGTTAAATAGAAAGTAATATTCCAAAGCTTCTTATATTATTCCAACTAATAAGCCTTAAATAAGCAAAAGACAAGTTCCTAAAACAATGATAGGAAAGAAGTCATCATTATCATCATCATTACCCCACTGCCACAAAGGCTCCCACCTACGATGGGGTAAGGGGGTCGGATGCAAACAGCCTTATCCCTGTACTAAAGAAGTGCAGACAATATAGTGACTCATTCTGCTTTATTCCATCATACATATTCTCAAGCCAAAAAATAGTGAGTCTTTGGCTCCATTGCAAATGATGGAAATAATGATAGCAAAGAAGTCATCATCATCATTACCCCAGTGCCGCAAAGGCTCCCACCTATGGTGGGGTAAGGGGGGTTCGGATGTACGCATTCTTAGCCCTATACTAAAGCACAGAGAGACTATTTCCAGATGACACATAGTGAAAATCGCGTCAAATTGCATGGACTGACAAAGAAACGCAGACAATTTAGTGAGCCATTTTGCTTTATTCTATCATATTCCCAAGCCAAAAAATAGTGAGTCTTTGGCTCCATTGGAAATGATAGGAAAGAAGTAAATAAGGAAATTCATGAGCTCATAAACTAATACTTGACTAAAATAAGAAAAGCCTAGTATTCATGAGCTCATAAATGAGGATCAATCAAGTTGGTCCCTTCTTAAGTTGGTCCCTTCTTTAGCCGTCTCTGGTGGATTCTACCAAACCAACCCATATCGCTTCTTCTTATTGAGGTCTAGCACCGACCCTTTGAGTCACTATGTAACACTCTTGTAGAGGTCGAGCATCAATATGCCGAAGTCATACACTTATGAGATAAGTGTAGACTTTGAGTAGCAAGCTTTTGATCAAGTGCTCATGTTGCTTTTGCTACCAATTCCTCCGATGAATCAAGTGCTCTTTCTTCAGACGAGTATGCCAAATTTATTTGCTACCAAGAATCACTAAAGCATTCCTCTGTCCCTACTTCGGTAGTTGTTAATTCAGGTATTTCAAACACATGTCTTGTTTCCTCATCCTTAAAATGGGTCATCGACTCAGGTGCCACAGATCATATGACCGGTAATCCTAGTCTATTCTCATCATTTCATTCATATTTACCTACTTCTAATGTCACTTTAGCTGATGGATCTACCTCACTTGTTCTTGGATCCGGTACTGTTGTCTCAGCTTCTACATTACCATTATCACCTGTTTTGAGTCTTACTAATTTTGCATTTAATCTGCTTTCCATCAGTAAAATCACACGTACTCTTAATTGTTCTGTAACATTTTTTCCTGGATATTGTGTGTTTCAGGATCTGTTGACAAAGCAGACTATTGGTAAAGGACATGAGTCGACTGGTCTTTATATTTTGGATACATCAATCACAAAAGGTATCTCTTGTCTTGGGGTTGGAAATCTATTAGAAGCTCATTATCGATTAGGACATCCATCTCTCCAACTAATGAAGCAAATGTACCCTCAGTTTAATAAGGTGTCATCTATACAATGTGAGTCATGTGAATTTGCAAAACATCATCGTACTAGTTTAAGTCCTCGACTTAATAAACGAGCAAACGCTCCGTTTGATCTGGTTCATACTGATGTTTGGTTTCAAATATTTTGTTACATTTGTTGACGATTATTCTCGTATGACCTGGTTATACTTTATGAAACGTCGATCAGAGTTATTTACTCATTTTTCTGCATTTTGTGCTGAAATTAAAACTCAATTTAATGTTCCTGTTCGTGTGTTGAGGGGAGACAATGCCCAAGAATATCTCTCGGCTCCATTTAAATCTTTTATGCTTCAAAATGGCATTATTCATCAAACTTCATGCGTAGACACACCTCCTCAAAATGGAGTCGCTGAAAGAAAGAATCGACATTTGTTAGAAACTGCAAGGGCCCTTCTATTCCAAATGAATGTGCCTTAACAGTTTTGGGCGGATGCCGTGTCTACCGCATGTTTTTTGATAAACCGTATGTCGTCTTCTATTTTAAATGGTAAAGCTCCTTATCACGGCCTATTTCCAAATAAAGAACTTTTTCCTATCCCATCTAAAACATTTGGTTGCACTTGCTTTGTTAGAGACGCTAATCCTCATCTTACAAAGTTAGACCCCAAATCATTAAAATGTATTTTCTTGGGTTATTCTCGAGTTCAGAAGGGGTATAGATGTTTTTGTCCAAGTACAGGTCGATATCTTGTTTCCATTGATGCATCATTTCATGAAAATACACCTTTTTCATCATCCCAGACAGATATTCATGGGGACAATGATGAAATACTCATTTACTCTGTCACTATACCGAAATCTACACCTTCTGTAGTTACTCCACATGTTACTGTTCCCGACCCCAAACCACCAGTACACTTGGTTTACACCCGTCGAAACAGAGCACCAGATCACCCTCCACTTGTGACCCCTGTGATTACTTATCCTGATATTGGTCCGTCCCTGAGCTCATGTCCTGAACCAGTACATGCATCTTCAGATCTTGTCTCTACATCAGATCTTGACCTTCCGATAGCACTACGTAAAGGTACACGATCTTGTACTCACCCTATTTCTTCATTTGTGTCGTGTAATCAGTTATCCCCTGCCTCATGTTCTTTTATTGCTTCCATAGATTCTATTTATGTTCCTAAATTTGTTAAAGAAGCTTTGTCTCATCCTGAATGGCATCATGCCATGGTAGAGGAAATGAATGCTTTGGATCTTAATGGTACTTGGGATTTGGTAAACTTGCCTACAGGGAAGAAGTCCATTGGATGTAAGTGGGTCTTTGCTGTTAAGGTTAATCCAGACGGATCTGTTGCTCGATTAAAAGCCCGATTAGTTGCGAAGGGTTATGCTCTAACCTATGGTGTTGATTATTGACACTTTTTCTCATGTTGCTAAATTAACATCTGTCGGGTTACTTATTTCACTCGTTGCAACTCATGATTGGCACTTACATCAGTTGGACATTAAAAATGCATTCTTGCATGGTGACCTTCAGGAAGAAGTTTACATCGAGCAACCTCCGGGGTTTGTTGCTCGGGGGGGTATGGTAAAGCTTGTCGACTTCGAAAATCTCTTTATGGTCTGAAACAGAGTCCTTGTGCATGGTTTGGGAAGTTCAGTCGGTCAATTGAATAGTTTGGAATGATCAAAGGCAAATCAGATCACTCTCTCTTTTATAGACGAACGAAAACATGTATCACATTGCTTGTGGTGTATGTCGATGATGTTGTGATTACAAGCAGTGATAATGCAGGCATTTTGGCCCTTAAAAATTATCTTCATAGCCAGTTCCAAACAAAAGATCTAGGCTCATTGAAATACTTCTTGGGTATTGAGGTAACACGGAGTAAGAAAGACATTTCTATCTCAACGAAAAATAGGTACTTGATTTGCTCGCTGAAACAGGGAATTTGGGATCAAAGCCGAGCAATACTCCCATGGTTCCCAATGTGCAACTCACTCAAGAAGGCATGCCATTTGAAGACCCAGAAAGATATAGACGATTGGTTGGAAAGCTTAATTATCTCGCAGTCACTCGTCCAGATATTGCTTACTCTGTGAATGTAGTGAGTCAATACATGTCATCACCAACCATTGATCATTGGGCTGCTGTAGAACACATATTATGTTACTCAAAGGGAGCACCAGGACGAGGTATTATTTATCAAAACCATGATCACATGAGAATAGAATGCTTTGCAGATGCTGATTGGGCTGGGTCTAAAGATGATTGAAGATCTACATCTGGCTATTGTGTCTTTGTTGGTGGTAATCTTGTATCCTGGAAGAGTAAGAAACATAATATGGTTTCTCGTTCTAGTGCTGAATCAGAATATCGAGCTATGGCGCAATCCACATGTGAGATAATATGGATACACCATTTATTGAATGAAATTGGATTGAAGACACCAATGCCTGCTCAGTTGTGGTGCGATAACCAAGTTGTTATACACATAGCAAACAACCCCGTATTTCATGAGAGAACAAAGCATATTGAGGTTGATTGCTATTTTATTCGAGAGAAGATACAAAAAGGATTAATTTCTACCGGATATGTGAAGACTGTAGAATAACTTGGAGATTTATTCACTAAAGCTCTAAATGGGATTCGAGTTGATTACTTATGTAACAAGTTGGGCATGATAAATATTTATGCTCCAACTTGAGGGGGAGTGTGAAAGTATTATTGTATCTAGGAATATGCTTTATGAATATGCTTTAGAATATGCTTTAGGAATATACTCTAGACATTATTATTGTATAGCATCTTATATAGGAATATTCCATCTTTGTAATATATATAGGGCATTAACCCTCTAATAAAATACACAGAAAATCTTTCCTCCATTCTTCAATATTATTCTAGTTTATATTTCAACACTTATTTTGATGTTTTCCTCTAAGATGTTGATCGCCGACCACCCAGACCTTGAAATCTTCCTCTTGCCAAGGTTGAGCATCGGGTTGAAGAGGCCTACTCAAGTCGATTTAAAGATGGCAAGAAGATTATGTCATAAAATAGTAACGTCTCTAATCGCGAGGACCACCCTTGAGGGGGAGGGTTTATGATTTTAATGAGATGACCTCTAATCAGTCCTGTGTTGGCTTGGGGGACTATTCTCCCATTGTTGAGGCCAAGAGTATAAGCTGATGTCTGTTTGGCATTAGATGAGGTTGACGACCATGCCATGAATTTCACTCTTCCTATGGAAAATTCCATGAGAAAAGAAACGTGCAAAACTTTTATTGACTTTGAAATTGATCTAGACAAGTCTCGTCACCTAGTGCTAGTTATTTAAAGTTGGGTGTCCACTTGACTAAACAAGTACTCCCTCTGTCCCATTAGAAGGTTCCACTTTCCTTTTTTGGACGTCCCGTTAGAAGGTTCTCATTTCCATTTTAGGAAACAATTAACAATCTTAAGTGACAAATTGATCAATAAATATTAAAAATAATACATTTATAACATCACAGTTATCAATACTAACTACATTATAATATATACCTATTAAAATTATTTCTCAAAATATACTCGAAATACTTTATTTAATTATTGTCTAAATAACTGTGCCGTTTTGCTATGGGAACCTTCCAACGGGACGGAGGGAGTAGTACATAAAATCTAAAGAATATTTAAAATTATTTGGTTGTGTGTACCAATGTTCGTTATTGCGTAATCATGGCGGATTTTTAGAATTGCATATTGCGTAAGCCTCATTGCGCAATGAGGCGTATAGCTGAGGCGTAAATATATATATATATATATATATATATATATATATATATATATACACATATATACATATATATATATATACATATATACATATATATATATACATATATACATATATATATATATACATATATACATATATATATATATATGTATATATATATCAAAAAGCATTATTCAAGAGAAACCAACAAATAAATAACTGAAAAAAATATTGATAAGTTGAAACTTAATCAAAGGATAATAATAAAATATTAATAGTCAGAAAATTAACATAATTAGTGTTTAAGTGAATAGAAACAAAAAGGCATCAACAGAGGAGCATAAAAAAGCATAAAAAAGTTAGTATAGAGTTGAAGTTATCATTATAATATATATATATATATATATATATATATATATATATATAAACTGGGGAAAAAATATTGGTCTCTTGAAAGTTGAAAACTTAACTGAAGGAAAAACATAAAGTATTAATGGGCAGAAAATTAACATTAATATTAAGTACTCCGTATTAAATTCAATAGAAACAAAAACTAAGCATAAAAAAGAGGAGTACTGCAGATTGCTACCAAACTCTGCTGATTGCGACCAAATTGGAAGAAGGCTCTACTGATTGCGACCAAACTGGAAGAAGGCTCTACTGATTGCGACCAAACTGGAAGAAGGCTCTGCAATTTGCGCCGAACTGTTGATAGCTGTGGAAGGAACTGCTAATTGCGTAGCATTCCGAATGGGAAGAAGCAGCATATACAATGGAACTGCCAACTTGCTAAGGCCGTATATAAGTAATAAGTGGGCCCAGGGGACCAAACTTAACATCGACCCACTAAATAAATAACCTACGCCTTATATACGCCTCGTGGCGTAAGTTAAATTGCGTACGCCTTGGGCATAATAACGTACGCTATAGATGGCATCACAATATGCAATGCAATATTACGCCTCAGGCTGGGAAATAGCAGATGCGCGCCTCAAGGCACAATTGCATTGCGCAATTGCGAACGTTGGTGTGTACAGCTAAGATCAACCAGGGCCATACCGAGGCTTATACAAAGGCCAAGCCTGCAACCGAGCCTTTGGCTTCTGTTGATAAGGATAAGAACGCTTTTATAATTAATCCCAATAGGGATTTTTCTAAAGTATGTACGAGGCGGGGAAGAAATAAAATAAACAAAAGAGAAAGGGAGAATAACTACCTTGCTGAGATGGCTAAGGTAGTGGAGTGAAGGGAATAAATAGAAGGGAGGAAGAGAGAGTTAGGAGTCAGGTAGTCTCTTAGAACTTGGAGGCACTCTTGGATTGCCTAATCTGTTCTTTCCTCTCTATTTTTCATCTTTATACGATGATCGTGTAATCTATGACCTGGTGTTTGATTGCTTGTTCCTTACTATTTCTCTGTAACTTGGAGACAATTGTACTGTTATCTATCATCTGTGTATCTATCTGCTTGGTCCAAAATCTTAATGTAGGACCCTCGAAGATTATGACGAGGCTCAATGCAAACTGCTGCACCTCACTGCTCCTTTGATAATAGTCATATTAGCGCAGTCCTCTACTCCATTGCTGCCTTCCTGGTTGTCTTCCATCTTAAGAGAAAATCCTTGAGCGGCTCACTTGGTCTCTGGTTGCAAATCTCTGTCATCCTAATCTCTGTTAAATCTCTGTTCAGGCACAAAGCAGAATGGTGCCTATAGGGAGATCGTAGAACCAATGCCTTGCTTCACCCTCCAATGTGGCTGAGAAAGCATTGCACAACTCTTCATCACTTTTGCTGAGGAGGCTCATTCTGTTCTCGGAGCTAAGGAATTGTTCCCTTTGCACTCGTCACGCCAGAGAAGAGTACAGGCGGGAATCTAGGTTGATGATGTTGATGCAGCCAAGGATAAAAGATTGTGTATGTTTTCTTCTTGGCGATTGCTGAGGATGGTGGTTGAGCGTTGGCTTAGCAATTCATGTAGGACTCTACTTTAATGGACGTCAAAGGGCATGATTTAGAACATAGCGGTGCTGGAAGTGAGGGTGGGTGGGAGCAATGTGCCTTTCTCCACTTTTGCACAATGTGTCCTTGGCGGGGGGGTTTGTCCCCCTGGAGCGAGAGCTCGAGGATCCTTCGGTGGTAGTGACACTCAGGCAGAAAGGAGTGTTTGTGGTTTGTGCGTAACCAGGAAGAGCGAATGTTATAGTCATGATCTCAAAGAATTCGTTTCTTCCTCCAGCCAAGGAGACATGGCCAAAGTCACATCCACCAATTCTAGTTGTTCGGCGGTTGTTGTTTCGAATCACAGTTTTAGACATTAAGTTGAGAGTACCGGTTTTCAGAACTCACAAGTCTGTTTGGCAAAAAATTTCAATCACAACAATGAGTTTTAAAAATTCAGTGAACTTTGAATGTTCAAACCTTCAAAGGCTCATCGGTAAACCATCAAAGGAGTTCTGTAAATATTCAAGTGTGTTCTTCATGAACTTCTCATATTTTGAATGCTTTATTTTACATTTTGTGTTTGTGGACAGGTCCTAACTTGATAGTTCTTCCTCTAAAAGAGAGCACCAAATGATGAATAATTGACATCCGGATTATAGAGACAAGTTGAGATCTAGAGAGACAAAGTGGAGTAACATTACAATTAGAATTCAATTGATTGACACTTAGACCAGTCCCAAGTGGGGAAATGTATGAGCATACATGACAAGGCTTAAGCTCCATACTTAGACTTCTAAGCTTTTTTCAGTGTTAAAATTATAAGAGTTAACAAAGCTTAAATAAAAATTACAAAAACACACGACTCCAGTCCAATACCGCCCTGATCCGGTCATACCCGAAATAATCCAGTCCCGGACTAGAATTATGCCGGTGATCTTCTGTCCTATGATTTGGAGATTCTGGTTCGGGTCCAGTACGGTCAGATACATCCAATCATCATAATACTCTGCGTGTTAGTCTGTTAGATACATGTTTAATACAAAGGTAGTAAAAGTAGATACTAACCTAAAAGTGTTTAGTTGCAAAAGGATCCCAAGACCTAAAAGCAATTGAAAGCCAAGAAAACACAGACCCTGAAATGGTGTCACAATTCCACTGGCAATAGGCCTCAACATTGTTCTCTGTACCTGCACAGTAAATGTATCAGATAAACCAAAAAATGGATAGGAACATCCACATAACAGTAGTCTCTGAAATCTGAAGCTAAGAGGCAATGAGACACATTGAGTAGGATTTTTATGACCCAAAAGATAGTTTAGCTATCCATCCACCTAAGAGACTCAGAAAGATAAAAATAACAATTTAGGGTTTGAATGATTGAAACTGACGACCTAAGTCTTTAAAACCATGAATGTCATAAAGACCATTTAAGTTATTTCTATTTTTTTTTAATTTAAACGGGTCCGGGTACCTAACTAGTTGAAATCATATGTTTTTTTTAAATTTAAGTTATTTCTATATTAACTTGTAAAGAAAATTTCCTAACAGATTATAAAGAATAAAAATAATGGAAAACTAAAAATGAATAGAAACATGGTTTTGTGAACCGATAAATAACAATGTAAAATTTGGCTTAATTTTGTGAGAAACCGTGTTTGTATCAGAAGCTTTAATTACCTTCACATCAATGTCACGATCCAGTAGATCATTGACGGTACATCCAGCACCTCGCAGAAGCAAAGCTCCACAACCAAACAGAACGATCATCTTCATATCAGGCATACTCCCGGGTGATGCTGCCAGAGTAATTGACCTGAAAAGTAGAGCTGAAAAATAAACAAACACATCTAAAAACATCAAGTTCTCGTCTTGTAAAGAAACAGAATGATCAACTGACCACATGCAAGGCCAAACGAGTAACCAGGTCCCAATGGGATTATGAAGTCGAGCCAAATGGGCATATGGCCGGACTCTTTGGGGAAAATACAAATCAACCCAATCCGACTTGTGCTCATTTTTAGTTTTTTCTGAGTTAGGTAATGAAGAGAACTGAAAAGATTGCCGGGCACTCAAATGTCCATGCTTTGAAAAGGAAAAATAAAAAAGAGGGTGTTGGATGTGCTTCCAGTAGAAATTCTCAAAATCTTGAATGGAACTAGAGGAGTGTGGAGAGGAAGGCAGGGAAGGGTTGATGTTGGAGTAAAGAATGGATCCAGAGCTAGGGTGTTGTGGATTCCAGGGTCTGAATAGAGAGTGACGATGGAAGCCGTGAGCAGCTCGACAGAAACGCTGCAGTGCCATATCTGTAATCTCTTTCAAGCGCAAAGGAAATTCCAGGAGGACGGAATAAAAAACGGACCTC
The DNA here is from genome assembly GCA_945859875.1 of Cuscuta europaea. Lineage (NCBI taxonomy): Eukaryota > Viridiplantae > Streptophyta > Magnoliopsida > Solanales > Convolvulaceae > Cuscuta > Cuscuta europaea. The sequence goes on from CAMAPE010000023.1 coordinate 1,413,168, forward strand.
CTTCCCGGACCCCAAAATTTATTATGCGCACCCTTTTCTTACGCGCACCCTTTTTTTCCCCAAAAAACGGAATTCTATCTGCCTCTTCTTCTACAAATCTGTACGATGTCTGTGGGAGTTTTCTTCTACAAATTAGTACAATGTATTGATGTGTATAAGAAGTATACAAAAAGAATTGTTATTTGAGCTAATTAAAATTTGAGCTCTCATATATAGAAGGCAGCTTACCAAAGTACGTACCGCGCCAAAGTACCAAACACTTGGATTGCTTTTTAAATTAAAAAAATACGAATGGTTTTTATATTTCCTTAAAATATGTTTTAATTTTATTTTTTAAAAATGATTCTTTAAAATACAATTATTACCTTCAAACAATTATTAAATAAGTATTTGTAATACACTGTAATGTTTTTATAATTCTTTTACAATTTTTTTATAATGGGTGATGAATATGAAGATTATCTAAAAGTACGAAGTAGTAATCATGACTTCCAAACTAACGAGGTGTTTATTTATCTTAATTAATACTACGTATGAATCCATTCATCCGTCCCACTAGTCATATTTCAGTTTTTTTTATCTGTTTCATCAAGTTTGTCGCGTATAGTGTTAAGTGATATTTGGGTGATCATATACACTTATTCATTCATCTTTTTATTGAGTATTATCTTTATTCTATTATCATATAAATAATTCATGATGTTTTTAATTAGAGTGATTTTTATCTTAGGCCAGACTAGGCGTAAAGAGACTAGATCTAACCAGATTTTGACGGTTGTATAACACATAGAATAGACATCTAACATATTAGAGCAGTTTAGACCAGAAAAACTAGATCAGACTTAAACATATTAAACCCCGACCAATTCATATATGATCATATGAGACCAGAAAATTTGAATCCAATTTAAAACATCTTTATTGGTAATACAATAATAAATTAATCTCTCCTGATAAATGAATGTTTGTCGAATTAATATGTATACTTCAAATTTCAATTATGTCTTCTTATAAGTCGATAACTTTGAGATCAAGTTTAAACTGATATAGTGTAGTGAACACTTTCAAAAGGCGGGGCGGTCCCATCTTTTAAAACTCGATCAACACCATGTTGATTCCGCATTACGACCATATATTTTATATCGATGAATTTACATGTGAACGTCATTTAGATTGTCTAATATCAAATTTGATAAAGTTTGTGTGATTCTACATCATTCTTACTTTATTCTTACTTTATCAATTCAATATCAACCACATAATTAAATATACTTTTCTTAGTAATTGTGTCACTTTATCATGTCTCAATGCTAGCTTGACGAAGGTAGTAATATTTAAGGAAAACCCTATAACATAAACCTATATCTGATAAAAAATTAAATACAACAACCTCCAAGTCTTAGTGTCAATTTTTTTTGGGTCAGCTAACATGAAGCAATATTTGACTTGGAAGCCAAACCGAAAATAAAGATAAAAATGTAAGATATGGTAAAAAGATAAAAAAAATATAAAATAGAGATAATATATGTGTATATATATATATATAAATGCTTACAAAAAAGAATATTTTTTCAAAAGTTTATAAATACAATATATGTGTCATATGAAAGATCATAAAAATTTATTAAATTCAATACATTTTTGTCAAAATTGGGGAATAAATGAAAATATTAAGCTGTATAACATTTTATATAAAATAATTGTTCGACTCATTTTAAAAAATGATATTTACACTTCAATTTAAATTTAGTCATCAAACAAAATTATAAAAAGTGGCAAGGTAATGGGGTTTGTTTTTAATTTTGAAGGACTAATTATACCGTCCAAATAGAAACTTTTGTTAAAAAATAAACATGTCAAAATGGTCTAGATCCCCTCTTTATAAGAGTCCGGCCATATCCGCTTTTCGAGGTAAAAATGCTTCATATAGTACTCAACTTAAACTAAATTTAATCTTATTGACTTTAAATGAATAAAATAAATTTTAAAAAATACAAAAATAAATTATAAAATCAAGGTTGAAAAATAAAAAATTTAGAGAGTTAAAACTAAAGATTTATTTTTATGTTAAAATATTACTCCGTACTCCGTAACTCTTAAATATAAAATTGCAAAGTTATTATTTTTCCGTTGTAAATGAAGCATTTCAAATTCTTAAACATTAATTTTAGTCTTGTTGTGAAATTTTGAACACATTGTTATGATCTTGAACTAACATTCTTTGATTTTGTTTAACCTTACTAAAATTAAATTCACTATTTTATAATCTTGAACAATTTATCATCGTACAAAATATGTAATTTTATAGTGCAAAAAATACAAAAAAAAAAAAATCTACATTGCAACACATATGTTAACAATTTTTCTAAAGAATCTTAAATATGTAGTAAAGTTTTGAAAAAATATTTTATATTATTAATCTTAAATTGTGATATAAAAATAACAAAAGGGAGAATTGGACACAAGTATTTTTTTCAATTTCAAATTTATAATTTATTTTTGGTATATTTTAAAATATATTTTTTCTATTTAAATTTAATATGGGTAAATTTGCTTCTTTATAGGAACATGAGGGCTATTTTCCACCTTTTAAAAGTTCGGGGGTATATCCATTTCTACATAAAATTTAAGGGTATATTTGCTCCAAAAAATAGAACTTGGATATATTTGAGGTTTCCACACCCATACTACAAGGATATATTTGTACTTTTCCCTGCTAAAAAATCGTGAGAGGCAATTAATTCTTGATGTACACAAAAGTTAAGTTGTATGTACACCATACACATTACTCTGTACTCCGTATATAATTATAAAATATAAATGCACTCTATTTTTTTACCTTTTCGTTCACCTCCGATCCCTCCTATTGTCTCCTTCCTAGCCTAAAAATTAGGTCAGAGACTTGGAATCCTAAGGAAAACCGGTTTGAACTGAATTGAATTATTTGATTCAGTTCGGGTTCAGTTCATATGATTTGGAGTTCTGCATATTTCAGTTTGGTTCCTATAGTATTTGACCAGATCTGTTCCGGTTCCTATGCAGGAAATGAAGTTCTTATACATTTGCATGAGTAATATTCATTTGAGATGCTTCTGGGTGGAATTTTTTATGAATTTTGTGAACTTGTTTTTCATTAAGCATAAATTATGTCCAGCAATTTTCGAAGTAAAATTTAACCAGGAAATCAGTTAAATAAATTATTGAAAAACATTACTATATATACAAATACAATGTTTTTCAATAATATATTTGACTCACTTCCCGGTTTAATTTTAAGCTGAAATTTGTTGGATATAATCGACACTTCATGTAGAACAGCATCACAAAATTTCATAAAAAAGATCTACCTAGAAGCACCTCAATTGGAGGTGGTCAATTCAACCGGCATTCTGGTCAGGAAATTCTTGACAGGAATATTTGTCTTGAATAATACTCCCTCCGGTCCTAAATAAACTTCACACTTCAATGTTTGGGTAGATCCAAAATAAACTCCATTCTTCTATTTTTAACAACTTTTTAACATAAAGTTATCATTATACCCTTACTTTATTATCTACTTTACACTCATTTTCTCTCTCCCACTACACTTTATCTACATTTTGAGGAGCATAATGAGAAAGTCAAAACAAAAAATTCCACTTTCTTAAAAACTGTTAAGTCAAACAATGAAGTTCTTTTGGGACCGGAGGTAGTATATCTTATATATTGTGGACCAGGCCAATCCGTGTAGTTATTTGTTTGTAACTGTATTTGTTATTTGAGTCTACCTCAAAAATAATATAATGTTGATGCAGATTACGTTTTTATTTGTTTATAGTAAATTACTAATATTACCAGTTAGTTTATTACTACGTATTTTTTTCTTATGGTGCAATACTAGTATAAAAATATTATTTTGGGGTTGAACTATTTGCTATTAGATGTATACATTGGAACTATTAAACCTTTTTGTTGTCAGGCAGTTGATGCATATTTTAAACCTTTATGTTTTTGTTGTGTTTGAATTTAATGTTTGCACTTGGATATTTTTGTGATATTTGAACATTAGAATATCATGTATGTATAATGTAATGGTCATAACTTCGACAATTATTTTCATGATTTGAAATTTGAATATTTTTATGTAACTAAAGAGAAAATGAATCGAATCAAATTTAACGCTAACGCTTACACTTTTTTAAAGAGAAAATGAATGCATTAACAATTAAAACTTTTAGAAGGTATCTCAACCAAAATTGAGATGGCTCTATTGTATTTATTATGAAACTTAATCAACTTCTAAAGACTTGAAGCGCTTCAGAGGTTGAGCAAGTTTGTGTGGTGAGTCGAACCTCGCGTCCAACGGGTAAAGGAAGTAGCCAGATTCATCTTGCGGTTTTCGGGATTGGCTTCTTGTGATCATCGGGTGTGAAGTCCAACGCCTACAATTTTTAATACAGTTCTATCGAATTTTAATCAAAACTGAATCGATCATTGGTCAAAAATTCTCCGTTCTGTATTTTACACAATTTGATTATGCTATGACACAAAGTTGATTGATGGTCACTCCAGTATTTACTAGTTCCTGGTTTCGTTTTGATTATTATGGATTTGTGATTTTTATGGAATAGAATGATACGAAATCCATTTATAATTTTGTTAGTACCCAATTTTGATAAGATTTTGATGATGCCACTATACTTCACACGTGTACATTGTGTCTCATTTTGTTCTAGTATTAACGTGAAAAATTTAATGTACAATTTTTGAGTCTAAGAAATATTACCGGAAAAGTAAAAATGCAATAAGGTAAAATTTCTTTACCTTAATAGGATACTTGAATCCTACCGGCAAATATTGCTTGACTCAAAAATTATTCGTATGTCACGAAGCTCGAAATATCAAATGGATGATTAGAGACAAAAAAAAATTGATCGGCATTTAATGCCAAATATGTACTGGGGTCTGGAGCACTGAAAACGCACATAAAAGAAATATTTCAGCAATCAATTGAAGACAAAAATAGACGGAAGTTAATGCTAAAACAGGTACATGGACCTACAACATGGGCGCACAGTCTGAAGCCTAAAAAGGTATCAACAGTGGCTAGGCGGGCAAGACAAAAGAACCCACATGCTCCGAAGAACAAAATAAACAACAAGTTGTTTATCTTCTGCGAACAAATTCAACGCACAAGATTGATCTATCCTAACCAACAGATGAGATCAATTAACCGGAGAGCCTATAAATATAGGCAGAAACGAAAGTTTCTAACCAAGATTTGAGCATCCAAAAGAGAGAATTTCTATCACGAGTATTCACGAGATATCTAGCAAAAGAGAAAGTGCTATTCTAAACTTTACTCTCTGCTTGGACTCATGATTCACTAAACTTCCAGTATACAAGCTCTTCATTGCTAAATCATAGAAGTTTAGTTCCTAGTTGGAGGTTAGAACTTTCTTGTAACAAATCACATATTGTGGTAAACACTTAGGAGAACAGTTGTTCGGATCCTACAGTGTAAGTAGATAGATAGTGTACCTTTTGATCCCCACTGGTTCATTAGAGAAAAGTCTAAGGACTGAGTAACTTTGAGTGGTGCTATACTCATCGTGAAAAACCTTCAATCTAGGTCTGAGTGTTGTAAAGGCTAGATTGACACTAAGTGTATTGGGCTTAATACTTTAGTGAAATCCATCTGAAAGAGGGTGGGACTGGACGTAGGAGGATTACACCACCTCTGAACCAGGATATATCGTGTGTTGATTTCATTTCAGTCAACAAAGCACACACCCAACACTTCTCACATAAAGATTGTAGTTTGCCGGCAGCATCCTAAGCAGTTGTCTTAATTGACCCAACTGCTTATCCTACTGCTTCATTACTCACTTTCTTTGAGATCAAATTCACACCTTTAACGTGCACCAACATCACTTGAAATGATCACTCTATCAGTTCTCTGAAATCCACCTTCTAAGTACAGCAGGTGCCTCAGCAGTTCCCTGCAATCCACCCAACTGCTGAGCCCTCTGCTCATATATACTTACTTCTTGTCAAACATCTCAAAACTCACCAGATTACCTTCATCACACAAGCTGCATTTCCTAAGCAGTTGCCTCAGCAGTTCTCTGCTCTTAGCCACCTGCTAAGCCAACTGCTAGCATTCTATGCCAAATACTCTCCAAGTTAGAAAGTGGCTAAACACTCATTACATAAAGGGTAAAGACTTCCGCTGTGCATCTATAAATCTTTCAAAAGTTTATAGATTAACTCTTTTAGAGGGAAAACTTTTAAAAGTCGAAAAAGATTTTAAAAGTCTATTCACCCCCCCCCCCCCCCTCTAGACTTTTACCCTATCAGGGACCATCAAATTTCTTAAGAGTTTAAATTCAGAAGGACGTATATACTTATCATAATTTTTGAACATGTATATATGGACCCCTTGTCACGCCCTGGACCCATCCGGACACGTCAACAACCCGCCGTACAGTACGAATAGTCAACCGCAGTCCAAAACATCCATACTATACAAGGCGTCTGGAATATCATCAACACATAGTACATACATAAACAAACATAATGTAAAAACATTCATTAAAGCAGCGGAAACATTTAATACAAGAGTTAAGACACAATTGGCAAACTTAGGCATACAAGCCTCCAAATAATTATTCAAAATAATATCCATGAGCATTTGTTTAAATGTCTTTAAAACAGAAACGGAGGAAGCACGAACCACGCCTTCCTTCCTTGGTTCTCCCGAACAACGCGCACTGGTAGCAAGCTCAACTTCTACCTAAAACTGTGAGGTGGCCTCCCCCGTGAAGGGGAGGTCAGTACTTGGAAGCATTTGACAAGTACAATGACAACTATACTAAGTATAATCAATGTTTCAATTTCTAAGACCCTCAATCTAGGGATGATATTATATTATAGGCCATAACCCTCGGTTACCCCTTTTATTTTTAAAACCATACTTACTTTATACAAAGTCAAGTAGCTGGCCCGTGGGCCCCTATTCATTTAGAATTTACCATTTTCATTCCCCGTGACCACAAGCCACGACAACCCCATAGGGTTCCTTTGAGCCCCAATTGTATAGCAAGGGCTCGACCCAACTACATTTCTATACAATTCTTTAACTCAATTTAACACATCAAAATTGTATGGCAAGGGCTCGGCCCAACTACGTTTCCATACCAACCATAACTTCGTGGCAAGGGCTCGGCCCAACTACGTTTCCACAAAGATCACAAATACATGGAAAGGGCTCGCCCCAACTACGTTTCCATGCTAATCACATTACATGGCAAGGGTTCGGTCCAACTACATTTCCATGCAATCCTAGAGTCCGACTCTAATTTATTTCCATAGTCCAATTCTCAAGCAAATCCTATGTCTAGAATCAATTCACTTGGGTAGCCTTTAGGCTTACCCCTAACACACCTTAGTGTTCATACAATTCAACCTTAAAGTATCTCTTAAGACTACTTAATGCATATCTATTCATAACCCTATCTCTTAGGATTAATTCCATCATTTATTTATATTAATCTCCCGACTAGTATTTCAATACTAGTCGGATAATCTTAGAACAACCAAGTTCTTAATTCACAGTCAAACAATTCATCTCAATTGATTTCCCAATCCAAATATGATTTAATCTCAATATCAAAAATATCACTTTTATCCACTCATGAATTCCTTACATGAAGTAAAAGTATATTTTATCACAACATTTCATAGTTAATCCCATCATCATGCCATCACTTTCATATCACATAATGATACACAATTTATTCTAAATTTGTATATCATGCTTCACTTCTCATATCAATAGTATTTTCATTTAGGCATTATTAATCATTAATAATCCATGAAAATCACATTTAATTACCTTAGGTAATCTTATGAAATTAACTCACTAATTATAAGCAATATAGTCAGTCATCCTCACATTGTGATGTGCTACAATAGTTGCCCTTTCTAAATCCTCCGATCAATTCCCGTTCTAGGCCAACTGAAAGTGAAATTCCTGGGCAGCAGCCAAAATCCGGACGGCTTTCACAAAAGCCGGGCGGCTTTCGTAGTCTGCAACTACGAACAGCTCCTTTGGAGTGGCGGTTTCCGGCGACTTCAACTCCTATCGATTCCACGATTCTTCTAAGTTAAATACCACCACTTTATATCAATATTCTACACTTTTAAACGTGTAGAAATCATGGTTTAATCCACCCATATGATTTCTTAAAAATCATACAACAAAAGCTAGTTGAGTTCTCACCTCAAACTCTAGCTTTTCTTCTTGGATTCTTTTCTCTTCTCGGTTTCTCACCTCCAGAACCTTGAGACCTCTTTCCCAGACCTTATCCTCCTCTTGCTTCTTGTGTACGGTGTAAAATGACTAAGGGAGGTGTTTCTTTCTCAATCAAAGGCCAAGATAATGCCAATGATAGGACATAGGGGTGTGGCTTTGTCTTGAGCTATCCCCTCTCCCTAAAAGTCCGCCCTATCATATTTTCTTGTCTCCAAATCATTATTTGGAGCATACAATGCATGTAGGAAAATTCCAAGTGGGTATAGGAAATTTCTTTCAATTATTCCTGCTATTTCTGGCAGGTTGTGTCAAAATAGCACTTGTATTGTCCAACCATTTTTTCCAACTTTGGTTGGCATTTTATTGGGCTTCTATAATTATTACATTGACCCAACTAAATTTTTGGTAGCCCATACTCAAAATTATGGGCCCGATAGATAATTTAATTAATCACACATTATTTAACCATCATTCCTGTACACGAAAATATTCGCTAAAAAATTCAAATACATATTGAATATTAAATTCAAGTACCTCCGGGTGCGGTGTCACACCCCTTGTGTTAAACATTTTTGTTGGACAAGTATAATTGAGAGTGATATGATAAATTTATTTCAAAACACAAACATATTCAAAAGAAAAAAATTCCCAAATGCACAAATTTTAAAATAATTTAATTTATATTTTTCATGTCCCTAATGCTATGAGTGCACATGTGCAAGATTGGTTGGCGTTTATGCAACAAGGAGAGACACAGTTCAGCCTTACATTTTTTAGTAAGGCTGAACTACTCAGACCTCCCACCAGAGATCGATGAGCTACTGAGATTTAAGTTATATTTTTAAGTAGATCGAGATCTACTTAACACAAAGTCCACGCTCCTTTGAGTTAAATAGTTAAGATCCTAGTGTAATAAGGTAAAAGCAGTAAGTGAAAGACACCAGTGAATTTTATAGTGGTTCAAGGAATAACATGTTTGTTAGAACATACTTTATTGTGTTCAATTTTATTGTATTTATCTTTGAATTATTAGAATTCTAGAAGCGGGCTTTATAATTAATTAGGGACCTTTTAATTTAATTAATTCGGTCATCCTATTGTAACTAGGATGTTCACTACTGGCTCTATAAATAGATATGTTGTAGGACATACAGAGAGAGAGACCTAAAATTGAATGTAGATGCATAGTTCGTACCAGGTAAAGCATCTAGAGGAGCAGTCATGAGGAATAAACATGGACATTTCATTTGGGCCATTAGCTTCCCTGTTATATCTTCTTCGGTGGATGAGGCTGAGCTTCTGGCATTGACTACAACTACAGAGTGGGCGATGGCGAAAGGACTATCTAACTTCCAAGTTGAAACAGGCTCTCCTTCCACTCTCAGCTTGATTTTCGACAACAATTTCTCAGGTGGGATGGGTTTTCTTCGGACATTTTGTGAGCAGACGAAAAGGAGTGGTGTGTTGTTTGGACACACTTTACGCAAAGGGAATGGATTAACCCGTGTGCTAACTGATCCAATCAATTGTCCAGCCCAATTACGTTCATATACTTTGCTGGATATGCTTCCCAGTTCAGCTAGGCATATCTATTACACTCATCTGTTTGGGTTCCCATATTTTATATATTAATTTTTACTCGGGTTAGGTTTGGCCCTCGAGCTCTTCTTCTTGTTTCCTTCATTTTCTCTCGGAGAGATTTTGGTCTAGTCCTCCTCTGTATATGTTTTCTTACTCTTTTATAAAATAATGACAAATGTTCCCCGATATTTGTCCAATTCATTTTAGTGGTTTGTCTAACGCGTTTAAATAAGATGGACTATTAGCTAAATACAAACCCAACTATCATTAAATTCACAAATATATCCCATACTTTAACTTTTATAAAAAAAGACTCAAATTACAACTTTTCTCACAGTTATACTTTCAATGAATGAATCAGTAAAACGTAAGAAGAAAATTGTATTTATATTTCATATTTTTCACTTATTTATAGTTTTAAGCTTACAAACTTATATTGCTTATACCTTATTGGTATTGATAAAAATGTATAATTTTTTAAAAACAAAAAAGAGAAACATAATTGTTGAAAAAGATGAAGTTTAGTCTTTTTTTGAAAAAATGTCAAAGAAGAGGATATATTTGTGGAATTGATAATTGTTTACAATTAAATAATTATATACTGGTGCTTTGTATCTTGAATCACCCACCGTCCATAAAATATTTTAAAGTCCCATATGACTCTCCTATAGAGTCATATGAGGTAGTGTGGACCATCCTATTCATTCATTATTTTAGTAAAGTGCTCCCTAAAATTATGAGCGGTGAAGATGGTGCCATAAGGCTAACCGCAACCCAGCCCTATCAATAAATTTAATTCCCCTCTAGTTTATATGTATTCATTCAGTCAATTCAGTTTTTCTCTAAGTACCGTCAATATATCCACTCCCAACATATTTTTTTAATTAAATGCATTAATCCTTGGTTATTTTATTACACATCATTTATGTTTTAATTTTATTTTGACCAATAATTATTGTTTAAAAACTCAAACATTCCTATGTAAAAAAATAAAAAAAGTGTATTAATTTTTTTGTAAGTATTAAAAATGCGTACCTGAGTTAAATTTGAAATAAATTTAAAACTATTAATTGTTTTCTATATTTCTATATTATCAAGTTTTCATTTTATATACTATGACCTGTTTAACATTAAAAAGTCAAAAATTCTGATGTAAAAATAAATAAATTTGGAGTTTAGTTTTTTTTGTTACTTCAGACTTATTTTGAAGAAATAATAGTTGATAAATGTAAAAAAAGATTGAACAATGAGATCTTAATTTTAATACTTGAATAAAAAATATTGAACAATGAGATCAGATTTTTTTGAGATAAAATACGCTCCAATAGTTGAATTTTTTGTTTTGAAATTTATATATGCTATATTGACATCAAATGAAAGGTTATAAAAAGTTATGAAGTTTGGTATATTTTTTATAAATTTTGGAGTATAAATACCAAACTTATAATAGTTTAAATAAAAAGCTAATTTATTTTATCTTGGCCCACTTGCTAGCTTCCCTTGAGGCGAGAAGTCATTTGGCGCTTTTATGAGAGTGAAGGAAGGACCTAACTTTCCCTTCCCAAGGTTTTCTATAGGGGATTTTTCACAAATAACTAAAAACTGAAAATAATATCTGTTTTTTCATTTTTTGAAAGTTTTTTCACCAATGGACAAGTTGAAACTTTCTTTTCAACAAGAGACCTGACGCAGTGACGCCCAAAGGCCAAAACTGAACTCCGCAACTCTGCTCCCACAGTCCCACTTACTCCGTGACTCAAGTCACGCATCTTAATTACAATTACTAAAAAATTGGACCCACTCCCTAACTCGTATTCATGTCACGCACTTCAATTTTTTTATTCTAATTGAAAACTAACAATCAAAAGCAATAATAATAATAATAATAATAAGAAAAGTTTTTGTGAGTGTAAAGATGTTATAAATTTTTACAAAAATGGAATGTTAAACAGAATTGAAAATTGTAAAGTCTGAAATTAGAAAGACAATGAAAATTGGCAAAAAGGTAAAGAAGAATAAAAAAAGAAAAAAAAATATAGTACGTATTTTTTCGAATTTTGAACATGCAAACAACAAAAAAATGTTTTGGAAATAAAGAATGTACAAAAAAAGTTAAAACCAAAATAATCTAAAATCTTGAGTATTAAATAACATAAAAATAATACAGAGTAAGAAAAAGTTCAAATTAAAAAATGTAAAAATGTGGATAAATACATCAAATGTAAAATAAATTAAAAAACAATTCAAGCTCAAACTATAATAAACTTTAAAGTTCTAAGAATTAAGAAAAATACTAAAAAGACTACAAAAGTTAAAATCTATATAAAAAACATAATATCAAAAATCAAAATGTGAAAACATAATACTTGTTTCTTTTTGTTGATAATTATAAGAGAATTCATTTTTTATTGTTTATTTTTGTTTCTAGTTGTTTTTATATTCATAAATCTAAATTTATAATTTTAAATGTTTGCACAGAAATTGATATTGGTTTTTTTATTTCCAGAAAGTAGCCAAGATGAATAAATACCTAAATATTAAACTACAAACAAAATCGGCAATAAACAACGTACAATAAGCTGCACACTACAACAAAAAGCAACACGATACAACAAAAAGAAACACAATGCAACAAAATGAAACAATTCTGATACAACAAAAAGAAACACGATGCTACAAAATGAAACAATTCTAATACAACAAAAAGAAACACAGTGCAACAAAATGAAACAATTTTGATACAATAAAATGAAATAACAATCAGCGTAAAAATGTATCACAACTGATATATAATTCAATCGATTAGTTTAATTTATTACATTTATATATTATATTATTTGCCTTTGCTTGATCACATTTCTTCTTCCTTGTATGCACCTTAATGCAGAATCCATCAGAATTGTCTATCATTTTCAGTGGTGCCAAAATAAGAATAAGCCAGCCTAAATACAAATGAAGCCATCTGCCACCCGGGATAGAGTGAACTCTTGAAATTGATGACTTGTTCAGGACACCGAAAGAAGAAGAGCTAGCAGACTCTCTACTCTACTCTATTTCTCCTTTTCTGTAGAAGAGGAGATTCATTCATTTCCTTAGCTACTTGAGTAAAGAAACCTTTTTCTTTATGAAGTAAACAAAAAATGGCAATTCAAGCTTCAGGAGCCATTATCCATGTGCAAGTTGATCTTCTTCACCTACTACTGCAAAGATTCCAATTCAAAATTTTGAATTACAGTCACTTAATAGCCAACCTTACATGATATACAACAATAAGTTAAGCCAAGTTTCTATTCCCACCCAATAAGGAGCTTTGCATTTGCAAACAGTAGCTTCCAATGTCTTTTTTTGTGACGGCATAATAAGATACCAAATTCTAAACACCAGGCTTGTTTCATTTTAATAACTTTAGGGGAGTTTAGGAGAGAAATGCTAAGCAAGTCCTTCCCACATTCCACACAATGTATGTCAATCACCAAATTGCAAGAAAACAAAGACACACTAAGCAGCAATAGAAATTTTAAGTTATGGTAGAAATTACTGAGATACACCCACTCACTTTGAGAAGTTATCGAACACCTTCTCTAATCCATTTGTCTTTTCAAGTTGCTCGTTGATGGGCTTTAGGATGGTCCACACCTTCTCGTATACTATGAGTTCTTCCTCGCTGGCGTCCGCAAGTCTTGGATCTATATTCTCCTTGATCTCCTGCAGCTTAGTCTGTATGATCTTCAGAGTCTCATCACAATACTTGTGAATGTCTTCTACCCACATGAGTCTTTTCTGTTCCTCGTGATTGAGATATATGATAGAGACTGGGTCCTTGAAGATATGATATGGTCTGTACTTTTTGAGCTCTGGACCGTACATAGTTGGCTTTACCAGATTTGCTTTTCTGACATTGTTTTCCAGGACCATCTGTAGATCATGGGCAGCATAGAATCTGATCTGTCTCAGCATAAATCGCTTGATCGCCTCATAACCTTCTTCGTGTGTCCTGTTTCGATTCAGTGAGAGATACCTACTTACCATGAACATTTGGTAGATATCCTCCATCTTCATCATTATAAAATCATTTTCCTGGCAGATGAATATGCTGGAGTCTGTTCGTCGAACTTTGAAGCTGCAGAACGGGATGGTGTGATGATCTTCTCTGTGCACATCAAGGATAGCGTCAATAGGGTGGATGTTGGACTTAATGTCTCTTTCAAGTATTTGTCGTTGTTTTCCAGATGATCTGTGCATCAGCATGTGAAGATGTCCGCCAGCCAGTTTGCCCTTAAGGTGAGTCAAGCCACGGATCTTCAGTTCATCGAGCTGTTTGAGCTTGTCTGCGGTTCTCCAAATTCCCTTTCTGATTTCCTCTTGGAAGGGGGCATTTATTCTAATGTTTTCCCAGAGCTTTTCTTTTGGGGGCATCTTGCCTGCCGTTTGTCTGATGACGGATTCTAGCTCCCTGGGTATCTTTTTGTAGTCCTCCCCTTCTTTGAGTTCCTCTTCATCAAGGCGTATGATATCTTCTGCGCATTTGGCCAGCAACTCTCTCAGCCACCAATTTCGCTGCATATCCTCTGTTTCAGCTTCACATCTAAGATCATCCCACTCTGTCCACTTTCTCGGCCAAACGTCGTGTACCACAGCATCCTCGAGTGCATCATGAATGTCTTTGCCTTGGGGAATGTATGGGACTCTCAGCTGCGGTGATCTTTCTCCTGAAGCACAACCGGGTTCACTAGGATTGCCCGTTGTCATCAGCTTAGAACTGAGTTCTGGCTGATGGCCTGACTTGACAAATGAATCAGAGATAGCATCGTCAGGACTTCCATCCCCTCCTCGGACGGTATCCTTTTGAGACACGCCTCGGGATGTTGTCATCGATTTTGAGCTGTGTTCTGATCGATGGCCTGAGCTTTGTGATGTACCAGGGGTAACCACTACAGGACTTCCATCCCCTCCTCGGACAGTATCTCTAGGAGATAAGCCTCGGGATGTTTCATCTAGCTCGACCAGGCTAGAGAGTTGGGCTTGGTTGTGGTTCGAGGAAGGTGGTGGTTGGTTGGTGGGCTGGTTTGATGAGGTGTTTGGCTGGGGTTCATGGCTGGTAGAGGCTGCTTGCTCAAGTGTCCGAGGTCTCTTGTTCTCCCCCTCATGAGGTTCCGAATCATCGGGATCCTCATGGGAACGTTTGAGGCCTCGGGGACTGTCACGGCAAGTGCCGTATTGAGGGCGGTCGTGGTTGAGGAAAACCTGGAGAAGGTCACGTTCGAAGGGTGTAAGGTTGCAAGCGTCGACCTCCAGCAACCGAAGAAACAGAAGATCGGCGAGCTCAAGACGGGATAGGTGGAAGGGATTGGTCGAGGTAGGGGGCGATACTAGTTCTGTATCGTGGGTTCCCCGAGAGGGTGAAGGGCTAGGGGATTTGGTGGAGGTGACAGGGATGACTGGAGTGGGTTGAGGAATGGATTGAGAGGGTGAAGAGTGAGGTTTGGGGTGGCTCTGTTCACTATGAACCGCTGGGGTTGTCTTGGAGTCCTGTGCCCAAGCGGTGAATGCTTGTTGCACCCATGGTTTGATGGTGGACTTCATGTAGCGGTTCATGAGAACGGTAATGTCTTCGGGTGTAAGGGGTCCAGTTACGGGGGTTGTAACTGTTGTCACAGCATCAGTGAAGAGAGCTGATGTGTGGCCTGCGTTTAATGAGGAAGTCATTTTTGGCGTAGCAGGGCTTCCGACCATCATCGTTTGCACTCCGGTCGTTGTATTCAGGGTGTGTGCACCTGTATGTGCTGTGAATGGTGTAGATGTCCTAGAAAAATTTGAAAATGTGGGGAATGTGACACCTAGACTCGATGTGCGGAAAAAGGGGGTTGTGGCCTCGGGCGGTGGGCCACTAGAGCGCTCAACTGGTTCAGAGGGAACCAGTGAGGTGGGTGAGTCCCGTGTTGTTGAAACGTTAGCCTTTTGGGAGGCTAACGAGTGGCTGGGAGAGGGCGGTGCACGCGCAGTTGAGCCTGATGCTGCGGCTTCTACCCGGGAACCAAAAAGATTGGCCCCTGTACTTAAGGATTCGGTCCGACTTATAGTGATGAAGGGAAGACAGTCGTCAAAGATGTGTAGGTCCTCCTCAGCGACCAAACTTTTTCTGACAGGACGCTGCTTCTTTGCCTTAGGTGAACGGGGAGCAGCAATCTTAGCTGTAACTGGCTCCTTCACTTGTTTGATGATGATAGTCTTGGGGTGGACAACTATAAATGGAGCTGCATCCTCAGGGGTGATTTTCTTTGGAGGAGAATCAAGTGGCAGCTTCCCCTTTTGGATTAGAGCAAAGGTGTGCTCCACGTCGTCGATATCGTCGTCGTCATCATCATCGTTAGCATCGTCATCATCCTTGGCCACGCTATTGGATGCCTCATCGTCAGCCTTTTTATGGGCCGGGCTGGACGACTCACTGGCAGATTCCGCAGCGTTTGTACGTGTGCCCTCAGCCGTCTGAGTCCTCTCGAGAGAATCGTCGGACTTCCCTTCATGGGGCACACGCGCCACTGGTTTTTGTGGCTTACGAGCTTTCTTTGGACCCTTACTTGCTCTCGGCTTAGGCCCCGGGGCAGGTCCAGCTGGGTTTGGCTGAACCATGGGACCATCTCTCTGTAAGCTTTCTCTATACTGGACAACTGCGGAGTGTCGTGGATTGCCCAAGTCCAACAGATAGTCTGGTATTGTCATCCCCACAGTGTCATGCTTGAAGCGCTTGAAGTACTGGAGCTTGAGGGCAGTGTACTGATCTTCATCTCTGCGCTTTGGAATCCCTGGGTGTGCGGTCATATATTCATCAATGATGAGCGCCAACCATCTGGCGTAGGGAATCGTCATGCCTGTTTTTCCGTCCTCTTTGTCCTGGACTTAAGTCACCAGCTCGATCCAGAATAGCTGTGCCATGTCATAATTTTTGTTGAAAACGATCCCATGGAAGATTTGGAAAATCTGCAAGTTGCATTTGTCATGGCCAGCGTGCTTTGGAGATAGGCACTTGTTGACGAGGCCAAACAATGTCTTCTATGGGTATGGCAGGTTCATCAATTTGAAGTGAGACAGGAACGGCAGTGGTGCATCATATCCCAATTTCTCCAACCCTTGCATCAGTTCAGTCTTTGAGGGAAGTGGGTCATAAGATTGGTGGACAGGCAGCTCCAGAGTGGTTCTGAGTGTGGACGACGTTAATGCCAGCCTTCTGTTGTGGAGCGTGGCACTAATACTAGATGCGTCCTTCTTGGAGGGCATGTGCATGGTCCCCCACAACTGCTGCAGATAGATTTCGGGGACCGTTATAGCTTTGGTGAGTGCCGGCCAGATGTAGTGCCCCTTAAGAATGATAGGGATAATTGGGTCAGGGCACTTGAAGACGGCAAGGTCGAGTTGGTAGTTGTTGTCCTGTAGCCGAACCCACTTGTATTTGGGGAACAGCTGAGTATAGAGTGCATCCTCCTGGGAGGTATCTTGTTGAGTGCCTGACATATTTAGCTGAAAGAATAGCACACGTTAGCAAAAAATGAGTTTCCCCTTGGGGTTGATGATTTATGAGATGAGGAAACGAGTTCTGGCACCAAGTTATAAAACTCGAGATCATGGACACGAGTTTACAAACTCGAGCCCATGAGCGCGAGTTTACAAACTCGAGCCCATGAACACGAGTTTGCAAACTCGAGGCCATGAGCGCGAGTTTACAAACTCGAGCCCATGAACACGAGTTTACAAACTCGAGGCCATGAGCGCGAGTTTACAAACTCGAGCCCATGAGCGCGAGTTTACAAACTCGAGCCCATGAGCGCGAGTTTACAAACTCGAGCCCATGAGCGCGAGTTTACAAACTCGAGCCCATGAGCGCGAGTTTACAAACTCGAGCCCATGAGCGCGAGTTTACAAACTCGAGCTCATGAGTGCGAGTTTACAAACTCGCGGTCTGTCCTCGAATTTGAAACGCCGGATTTTGAAGCCAAGCGTTTTAACTCGAGTTGCAGAACTCGTGTTCGCACGAAGAAGACGACATCCACCTGTTAAAGACATAAAATCATAATAAACATTCAACCAAGCTTTTTGAAAAATTTTTATTTTGAGAAAAACGTGTTTTTGGTTTTGGGACAGTTCGTGGTAGCGTTCGAAAACCAGAGTGTGAGGGGAGAGATCTGGTGTGATGGGGAGATCGAGGCGAGGTGTTACCTAATGAGAGGGAGTTTGGGTTGATTTGTGAGAGGGAGTGAGTTTGGGAAGACGACGAAGAGAGAAGAAGAACTCGAGCTCTTGGTCTTTGCGAGAGGGAATGCGTAAGAAGTGAGGAGATGAAAATGGTTTAAATACGCGAGTTTTTAGGAACGGGCCTGGAGAAAAGAAAATTATTTGGGCCAGAACAGGTAGCTGGGCCCGTTTGGCCTTAAGGGTGAAATGACCCATTTCTGATAAATGAAAGTACTCCCCCTCGCTGAAATCAAAACACACTATTTTTGGGATTTTCAAATTTCCCCCCCTCGATGAATGCAAACGCACACACACTATTTTTGTATTTTTCTCGGGTTTCTCCCCCTGGACACATGCAACGCACACAATACACAAAATGCAACTCACACACACTATTTACAGACACACGCACGCACACTTTGTATAAGTCCTACACACGCACACCTTTTTACAGACCAGTGGAAACAAAATTACATTGGCTCGAGGTTCAACATGCCTAATTTGGAAACCAAAAACTGGAATCTCTTTTCATCCAGTGCCTTAGTAAACAAATCAGCCAGTTGAAGCTCGGAGCTTACAAAGTACATGTCAATATCTCCTTTTTCCACGTGGTCTTTGATGAAATGATAGCGCAGGTCGATATGTTTGGTGCGGGAGTGATGAACCGGGTTGCTGGTGATGGCGATGGCACTCTGTGAGTCGCTGTAGATCGGGATATGGCAGAAAGTGTAACCGTAGTCCTTTAGCTGGGTCTTCATCCATAATATTTGTGAACAACAGCTAGCAGCCGCGACGTATTCTGCCTCGACCGTAGATGTTGACACACAGTTCTGTTTCTTGGAAGACCAGCAGACCAACTTATCGCCCAAGAACTGGACAGCTCCCGATGTACTTTTGCGGTCCATCCGGCAAACAGCAAAATCTGCGTCAGAGTATCCAACTAGGTCAAAACCTGAGTGCTTGGGATACCAAAGGCCTAGATTCACAGTGCCTTTGAGGTATCTCAGAATTCTTCGAACATCGGTCAGATGAGATTCCTTTGGATTCGCCTGAAAGCGTGCACATAAGCATGTAGAGAAGATGATATCAGGCCTGCTAGACGTGAGATATAGCAACGATCCAATGATGGCCCTATAATTTGTGGCATCGACTGGCTTCCCAGAGGGGTCTGAGTCCAGTTTATTGTTGGGGGACATAGGGGTCGTCATGGAAGATTTGCTATCAATGTTGAATCTCTTAAGCATTTCCAGAATATACTTGGACTGATTGATGAAAATGCCGTCAGAGAGTTGTCTTACTTGCAGGCCTAGGAAGAAATTCAGCTCTCCCATCATGCTCATTTCAAACTTTGTTTTCATCAGTTTCTCAAAATGTTTGCACAGACGTGGATTTGAGGAGGCGAAGATGATGTCATCAACATAGATCTGAATCAGGATGATGTCAGACTTCTGTCGTTTGATGAAAAGTGTGGTATCAATCTTCCCTTTTGAGAAACCTGAGTCAACCAGAAATTCGGTTAAGGCATCATACCAAGCTCTGGGTGCCTGTTTCAGCCCATACAGAGCTTTCTTCAGCTTGTACACATGGTCGGGATATCTGGGATCTACAAATCCTTCGGGCTGAGCGACATAGACTTCTTCTTCCAAGACTCCATTCAGAAAGGCAGTCTTTACGTCCATTTGAAAGACGGTAAAGTTCTTGTGGGCCGCGTACGCAAGAAAAAGGCGGATTGCTTCAATTCTTGCTACGGGTGCAAACGTTTCATCATAGTCTATGCCCTCTTGCTGATTGTATCCTTTAGCGACCAGCCGTGCCTTGTTGCGTATCACTATGCCTTCTTCGTCCTTCTTGTTCTTGAACACCCATTTAGTGCCAATGATGGTTTTCTGAGGGGGTTTAGGCACGAGTGTCCACACTTCTAGTCTGTCAAACTGATTGAGCTCATCTTGCATGGCAATCACCCAATCTGGATCAGCGAGTGCCTCTGAGACTTTGGACGGTTCATTCTGGCTTAGAAAGCATGCATAGTGACATTCATTCATAGTAGCCGATCTCGTACACACACCTTGACCTGGATCACCAATTATTTGATCAGTGGGATGAGCTCTTGTCCATTTCCTCTCATGTGCCAGAGGAGCAGGAGTAATGATCGGTTGATCCGAGTCCTGGTAGGGGATTGGTGACTCTTGAGCGGCTGTAGTGTGCGGTGGAGATGACTCTGATGTGTTAGCAAAACCATGATCATCCACTCCTCCGTGATTAGGTTGGGGAGTTGACGGAGTAGATGGTTCATTATCTGGTCTGAGAAGGAGTGTAATTTCAGTGAAAGGAGTCGGTTGCTGTGGAATAGTTGACGATGAAGCTGGTGTGCATGGAGAAGATGAGGGTTGTGAATTCTCGTAGAAGTTCTGAAAGAGAGAATTGAGAATCACACCTTCAGGTACAGGGTTTGGTTCAACTGTGTCAGAGTCCGCTGGTACAACAAGTGACGGGTCAGCCTGTAAGTGTTCCGTTGCGAAGTCAGCCATCTCATAGAATGTCACATTCACACTCTCAATGACCGTTCGCTTGTCTCTGAGATGGACCCTGTAAGCTTTGGACTGCTGTGAGTAGCCAATGAACACCCCTTCTTTGGCTTTTGCGTCTAGCTTACCCCTATCAGTTCTGTCATTCAGTACGAAGCACTTGCAACCAAATATCTTGAAGAATGAGATATCCGGAGTCCGGTTGAAGAGGATTTCATATGGGGTCTTGTCGAAGCGTTTGTGGATAGATGTTCTGTTTTGGGTGTAGCACGCAGTATTAATGGCCTCTGCCCACATAAAGTGAGGCAATCTTGATTGGATGAGCATGGTGCGTGCCGCTTCGACAAGGGTCCTGTTCTTTCTTTCAACCACTCCATTCTGTTGGGGAGTTTTGGCTGCTGCAAATTGCTGTGTGATACCGAGAGATTCATAGAATCCAGTGAGAGTTTGATTCTTGAACTCGGTACCGTTGTCAGTTCTGATGATTCGAACACTGTGCTGCAGCAGTTTCTGGACTGTTCTGACAAAGGTCATAATGATTTCTGCTGCCTCGTCCTTTTTACGAAGAAATTTTGTCCATGTGTACCTAGAGAAGTCATCAACGATCACCAGTGTGTATTTGCGGCCGTTGATGCTTTGGACTCTCATAGGTCCACACAGATCCATGTGTATCAGTTGCAGCGGTAGAGTAGATGATGGGACTGGCTTTGACTTGTGGGAGCTTCGCGTCATTTTACCCATTTTGCAGGCACTACAATGATTTTCAGCGGAAGACTTCAACGGAGGAAGCCCCTTCACAAGTTTCTTCGATGACAGGATGGACAGATTCTTGAAATTGAGATGGGAAAGACGTCTGTGCTAGAGGTTGTTTTGTTCTGTTGAAGCTTTGGACAACAGACAGATGAAAGTGGTGGATTGAACGCTTTTCAGATCGATAGTGTACATGTTTGAGGTCCTGTAACACGTTAATAATGAGTTCCCTTCGCTGTCTAGAACACAGCATTGTTTGGCAAAGAACCTCACTTCCATCCCACTGTCACAGAATTGTCCTATGCTCAGAAGATTGTGTTTGAGCCCTTTGACAAATGAGACATCCTTGATGGTGACACTGGCACAGATGACATCCCCATATCCAAGAATAGGAGATGAGGCGTCGTTCCCGAATCTAACATTGCCTCCGTAACAGTTGGTGTAGTTGCTCAGTAGGCACTTTATTCCGGTCATGTGGGGTGAGCATCCAGAATCCAAGTGCCACACATGACCGTCCTGCAAAACAATTAAACAGGTTTAGGTACCCATCTTGGAATGGGTCCTTCCTTATCAATGAAAAACACCTTTTTAAATTTTGCTTTGAGCTGTGATCCCAGGTCAGCAGCTCTTTCAACAAAAGATCTATCTCTTGTGGGCTTTCCTATAGCCAGATCTGCTTTTGCAGTGGGTCTGATTTTTGGAGCCCACTTAGCAGTTTCCATTTTAGTTCTGGTGGGTCTGAATTTGGGGACCCACCTTTCCGTTTCAGTTTGGATGGGTCTTCGTTTGAGGACCCACTTTTCAGTTTCAGGTTTGGTAGGTCTCATCTTGGGGACCCACCTTTCAGTTTCAGTTTTGGTGGGTCTTATCTTGGGGACCCACCTTTCCGTTTTAGGTTTAGGAGGAGAGTAGACAGGTGCTTTGTGATTGAATGGTTGTTTCTTAAGTTTAGTTTTGAAAATCTCCTCTTTAGAAAGCCGATTAAGATGTTTCCTTGAATGAACTCTAAGAGCATATTTCATATCAGGAATACAAAACGTTCCCTTAGAAGTTCCTTTCTTGGTTTCTCTTTCAGGTTTGATCTTTCTGAGAGGCTTTGATTTAACAACATTCGCATCACAGTCATAATTATGGGGGTCTGGAACAGAATAACCATAAGCAATAGTAGAATTATACATTGAGCCATGTTCAAAAGATGTCACCGAATTTTTCAGCTTGGGACTCAAGACTGAACTACTAGAAGCTGAGTTTTCATGGACAGACTTAGACTTAGTTTTAGAGTACAAAATGGAGCTGGATCTGGGACCAGGTTTATTCTCAAAGACTTTCTTCTTGCCAGCAGCTATTTCCTTTCTTTTTATCTCCCACTCTTCCTTCTCTTCTCCTCTTCTTTTCACTTCTTGTCCTGTGACAAAAGGAGAAGAGTGATGAGTGGCAGATTTTTCAGAAGATTTAGTTTTATCAGAAGAGGTTTGAGCAGTTTTTAAAACAGAATGATATTTTTTACTCAATTCATCAAATTTGCTTAACAGTTCTTGCCAATTGCTTTCAGAACTTTTCTTTTCAGTTTCAAAACGCTCTCTCTCATTGTCAAGGGTTTTCTGAAGATCCGCACATTTTTGGACCAACGGAGAGATGCATTTGTCCTGTCTGGACTTAAAAATTCCAGTTTTGGGAGTGAGACCCATTGGACATTCAAAATAAGGAACCCCTTTTGGGATATTAAACATGTCAAACCCCTCCTCGTTGTAGATTACTTTTTCTTTAGAAAGAGCTTTCTCAACCAGAGGAGTATAGTCAAAAAAAGTTTCAATTTTAGGATTACTCCTCTTCTCTTCTTCTTCTTTAGCGGTTTCTTCTTCACTTCCAAATTTCATTTTCTTTTCAATGTCTAGAGTTAAGTAAGTTGCATCATACAACTGGCGGCAGTCAACTTTCTTTAAATGACAAGGGTTCGGCAATCCAAGACCAGCTTTTGGGTTGTAATGCTGAACGTCGCTTATTCGATTTAGAAAAACTGTATGTTCGGTTTGACCTCTTCTGACACACACGTCCTCAAGTTCCTTTACTTTGCTTAAAAGGCTGCTTCTTTTATTCCTTAAAAATTCACAGTCAGCTTTGGCTGTGTTTTTCTCAACTTCGCTGTCTTGCAGTTTCTTAGTCAGTTCAGCTATTTTAAGTTCAAAGCTTTCAAAGTCTGAGGACACCTTTTTGATTTGATCTTTGGCATTTTCAAGTTGAATGCTTAAGGAAGATTTTTGGTCAAGGTTCTGTTTCAGTACCCTGTAATGATTGTCTAATCTCTCCTGCAGTTCTTTAATGAGGTTGTCCTTATTGTGTAAGGACTGAGTTTGGATAGTGTGAGAGTGATTAGAGGTACTTACAGTGCTTGTAGAGCATTCACTTCCGGGGATCGCAGCATCACCCTTTTTCTCTTCTTCATCCTCCAGCCTTGCCATCAATGCGAAGTTTTCTTCCTCTTCTTCTTCTTCTTCTTCAGTATCATCTTCCGCCCACTGGACCAGCTCATCATGTTTGCCAGAGGCTTCTACTTCCTCCTGTTGTGCCAAGAAGAGCTTTTGTTTATTCATCAGAATCTTTTGTTTGTAGAAGTTTGCATCTCTCTTTTTTGGAAGCCGACAGTCTTTGCTGATATGTCCAGGCTTCCCGCAGTTATAGCACACAGAGGTGTTAGCAGTTGATGTAGCCTTCCTGGCTGAGCTTTGGTCCTGGTTCTTCTGTTTGTAGTTGGAGGAAGAGGTCCGCAGCTTATTTGAAGAGCTGTTCCTCTTGGCAAACTTCTTGGCAAGCAGGGCCATCTTCTTCTGGAGATCTGCAAGCTCAGCTTCAAGATCAGTTCCTTCTTCATCACTTTCATCTTCATCAGATTCAACCTCCACTATCTTCTTCTTCTTCTGCAGAGGTTTCGCTGTTCTTTTGGGCTGAGCTTCCATCAGTAGAGCCAGAGGATTTGGGCTTGATTGCTCCTCAGTGCATACAACGTCATTGACAAACTCCTTTAACAGCTCATTTAAGGTGAAGAGATCAATCTCATCCATGTCAATGCGTTGTCTCAAGTCCTTTACTGTTTTACTCCAAGATGGGTGCAGACTGGACAGAAATCTAGTATTCAGTTCCAGGTTGGTTCTGAATATTTTTATTTTCCTCATTTCATTCATCAGCTTCACAAGCCTGGCATGAGTCTCGTGAAGAGGTTCTCCAGGAGCAGCCTTGAACCAGTCATAAGCCATTAGAATAGCAGATTTCTTGGTTTTTAGGCTTATGCTCGTGCCTTGGAGTAATTTTTCAATCTCATCCCACATTTCTTTTGCAGTTTGCATACTGTCAATCATCACGTACACTTCATTGGGGATGGCTTGGAGGAGGTATGTTTTGGCCATAAGGTCTCCTCTCAGCCTTAGCTTGTCTGCTTCAGTGTATTCAGACGACCTCTTTCGTCTTGTTTCCGGAGGAATGGGTGGATTATTAGTTGAGTCCCCTCCTACGTCAATCATCAGAACAGCTGGTCCTTCCAGGAGCGATTCCAACATTGCGTCGGAGTTTTCTTTGTGCTCTAGGAAGTTCAAGAAACGAGTTCTCCACATTTGGTACTCCCCTTTCCTCAGAGATGGAGGAGTACTGCTGTTTCCTTGCGCATTGGATTCAGAAGCCATTTCTGTAGCTGTAGAAAACTGACCGTTCGAGAAATAAGATCAGAAAATTTACTAAGTCAAGAACTCAAGTTCCTGAGTATTAAAGGCCTAAGGCTATTTTGAGCAGATACGAAAGTTAACCGCAAACCTGAGTCCTCCGCCCTCTTTTATAGGCGAGGCTCAGGTATGCGTAAAATAGGGCTTCTCGCCTATGTATGGGCCTAACACTTGGCCCATATTGAATACTATTCTAACAGATATATTTAATCAGTGCAGAACAGGAATAGTAAACATCTAAATTATTACAGACAAAACAGACAAACTTGATTCACAATAAAACAGTCTTCAACAACAAGGAATTAATTAATGAACACAAAGGCTAAACTTCAGCATAATGGATGAGGAACATATATTGTTTGAACAACGGAGGATGAAGAACATAAATTATCCACCTTATATATATTGTTCGGTAATATGCTTGGTGACATTAGAATACCTTTTCCCCCGATTTGAGTGAATTGATGTGATTCAATAACAACACACGATAGGACGATGGCTAAGGAGGATCTAAAATGGATTTCATCACCTTCGATCCAATAAAGCTATCTGAGGCACATCTCAACCAACTGGAACTAAATCCGCACAGGATGGAGGACGGAGCGCGGAGCTGCAAGAGACGAAGGGCGGAGAGCGGAGCCGCACATGACGAAGGCCAAACGGCGGAGGGCGGAGCCGCTAAAGCTGGAGGCGTAGCCAATGCTGGGAAGGAGTGGAATAATCACACATGCTTCTGGTCAACGATGTCTGGTTTGTGTTTTGGATTAATGTTTTGACTCTTTTTGAAATAAAGAAACTAAATTGAAAAGTTGAAAGTTAAATATGAAAAATAATACGTAGGTGGACATAAATGAAATAATAAACACAAAATTGGACTCTTAGGGTAATTTGCATTTTTCTATACTTCCCTATGATGGCTCAAAAACTCAAAAACCTCCAGAAAACTCTTGATAACGAGAGAGAGATTTGAAACTGAAAAGAGAGGCTTTGAGAGCAACTGGCAGGAACTTCTTCAAAAGTTCAATGAATTAAGTGAGTAGTATCATGCTAAAACAACCCCTTCTACTTCTAATAATAAGTCTGACAGTTCACACACCTTGCGATGATATCTTGCTCTATTTTGTGTCGTTGAAAGCGTTTAATATCTCGTTTGAAAGAACTTACCGAGTTCTCAAACTTGTCTTCAGGCGCTGGTTTCAAAATATCAAGTGATGATTGCCTAATTACTAAAATACATTGTATTTACGCTAAATGTGCTCTATTTACTAAAACAATTTTTTGCTTGGGTTGAAGCTTATTTGGGGTTTTCACTCCATGGGTTGCAGGCAGCCTGAAGGAGTGATATATGACTCCATAAATCTACTCCTGGCCCATCCCATGTAAAATTGTAAATCGATCACATGTTAAACCCGAGACTGAGATCGATCCTACATACAAACAAACATTGACAATTTAAAAGGGCAGTCTCTTTTGCAACGGTGTACCTGAATCACCTTCCCCTCACACTCAACCCCTGTTTTGCTAGGTGGATTCTCACTAGTACAGTTACTGCCCCTTGTTGTTCTCGCAGATCCCTCTTTGCTGCCTCTTCTTTTCAACCTTTTCCTCGAAAATGCTAAGCACTTAGAGCTGTTCAGGTAATTGTTAATTTGGGTATTCTTCTTGTTATCTGATACTGCTCCATACATTTGGTAATTTGCGTGATTGATTATTGCATTCATTCATTCCAGCCGAATGAATAAAAGGAAAATTTCTAAATGCCCAATTCTGGTTTTTTATTTTTTATTTTAAAACGGGTTCATCTTTGCTGCAGTTATTGCGCTGATCGGAGGAAATAGAAAAAAAGTGGACAACTTTACATTCATTAAATGGAATCTGGGAGTCTTATTGAAACCCTTGAGGATGGTTGTGTAGAGGGGGAGAGTCATAGCTGTGATGATAAAACCCTAGAACAATTTTCTGCTTCGTCT
This sequence comes from Cuscuta europaea, assembly GCA_945859875.1. NCBI lineage: Eukaryota > Viridiplantae > Streptophyta > Magnoliopsida > Solanales > Convolvulaceae > Cuscuta > Cuscuta europaea. Next base: position 1,440,226 of record CAMAPE010000023.1, read on the forward strand.
CCCTTGAGTGTCAAGGGAAAAGAAAATATGATTAACTTTTTGGATGGCAACAGAGAAGAGTCTGTTAGGGCAGATGAACCTAAAGAAGTTCCCAAAGAAGGAATCTCGCTGGTTGTAGAAGTTTTTGGCCCATTAAATGGAACCGGTACCGGTCAAAACAACCAAGAACACAAGTTCAGTGTGGGTGATTTGGTATGGGTCAAAACTAAGTCCTCATTATGGTGGCCTGGGATCATATCCCACTCATGTGACCAAACAGGCTCCTTTGTCGTCAAGCATTTTGGGAACATCATTTCATCCCGTTTTCCCTCATCACAGTTGAAGCCCTTCATTGACTGTTTTGACCCAATGTCCCAACAAACCGAATCCAGAAGCTTTCTAGGAGCCGTAGAGAAGGCAGTAGTTGAAATAGGGCACCGTGTAAAACAGGAGATGCTGTGTCCATGTTTTCCTCCACCCAGAGAAGGAACCAAGAGGGGCAAATTCGGGATTTTCTCAGCTTCTGAATTCGATCCCACAGAGTTTCTAGAATCCATAAGAAACCAAGCTGTGGATACTTGTCGTCCGGGCAGCATTCAGTTTGCAGTTATGAAAAACTGTCTATCCGCCTTTTACTATTCTCTCGGGCACAAGCATCTGTCTTTGCACAAACTCAGGCCAAGAAATGAGGGCAGTGATTGTAATAGTGATGCAAAGGAAGAAGAAGGAGAGCTGAACATCGGGGAGAGCTCTAAACTGAAAAATGAAAACTCTTTTGACTTGAGAGAGAGGAAGAAGAGCAAATACCTTTCCCACCCCTACATTAACCGTTGGGGCAAAAGGGGCTCAACTTCAACTTCTCAAGAAGAGGAAACCAAACCGGAAGATCTAGAAGTGGAGACAGAGAAACTGGGTGAGCAGTCTGCCGGAAACCTCAGTACAGGCAGAAATCCAAGGAGGAGGTGTAGAAGCTTCAAGAGTATATATAGTAAACTGAAGAGTGTGGATCATACATCTTTGCCCGCAATGCTAAAAAAACTCCACTTTACGGCTCTGGATTGTCTGTATCCTCTCACAAGTAAACGTTCTGCTTCGGCTATGAATTTCTTTTATAATTTCAGAAAACACTTGTTTTTGAACCTGCAGCAGAAACAGAAGCAGCGCTTAGAAGGAGAAAAGTTAGCATCCGTTGCGAATCAGACTGGTTCAGAAAGCGGGAAGCGGAATAAAACATTTGAAGGGGTGAAAGTTCAAAAGAACAGAAAGAAGATGGTAGGAGGAATAGTTCCAGAGATTAGAATGATTGATAGGTCGCCAGATTTGAATGGCAACACTGTGAGACTATCTGTTGAGAATATGGAGGTCATCGGTCCGGACACATCAAAGGGTAAACTCAAGCCGAAGAGGGCCAAGAACAAGGACACAGTTGTTTTTGAGGTACCACCCCACGCGGTGCCAACCATGGTGGGCCCAAACACTGTTCAGAATGATGGCCTGCCAATCACAAGCCCATCACCTGCTGTGAAACCTGAGCCCAATAAGAGAATGAGAAAGGAGAAAGAGCCATACTTTCAAAACAGCCTGGCGGCGGCTTTACTTGATTTGAACGGGAACTCTACCGGTCTACCCGCACAAAAGAAGAGGCAGAGGAGGATCAACTCCAACACGACTAGTGGGTTCCCCGGGAACGCACTGCTGCTGAACTTTGCTCCGGGACACCCTTTGCCTTCTAAAGAATCTCTCATTGCAACATTTATCAAGTTTGGTCAAGTTGTGGAGACCGAGACACAATTCTTGAGTGATTCCTGTGCCCGAATCGTCTTTACGCAGAGTTGTGAAGCAGAAGGAGCATATAAGAGTTTGGAAATGGGGAGCCTGTTGGGATCCATCATTGCTAGTTACGTTCTGGTTCCTCCTAATAGTAGTGAAAAGAGTGCCAAAACCCCCAGGCCCAAAAAGAGTGCCGCCGGGGGGCCCACACTTGTCTTGAACTTTGCTCCCGGGCATCCTACTCCTTCAAAAGAGTCTCTGAAAGAAACATTTAGCAAGTGGGGCCCCGTCATGGAGCCTGAAACCCACTTCATAAGTGAATCACGTGCCCAGGTTGTCTTTGAAGGGAGCGGATATGCAGAAGTAGCATGGCTGGGTTTACAAAAGAGCAACCCGTTCGGGCCTGCCCTTGCTAGTTACCGCCTTAATCCTAATCCCCCCCGCTGCCAGCACAAGGGGGCAGCACCTGATCTTGACCCTCCCACTACTGGGGGTAGCACACTCCTCTTGAGCTTTTTTCCTGGCCATCCTCTCCCTACGAAGCAATCTCTGGTTTCTTCATTTGCAAAGTTCGGTCAGGTTTTGGAGCCCATGACTCAGTTCACCAGCGAATCTACTGCCCGGGTGGTCTTTTTACGGGGTGGTGGTGCAGAAGCGGCCTGTAAGGGTTTAGAGAAAAGCAACCCGTTTGGGCCCGCCCTTGCCACCTTCCGGGAGCAGAGTAGACCTGTTGCGGTGGCGGGGGTTAATAATAGTGCAGCAGCAGTGGTCAGTAATAGCAGGATCCAAACAACCACTGCCCTCCGGCCCATGGGCAATCTGAATCTCCAGGCACCACTGCCTTCTTCTGGCCGAAAAGCTGAGGGGCCAGATATCATGTACATGAAAAAGAATCTGGAGATGATGAGAGATGTGTTGGATAGGGAAGGTGACAGTATACAGCCAGAAATGAAGGCAAAGCTAGAAAGTGATATCAAGGGCTTCCTCAACAAGTTGAATTCAATGGTTGGTGCTTCTTCTTCTTCCTCTTAGTACCCCCGTCAGTATATGTTTGGCTGCTTTGTGGCTCAAGGCAAGCGTGAGAAGAAGAATTTGAAATTGTTGATAAGAAAAGTAACCGTGATTTGTTTTTTTTTGCATTTCTGTTCCATTTTTTTGGTGTCATTGTTTGTGAGGAACATTAGTGGTCCTTTTGTCTTAAGTCATAAAGCCGCTTACCTTTCTCAGAAATGTTGACAATAAATGTATTGGTATAGGGTTTCGCATTTCCTGCATACAACATTTGAGGTGTGATGTTTGCATGAATTGTGGGATCTTATATTGTAACACCAAATGTAATAGTAGAGAGACATCGTTTTTTTGTGTGCTCAGCGCAGCCTGATGGTTCCTTGCTCGTTTTGTTTATCTTTTTTTGTCGGTTTTTCTACCTAACGGTTTTTATGCCTTGAGTCATATTGCGGCGTTTTTAATGTGAAATAAACAATATGTAGATTAGAACATATTTTACATGGTTTCTAACCTTTTATTCTCCTAATATAATTATGAATTCTATCAACTCAAAACTTGAAAGCTGAAAGATGAAAATTATCGATACATGGAATGGTTGGAAACTATCAAATCAAAGATCTTAAATATCATAGATTTTGATTTCTTTCATTTTTTTATTACTAATTCTTGACGACTTTTTCTTCACAAAGGTTTATTAGTTTAGTAAAGTTAAAACATATTTAAATTTTTTAAAATAAAGCTGATGATGATTTAAGTCATAGATTGATAGCTTTCGATCATTTGCACCAATTGTACGCTATTCATATAATTTTCATTTTTCACGTTCGCAATTTGTAATTAATCTATTCTCAGGTTTTGGATTTATAAAGTTCCTATAACAACCCTTGTTTAAAATCTTAACCTTCAATTGTTTTGACTTTGGTTTAGGGGTTTAGGCCTCTTAATTTGGGTCGGACATCCATCATTAGAAACAAAGAGACTTAGAACATGTTTACTTCACAAATTACTAATCGGTGCTTATTAAGATTGCGTTAATATGCGGTGCGTAAAATAGACAGTGCTATAAACTCATGTTTACTTCACAGGATGAACACTGTTTAACATTAAAATGTCCAAAATAACTCTTGATGGTACCATGGATCATAGCCATGACCCAAGAATGAATTACAGTGAAGCCCATCAACGGGACAACCCATTAATCAGGATTAATAATTAGTAATAGCCGTTGGGCCTGATTAGGAATCCGACCCGCGAAAGGAACCCACAACCAGGTCAGTGTGGACAGCAGACCTCGAGCCTGGGCGGGATTCTAGCGAGGTCGGACTCACCTTAGCGCTTACGTGGCAGGCTATCATTCGAGCATAGCTATCTGGCAGCAGCAGAGAATAACGAAAGAAATGTGGACCTAGAGGAACAATGATTGCACAACGTTTGAGACGTTACATGGCTTTTAGTATGATTAAATGCATTAAATGTATCAGTTTTCTCTTAGAATACTAGAACCTAAGGTCTACAAATACTTCTTGTAAATACCCTAAAAGCGATCCGAATTCCGGAATAATAATACTGCCTTACACTGCCTAAATTTTATCTGCTCTCATAGATTAAGCTCTCATAGTTGGAATTAAACTTCATCATTTGGTGCTCTCGTTGAGAGCCGATTTACGATGACGATGGTTGGATCACACAGTCACAACTGCGCTGACATCAATCAAGGTGGTGTCCGAATGGATCAAGTTGTGATCGAAGACGAAGGGTCTCGCTCACGGCGAAGCGATTTACGAAGAAGGAATTACAACGTGGTGACTCCGGGCGACTTGAGGAACCGTCTGCATGGCGTTGGAGTTCCAAGCACCCTACATCATGCCCGTCACAATTCCGTACGCCGTTGACCGAGAATCTCGTTCTAGACGTGGATCCCGCACAAGCATTGGTTAGTTTGGCGACATTCCAGAGGGTCGTGGAAACCTTAACCACCGCCTTCCAAGGGATAGTTCCCAACACCAATGAAAGTCCTCCTTCCCCTCACCGCGTTCCATCTGTGCCCCGATGGGAGGAGGAGGAAGCGGTCTCTGCGTGACGTCCGAGGGATTCACCCCGGCCAGGTTTCAACGGTCTCATCATTCTAGACAGACCCCAAGGGCTTCAGTGATGGATCAAATCAAGGGACGGAGGGTCTCTGTGCATGACAGGCTCTCCTCCAAGGTGGAGAGCAGGGATGGAGCATCTTCCGTGGCCGTTTCATCCCACTGTTGCAGTGCGCGTGGGGGGATCTCAGAAATGAGATCCTCAAACATCGGCGAGCCCGCGGAGATCGCGCCTCCCCACCTCGCATCCAGGACGACCAGGATAATGATGACCTCAAGAGGCGTCTTGATGAACTCAGAAGAGCGGTAGATGGCAGGATTAATCTCAACCATGATGTGAGGATTTCTAAGCCATTTATCCACTAAATCATGGACGCTCGACTGCCACAGGGGTACAAGCTTTGCAATATTGAGGCCTACCGAGGGAAGACTGACCCCCAACACCATGTCTTTAGATACATGGCCTACATGGTGATGATGTGATACAATGATGCGATCAGGTTTCGAGGATTCTCCGTAACCCTGGACGGGATAGCTCGGGAGTGGTATGACTCCTTACCTGATGGAAGAATTCAAAACTTTCGAGAGGCCTTAACCGTCTTCCTGGCTCGTTGGAGGGATGAGTTGGTAAAGGTTGATAGCCTGGATGACAAATCCGCCATGTCTTTAGACGTTCAAGAAGAATTTCTTTCACCTCCTGGGAGTCAAACAAGGGCGTCAAGAGGCCTTAACCGTCTTCCTGGCTCGTTGGAGGGATGAGTTGGTAAAGGTTGATAGCCTGGATGACAAATCCGCCATGGCAATATTCACCAACGCCTTGAGATCGGGTGAGCTACATAAAGAATTTGTGATACAGCCCCCAACCTCATATGAGGAAGCCTTGCGACGAGCCGATCGACAGACATAGGTAAAGGAAGCGGAAAAGCGAAAGAGAGAAGAGGAGGATGGAAAACACCAAGTTGATGAAGAAAAGAAAAAGAATTTTGAGAAGGAGATCCATGACCCGGAAAGGGGGAATGGATCCAAAAGGAAGAAGAAGGGCTGGGGTAAGAGCAAGTCGGGGGCACCCGATGGACCTGTATCCGGTCAATCAGAATTCTTCCCTATGACACATCCTGTGAGCACAATCCTGGATTATGTGGCGAAACAGGACTTGGTGACGTTGCCCGATAATTGCAACGTTATCAATAACCAGGCTACTCGGGGAAAGTATTGCAAACTTCACAAGAGCGACACCCATGAGACAAATTATTGCTATGTCTTGAAGAAATATGTGGAAAGGCTCATCCGTGAAGGACAACTGGATCAATTCGTAAAGAAGAGCCGGTAAGGGCAACCCCCTCAAAAGAAGAATACTTGGACCAAGGGCAAAGACGAGCATGCCTCAACCTCTAAAAAGAGGGAGGTCGGAGCCCAGTTCGAGGGCGATGATGAAGGGAATGATTCCGGCCGGCAGAAACGCCCACACGTGAACCAAATCTATGGAGGACCAGTGGGGGGAGACACCACCGGGGAGAGGAAGATGTGGAGTCGCCAGTTGTTTATCGGAGAAATCAACTGCCTTCCGACGGACAAGAAACATAAGCGGGTATCGATCATCTTTACTGACGATGACCTGCCTCCCTGTCCTCCTCCACACGGAGATGCTTTGGTGGTGAGAATGGAAGTGATGGATGAAATAGTCCATAGAGTTCTCAGAGCTTGAGGAGATCGGCGTCGATCCAGTCCGGCCAGAACGCCGGATTAAGATCGGAGCAGGACTGCCGATCGACCTGAGAGCAAAAATAATCCAAGTCCTGAGGGATTTCAAGGTGATCTTTGCATGGGCCCCCGAGGATATGCCTGAGCTCGATCAGAGCATAGCTATGCAATGACTTAACGTGGATCCCAAAGTAACTCCCGTGAAGTAGAAAAGAAGGTATCTATCCTTGGACAAGAAGGAATTTGTGAAAGGGGAGGTAAGCATGTTGTTAGGTATCAAGCATGTTGGTCCCGGTTGTACTGGGTACAGTCTAGAGGGGGGGGGGGGGGGTGAATAGACTGTACTGGTTTTTTGCTTTTTAAGCTAAGTACCAGATTTAACAGAATAGCCTGTTCTGTTGGCAGAACAGACTAGTAGCGGATGGTCTTCTGGTAGGGGTTCTGTCCGGTTAGCCTCTAAGAAAAGCAAAGGCAATAGGCCTTCTGTTAACTCACAGAAAGGGTTCTGCTGAACACAGAGACCAAATCTCTGGAGTTAAACAGTTTAAAGTAAATACAAGGATTAAATGCAGTAAGTAAATGACACCAGAGATTTTTATAGTGGTTCAAGGAACAACTCGTTCCTCTAATCCACTGTTCCAATAAGCTTGTAAAAAATCCAATTACAAAGCCTTAGTCCTAGCACTTAAGAAGCTCTCCACGTCTTCTTGGCGGGAAGGAGTTTGTGAAGGGAGAGGTAAACATGTTACTCGGGATCAAGCACATTAGTGAGGTACAATATCCAGAGTGGCTAGCCAACGTTGTTCTAGCGCCAAAACCACCGACCTAGAGGATGTGTGTAGACTATACCGACATGAATAAAGCTTGCCCAATGGATCCCTTCCCGCTACCAAGCATAGATCAATTGGTGGATTAGAACACCGGATGTGAGCTCTTGTCATTCATGGATGCTTTCCGAGGGTATCACCAAATCTCCATGCATGAAGATGATGCAGAGAAAACCTCCTTCATAACCCTTGATACATATTTTATTACCTCGTGATAGCTTTTGGGCTAAGGAACTCAGGGGCAACCTACACGAGGATGGTTACTAAGGTCTTTAGAACCGTTTTGGAATGGAATATGGAGGCATACGTAGATGAAATGATAATCAAGAGTCAGAAAGCAGTAGATCATGCCGCTGATATCAGAGATGGAACCTCCCCAGAACGTAAAGGATGTTCAAATCCTTACAGGGAAAATGGGAGCCTTGGAAAGATTACTATTCGGCGGAGAAGTCACTGCCATTTTTTCAGAAAGAAAAGCAATGGGTTTGAATGGACTAAAGGATGCCAAAACAATTTTAAAGACATCTAGAAATACTTACAGTCAGAACTCTGCTGAGTAAGCCTGAGGTAGGGGAAACACTCATCTTTTACCTTGGAGTGTCTCAAAGTACAATCAGCTTCGTCCTAGTGCGAGAGGAGGGGAACGTGCAAAAACGCGTGTATTACATAAGCAAAGTCTTGCACGGGCCCGAGTTCAGGTACCCCTCCTTAGAGAAAACAGCCCTTGCAGTTTATGTGGCAGCCAAGAAGCTCACCCATTATTTCCAGGCTCATTCAATTAAGGTCCTCTCAGACCTGTGGGTGGAAACTCTCTTTAGAACGGCCAAGACAAGACGAGTAGTGAAGTGGTCACTCTTAATCAGTCAATATCAAATGAGTTTCTAGCCAATAACAACAATCAAAGGCCAACCTCTAGAGGATTTTGTGGTGGAATGTACAACACAAGACATGGTTGAGGAAAGGCAACGTGATGAAGAAGAATGACGCACCCTCATGACTGATAGATCATCATCAGGATCCAAAGGTTGCACGGGAGAGAAGGTCCTCATCATCCCAAAGTGTTTCAAAATATATTACGCCCTCAGGTATATATTTCCTTTGTCAAATAATGAAGCATAGTATGAAGCCCTACTTTCTGGACTCAGAATCACCAATCACTCCAAAGTACAGAAGTTAAGGGTTAAGAGCGACCTTAAGCAGGTAATCAATCAGCTTAGGGGAGAACACGAAACCAAGGAAGAACGATGCAGAAGTACAGAGATGTAGCTCTCGAGCTACTCAAACACTTCGAGCAATCTGACCTCGTATGTGTTCCAAGAGCGTAGAACTGGGAAGCAGATATCTTGTCCAAATTAACACAAAATGCACACAGACATCTCACTCGCATCGCCAGGATACAGGACTGGACAAACCAAATATAGAGACCACAAAAGCCCAAGAGATAATGCCTATCGAGCCTGCGCCAAAGTGTTGGATTGATGATCCAACAAGATATAAAGAGGATGGGACACTACCAAACGATGAGGATGAAGCAATGATAGTCAGGAGACGAGCTCCAAGCTACGTGGTCTAGGATGGAAAACTTTACAAACGGAGCTATAACAGTGTGTTGCTCTAGTGCCTGAGGCCAGAATAAGCCCGACAGGAAGAACTGTAAGGCCATATTGCTGGAATCTGTTCATCTCACCAAGGGGCATTCACCTTGGGTCGGAAGGCCATATTGCAAGGGTATTTCTGGCCCACGATAATGAAGGACAACGTTGACTTTGCACGCAAATGTGAGGTTCATCAAAAAATCCAGGTAAGCCCCGAGAGACCTGCTACACTATACACCCCAATTAGCACATCATCCCTTTCTCCATGTGGGGAATCGATCTCGTGGGAGCCCTTCCTAAAGGCTCAGGGGGTCAAAATTTTGTTATTGTGATGATTGATTATTTTACTAAGTGGGTGAAAGCAAAACTTATGGCTATGATAACAGCTGAACAATGCGAGAAGTTTATGTGGAGGAACATATTCTGCTAGTTTTGTCATGCCCCAGATCGTGTCTGTGCCACGTAGACAACCATCGTACAACCCAATAAGAATAACCGCAGTTCATCCTTACTAAATTGCACAAGACGTCTGATAGATACATATGCCAAAACCGATTAGTAAACATACATAACAACATCAACATACAATTAAACACAGCGAAATATAAGTGTTTAGTAAGAACCCACATGAGGGTAAAACAAGAGCTCGCAGGCTCCATTAATTTAAAAGTCAAACATAGTTCCATGAGCATTATTTAATTATTTAGAAATAGAACCAGAAGAAGCATGAACCACGTCTTCTCTCCATCGATCTCCCAAACAACGGGTGCAGGAAGTAAGCTCTAGCTTCAACCTGAAAGGGTGGTTCCCCTGAGGGATCAGTACTACCGAAAAGTACTGGTGAGGGCAAACTGTATGTAATATAACTAACGTTTCTCACATGGGACCCTCAACATAGGATGATAGTATATGTATAGGCATAACTCTTGGCTACCCCTTTTTAAAACATATTGTATACATATATAGATATGAGTAAAATATCTGGCCCGTGGGCCCATTTGTCTTTCAAATCATTTAGGCGTAACAGCCTCATTAAATTCACCATTCCCATGTCCTACCTCGAGTGAAGTCACCCGGAGGCTAACTCATCCGATAACAAAGATAATTATTGCGGGGGGCCTTCGGGCTCCCATATAACAGACATGGTTTAATTAAATTCCTAGACCAAGGAAAATACCCTATTGGGAACTCATTCCCGATCACGCTTGTTTAATCATCTAAAATCATTACCTTGAGGTTCACCTACCTCGAGGACTATTCATCCTTACAATCATAGTTTACATTCCCGGGGCTAACCCCGTCTTGAGGAGTACGCATACACCCTCATCCTTTGTGTAATTTGCTGGAGGTTGACACACCTCAAGGACTACACGGGCCCTTGTTACCTATATGCAATTTGATGGAGGTTAACACACCTCAAGGACTGCACTTGCCCTTGTTACCTATGTGTAATTTGCTGGAGGTTAACACACCTCAAGGACTACACGAGCCCTTGTTACCTATATAAAATTTGATGGAGGTTAACACACCTCAAGGTCTACATTTGCCCTTGTTACCTATGTGTAATTTGCTGGAGGTTAACACACCTCAAGGACTACACGGGCCCTTGTTATCTATATGCAATTTGATGGAGGTTAACACACCTCAAGGACTTCATTTGCCCTTGTTACCTATGTGTAATTTGCTGGAGGTTAACACACCTGAAGGACTACACGTGCCCTTGTTACGTATATGCAATTTGATGGAGGTTAACATAACTCAAGGACTGCATTTGCCCTTGTTACCTATGTGTAATTTGTTGGAGGTTAACACACCTCAAGGACTACACGGGCCCTTGTTAACATTGGAGTATAAAGGACTCATCCTGGTCCTACAGAGTTTTACCTGACCTTACTCGGTCCCGAGTATTCACCCGTCATGTATAATCTACCACTTACCTCGCCCGGTCGTGGTCTATAATTTCTTTACTAACGACTAGTCCAAGTCTTAGCGTTTAAACCATATTCAAAGCCTTAGCAACCAACGTGGATAGGTCCCACCCGAACGGCCCACGTAAACTTACTTAAAAACTCTATATTGGGTGTATAACCCAATACCCGGTCGGGTATTTACCCATACCCGGTCGGGTATGGTGAGGCAGTAGCCTCTGGAACAAATTTTACTTGAGACCCGGTCGGGTCTAGTGTGTCAGTGGCTTCTGGAGCCATTTTTAATCAATACCCGGTCGGGTATTTACCCATACCCGGTCGGGTCTCACTTTTGTCTTGGCGGTCAACGCCCGTTTGACCGCCCAAACGAAGTCCGATTAATGTGATATTTTATACACATGTACTTCTTGACGTCCTTGATCCAAAAATACCATTTTGGATCCCTGGAACATCATACATAATTAATTATCACATTTTAACTCATCAAGCTTACTTAACATGTTTTTCAACTATATTTTACATGTAATCATGGCATAACACATACTTGATTATCTTTAATCATTCCATGAAATATATTCTTGATTACTTTAGGTAATCTCATGCCTCACTCAAACTTTATAAAGCATAAATCCATCTTCTCACAACTATTAATAAGTACTTCATACTTATTAATCGTTTATATATTTCGTTCTAGTTTATTCTTCATAACTAGATTTAATTTAATGACATGTATGATTAAGTACGTGAATCCTTCAAGAATACCATCTTGAATTACCTTAGTTAATGTCCAACTAAATCAATCATGATTATCCTTCATAAAAAATATTAATAATTCTTTTATTCATTAATCCTGCCATTTTCACATAACTTATAATCATTATAGCTAATCACTTGTTTAAACACTTTTAAACATTTCTATACATATTCACATACTAGATTACTCTAGTTATCTCATACATAGTCCATGTATGCATTTTTATACATTTGACAATAATATATTCATGATTAATCCACAAATAAATCTCTTAGATTCTTTGAGAAGTCTATAAAACCTTGGTAAAACTCCTAACAAGGTTTCACAACCAAAAGTGGTATAAACATCAAAATCTTCCGAGAAGGTATTTTCCGGCGAACCGGTCTTACTCCGGTCATAACTTCGTTCATGGTTAAAACTATCCTTCCGACCCTCATTCTACACCTCCAGGAGTGTAGAACAAGTTTATGGGTCTATCATATGATTTATAAATCATATGAGATTAAATGAAGGATGAAAAAATGTTAACAAGATCATTAACTTAATTAATCAAGGTTTTTCTCTTCCTTTCTCACTCTTTCTTCTTCCTTGAGCCTTCCTTTTGCTTGAGATTGGTTATGGCTATGGAGAATGAAGTTTTGCAGAGATTCCTTCTTCCTTGGGATGGCTTGGACGGACTAATGAGAAGAGAGAGGGTGAAGAGACAATTTTTTTTCTCAAAAGGCCAATTAGTAATGGGAGAGGGTCCCTCTAACTTTCAAACTTGTCTAACCCATCCCTTCATCCATCATACATCTCATGTCCATACTCTCAACACTTATTTTGATACCAAGAGTCGTGGGGTGGCTCCCACTCATGTGGGAGGTCATCCCAATATGTCCCGAAGTGTACATTCGGCTCCGAAAGTTGTATTTTTCGTACTGTTTTAATTAAATTTTATTTTATCGAGCCAAATAAAATACATATCATTCTTCCAATTAATATTGGCATCTTGAATGAATATATATTACCCAACTTTAATTTAGTGGTCCTCGGAATTTATTTCTGGTTGTTATCTGTTTATTTGCTTATACCGATAATAGGACCTCGTTTGGTCAACCGGCCAATTCTATGGCTCAACATGAATTCACACCATCACATATATATTATCTAGACCAAGATGAATATAATATGTGGTCCCATAAATATCGGATGGTCCCTGCCCCTAGTGTAGGCTCAACATGCAATTTACTGTTCAAGTAACAGTAAAAATGAGAACGCGTCATCTCGTAAGTTCATTAGTCATTTCTCATGACTCGATATGTGTTTTGATATTTTGTGACACTTTAATAAAATGTTACACTTCTTTTTAAGTGGTCCAAAATGTATGAACAGGTAAAATCTTATCTGTTTGTTCCCAAACCAAAATATCTTTAAGGTAGGGTCCCCCAAAAGTACCATCCTTTAATGTACCAAATTAATCATATATTTATCAACTCATTATTTTGGATTCTTAAAATATTTATGTTTCTTTTGTCATTAATTCATAGTCTTCCGAATTATTAATAGCCCGAGAATTAAGGGCTCACAATTATCGAATAGTGGCCCCGGCCCACTTGGCCGTCCAGTTGTCATTCTTTATATCACTGGGGTCCACGACCCATTCCTACTATCAAAATAGTATTGTTTAGATCAACATTAATTTTTTATACATTAAGAATACCACGGGTGATTCCTGCTCCGATGTGGGTCCCGCGTCTGATTAGTAATTCTTTATTAATTTAAGACAAGAATTTTATGTTTCTCATTTATCAAGGCTACTCTAGTCTTAATTTACCTTCTTTAATCATGTACTTGATGAAAAAAAATCTCTGGGTAAAATTCGGGTTCAGTGTTACAAGTTCACCCCCGTTACAGGAATTTCGTCCCAGAAATTAGCGTCTCAAACATGAGAAACACATTTTTTTTCATTCTTCATTATCTGAAGCTAACAATTTCAAACATAAAAATATTTATGGAATTTAAGGTTCAAATAAAATTTACCTTATGCCATAGTTATTCCCGAAAACGGCTTCCATCATTCATCGCCCTCACGAGCGAGTTCTCCACCGATTGTTGGATGGTAAAACGTTTGAAGCAATCCCTGTTGGGTTCGCAATCTCCGTGACTCCCCTGTGGGCCCCCAATGCTCCTCCTCGTACACGCCGAGGACAAAGAACCTTTATGTGGCCCGTTTCTCCACAAAAGTAGCATCTAGATGGTTCTAGACATATCCTGTAGTGCCTCCACCTACAATTCTCACATTTGGGTGCTCCCGTGCCCCAAGTGCTTGAGCTTTGACTTACCCAGTCCTGGCTCCCTTTTGAAAACGGAACTAACTTGTTAGAGTCCCCCTTGCTCTCAAAGTCGTACTTCCTCTCCCGCCGTGGAGGATGGTTGATCATTTGATCCCTTTCTTGTGTTTCCTTAGCACCCCTTGCTTGCCTTTCCTCCCAAAGCCCTCCCCCTGGAGACCCTGGGCTACTACTTGACTGAAAGTCATGTTGAATTGATAGGTCACCCTTTCGCGTACCTCCAAATTCAGTGCATTCCAAAAATGGTTCGCCATTCGATCCTCATTGACGGTATATTCAGGCAAGAACCTTGCCAAATGTCGGAACCTTTGTTCCAATTGCTTCACTGTAAACTCATTGCCTTGCTTGAGATTGGTATATTCCCTCCTCTTTCGATTTACTTCGAAAGAGGTATAGAACTGTTCATAGAATGATTGCTCGAAGTTGTCCCACGTGACAACCCCATCAAACTTACCCTTGATGCCTTCCCACCAAGTAGAAGCTAAACCTTCCAACAATCTAGTGGCTACCCTTAACTTCCGATCAGGGACCACTTGCATGTCATCGGCTGCATCATTTAACCTTTTTATCCACTCGGCTACGTTTGAGATATCCCCCGTCTCATCAAACGGTTTGCACCCCAAGGCCCTAGCCTCTTTGAGGTACTTTAGATCTTAATGAATGGTCCTTCACCATCAGAATCTCTGACTGTTCTAACCTGTGCTCTATGAGCACCCCGACCCCTCCTGCGAGAGGTCTCGTCTCTAACATGTCCCACCTGGGATATTTGTCATTGCCTTTCCCTTTCCCGCTGGTACCATCGGTACATCTCACTGATTTGGTCAAGAGGAATACTATGTAAATCCTCTCTACCGTTTCCTTCAAAAGAAGTTTCTTCTGACTCACTTTCAGGATGATAAGTTGAGTCATCCTCCGAGTTCCACGACTCAAATTCAGTCACATTGCGATCAGCCATCGCAACTCGTGTATGTTGACCTTGATGGCCCCTACCTCGCCTTTTTGGCGACCTTGATACCCCCCGATTGGCTTGCCCGTCTATCCCCGGAGCGCGCCCTCTCGAATTCCCCCGAACCGCCCTATCGCTACCACCAATCCCTGAAAGAATATATTGAAATGAGTCTTTGGACTCGTTTGAATTTCAATGGACGGAAACGTACTTAAGACACAACTTGGCTCAAGTCACTGCCATACCAATTGTTAAGGGGCTCATCTTAACAACCAGAGACCTTGCAACTTAATAACCAAATGCTCTTAAAGTACAAAATTTATGCTCATGGATTTTCATTGAAAGATTGTATTGATAGAAACTTTGTTGAGAGGTTGACTACATAGTTTAGTAACCTGTCTCTGATACCACTTAATTGTCACGCCCCAGACCGTGTCTTTGCCACGTAGACAACTGTCGTACAACCCAATAAGAATAACCGCAGTTCATCCTTACTAAATTGCACAAGACGTTCGATAGATACATATGCCAAAACCGATTAGTAAACATACATAACAACATCAACATACAATTAAACACATAGCGAAATATAAATGTTTAATAAGAACCCACACGAGAATAAAACAAGAGCTCGCAGGCTCCATTAATTTATAAGTCAAAAATAGTTCCATGAGCATTATTTAATTATTTAGAAATAGAACCAGAGGAAGCACGAACCACGTCTTCTCTCCATCGATCTCCCAAACAACGGGTGCAAGAAGTAAGCTCTAGCTTCAACCTGAAAGGGTGGTTCCCCCGAGGGATCAGTACTACCAAAAAGTACTGGTGAGGGAAAACTGTATGTAATATAACTAACGTTTCTCACATGGGACCCTCAACATAGGATGATAGTATATGTATAGGCATAACTCTTGGCTACCCCTTTTTAAAACATATTATATACATATATACATATGAGTAAAATATTTGGCCCGTGGACCCATTTGTCTTTCAAATCATTTAGGCGTAACAGTCTCATTAAATTCACCATTCCCATGTCCTACCCTCGAGTGAAGTCACCCGCAGGCTAACTCACCCGATAACAAAGATAATTATTGAGGGGGGCCTTCGAGCTTCCATATAACAGACATGGTTTAATTAAATTCCTAGACCAAGGAAAATACCCTATTGGGAACTCATTCCCGATCACACTTGTTTAATCATCTAAAATCATTACCTTGAGGTTCACCTACCTCGAGGACTATTCATCCTTACAATCATAGTTTACATTCCCGGGGCTAACCCCGTCTTGAGGAGTACGCATACACCCTCATCCTTTGTGTAATTTGCTGGAGGTTGACACACCTCAAGGACTACACGGGCCCTTGTTACCTATATGCAATTTGATGGAGGTTAACACACCTCAAGTACTGCACTTGCCCTTGTTACCTATGTGTAATTTGCTGGAGGTTAACACACCTCAAGGACTACACGAGCCCTTTTTACCTATATGCAATTTGATGGAGGTTAACACACCTTAAGGACTGCATTTGCCCTTGTTACCTATGTGTAATTTGCTGAAGGTTAACACACCTCAAGGACTACACAGGCTCTTGTTACCTATATGAAATTTGATGGAGGTTAACATACCTCAAGGACTGCATTTGCTCTTGTTACCTATGTGTAATTTGCTGGAGGTTAACACACCTCAAGGACTACACGGGCCCTTGTTACGTATATGCAATTTGATGGAGGTTAACACACCTCAAGGACTGCATTTGCCCTTGTTACCTATGTGTAATTTGCCGGAGGTTAACACACCTCAAGGACTACACGGGCCATTGTTAACATTGGAGTATAAAGGACTCATCCTGGTCCTACAGAGTTTTACCTGACCTTACTCGGTCCCGAGTATTCACCCGTCATGTATAATCTACCACTTACCTCGCCCGATCGTGGTCTATAATTTCTTTACTAATGACTAGTCCAAGTCTTAGCGTTTAAACCATTTTCGAAGCCTTAGCAACCAACGTGGACGGGTCCCACCCGAACGGCCCACGTAAACATACTTAAAAACTCCATATTGGGTGTATAACCCAATACCCGGTCGGGTATTTACCCATACCCGGTCGGGTATGGTGAGGCAGTAGCCTCTGGAACAAATTTTACTTGAGACCCGGTCGGGTCTATACCCATACCCGGTCGGGTCTAGTGTAACAGTGGCTTCTGGAGCCATTTTTAATCAATATCTGGTCGGGTATTTACCCATACCCGGTCGGGTCTCACTTTTGTCTTGGCGGTCAACGCCCGTTTGACCGCCCAAACGTAGTCCGATTAACGTGAAATTTTATACACATGTACTTCTTGACTTCCTTTATCCAAAAATACCACTTTGGATCCCTGGAACATCTTACATAATTAATTATCACATTTTAACTCATCAAGCTTACTTAACATGCTTTTCAACTATATTTTACATCTAATCATGACATAACACATACTTGATTATCTTTAATCATTCCATGAAATATATTCTTGATTACTTTAGGTAATCTCATGCCTCACCCAAACTTTATAAAGCATAAATCCATCTTCTCACAACTATTAATAAGTACTTCATACTTATTAATCGTTTATATATTTCGTTCTAGTTTATTCTTCATAACTAGATTTAATTTAATTGTATGATTAAGTACTTTAATCCTTCAAGAATACCATCTTGAATTACCTTAGTTAATGTCCAACTAAATCAGTCATGATTATCCTTCATAAAAAATATTAATAATTCTTTTACTCATTAATCATGCCATTTTCACA
This sequence comes from Cuscuta europaea, assembly GCA_945859875.1. Taxonomy (NCBI): domain Eukaryota; kingdom Viridiplantae; phylum Streptophyta; class Magnoliopsida; order Solanales; family Convolvulaceae; genus Cuscuta; species Cuscuta europaea. The sequence goes on from CAMAPE010000023.1 coordinate 1,457,950, forward strand.
TAACTTATAATCATTATAGTTAATCACTTGTTTAAACACTTTTGAACATTTCTATACATATTCACATACTAGATTACTCTAGTTATCTCATACATAGTCCATGTATGCATTTTTATACATTTGACAATAATATATTCATGATTAATCCACAAATAAATCTCTTATTCATTAGTCATGTAAGATTTCCATAAATCATATTCACCATGACTAATCATGCATTCTAATCCATTTAATCATTCCTCAAATCATGATTATGATTTTATTTAGGTAATCCCACGTTTGACCCAAGAGTTACAAGACACGTAGGCTTCCACTCACTTTGAAATGACGTTAGCGGGCTTTTATCCTCTTCGATTGAACTCCGGTGACTTTTGGACTTTTCCGGCGAAAACTCCGGTGGCTCCGGCAACTTTTCCGGCCACTCCTAGATTCCTTGAAAAGTCTAGAAAACCTTGGTAAAACTCCTAACAAGGTTTCACAACCAAAAGTGGTATAAACATCAAAATCTTCCGAGAGGGTATTTTCCGGTGAACCGGTCTTACTCCGGTCATAACTTCGTTCATGGTTAAAACTATCCTTCCGACCTCTCATTCTACACCTCCAGGAGTGTAGAACAAGTTTATGGGTCTATCATATTATTTTTAAATCATATGAGATTAAACGAAGGATGAAAAAATATTAACAAGATCATTACCTTAATTAATCAAGGTTTTTCTCTTCCTTTCTCACTCTTTCTTCTTCCTTGAGCCTTCCTTTTGCTTGAGCTTGGTTATGGCTATGGAGAATGAAGTTTTGCAGAGATTCCTTCTTCCTTGGGATGGCTTGGACGGACTAATGAGAGGAGAGAGGGTGAAGAGACAATTTTTTGTCTCAAAAGGCCAATTAGTAATGGGAGAGGGTCCCTCTAACTTTCAAACTTGTCTAACCCATCCCTTCATCCATCATACACCTCATGTCCATACTCTCAACACTTATTTTCAGACCAAGAGTCGTGGGGTGGCTCCCACTCATGTGGGAGGTCTTCCCAATATGTCCCGAAGTGTACATTCGGCTCCCAAAGTTGTATTTTTCATACTGTTTTAATTAAATTTTATTTTATCGAGCCAAATAAAATATATATCATGCTTCCAATTAATATTGGCATCTTGAATGAATATATATTACCCAACTTTAATTTAGTGGTCCTCGGAATTTATTTCTGGTTGTTATCTGTTTATTTGCTAATACCGATAATAGGACCTCGTTTGGTCAACCGACCAATTCTATGGCTCAACATGAATTCACACCATCACATATATATTATCTAGAACAAGATGAATATAATATGTGGTCCCATAAATATCGGATCTAGTGTAGGCTCAACATGCAGTTTACTGTTCAAGTAACAGTAAAAATGAGAACGCGTCATCTCGTAAATTCATGAGTCATTTCTCATGACTCAATATGTGTTTTGATATTTTGTGACACTTTAATAAAATGTTACACTTCTTTTTAAGTGGTCCAAAATGTATGAACAGGTAAAATCTTATCTGTTTGTTCCCAAACCAAAATATCTTTGAGGTAGGTTCCTCCAAAAATACCCTCCTTTAATGTACCAAATTAATCATATATTTATCAACCCATTATTTTGGATTCTTAAAATATTTATGTTTCTTCTGTCATTAATTCATAGTCTTCCGAATTATTAATAGCCCGAGAATTAAGGGCTCACATTTATCGAATAGTGGCCCCGGCCCACTTGGCCGTCCAGTTGTCATTCTTTATATCACTGGGGTCCACGACCCATTCCTACTATCAAAATAGTATTGTTTAGATCAACATTAATTTTTTATACATTAAGAATACCACGGGTGATCCCCGCTCCGATGTGGGTCCCGCGTCTGATTAATAATCCTTTATTAATTTAAGACAAGAATTTTATGTTTCTCATTTATCAAGGCTACTCTAGTCTTGATTTACCTTCTTTAATCATGTACTTGATGAAAAAAAATCTCTGGGTAAAATTTGGGTTCAGTGTTACAAGTTCGTAGTTCCCATGAATTTATATAGGATAGGCAGAGCCATCTAATGAATTTACTACTATAATGTAATAACATAAAATAATGTAAATAAAATCAATTGAAATAATGTAAGTATTTAGATTGAGTATTTAGATGCCTAAATACTTACACTGAAATCAATTGAATACTCATCAAATAACGTAATAAAAATTCTAAAATCACTTAATACTTTATTTAAAGCAACACAACTCATGACTCAATCGATTTGAGTAAATACTTAGCTTCCTACGAGCCGAGCGCTGAAGGGTTGTTGTTATTGAAACGATGATTAGAGAGACAATAAGCAGAGGCGAGAGAGGCGGAGGCGAAGGCGAGAAAGGCAAAGAAAGACATGGCAATGGAGGCGGTCGCCATTTTTGTGAACTCATCTTCCCCCCAATTGGATACCCAATCCTCCACCCTTGTTGCCGCCGATGATGATGCCGACATCAATAGGTAAGCCAAAATCTGCATCCATGCATACTATATATGATGTTTGTGTTCGAATTGAAAAGGAAAACAAATGCAATTACTTGCCTGGTCCATCACAAAATCAAGATGATAACGTAGAGCACAATAGGTGGATGAGTTTGTGGCCAAGCGGTACGATATATTAAACCCTTGAAATCCAGAATATACAAATCCCATTACATTTACTGCCAAACAATACCTGTGTACGTACCAAGTTTATAATTATATAGTATATTATACGGAGTATATAATACTGTACAAATCATGGCGATCCAAATTACTACTTTCAACTAATTTCAAGAATATAATTAATGACAATCAATATACATCCAAATGACGACCACGATGCATTATCATATGTATAGTAATACCACATGACGAAATCCAATCCCTTGAATAAGAACAAAACAATGTTTTTTCAGTAAAATTACAAGTTTTATCAATCGCTAATGAAGGTAGAAATAACATATATAGAAACGCATAAATAAATATGACTTTTATATTTTATAGGACTATATACTATCGCACCACTTGTACACGCAAATCTGTAATTGTCTTTGCACACAACATTTGATTTTCATTTTAATAAAGGGAAATGTCTATGACCCCTAGAAAATGAATTGTCTGCGCGCAAACAATTTCACGGTCTATTCATTTTTCTTTACTAAATTGGAAATCAATAATCTATGCATAGACAATTACACTTGACGTGTAAACCAATGTGTACAAGTTGCATTTTTCAAAATTAAAAGCTTCATGTGTTTGTGGCACCAAACTTCCAACCACAACATCCAAGCCTTAGAACTTGTTCCACTGTACTCGTCTCATCTGAATGATTTTGATCTGATTTTTTAAGATCTGATCTGATCTGAGATTTTTTTATCTAGGTCTGGTTTGAATCTTTTTTGTCTGAAAGAATCAGATCAGACCAGAAATATAATTAACGTTATAGTTGAGACTAAGAATCTGGTCTGAATCTTTCTGATCTAATCTGGTCTGAATCTTTCTATTTTGATATGAATTTTTATGATTTGATCTTATCAGAATAAAATAAGAATAAACAATAAGCAATAAGAATAAGTTCAATAGAACGGTTCCTTAGTCTCAAAAGAACACTAATAATGTAATATACGTAGTAGCGTTCGTATCCACAAGAAAATGAAGATTTTTTCAAATTAATGATGAATAAAAAATTATTTTCCAAATTGATGTTGAGTTAAAAATATTTATGATGCTGGACTAACTTAGGTCAAGGCAATCGTTATTCTCATTGGCGACTTACATATAACTGATATAGGACGTAGAAGCACATTGCGCAGCACAAAATTGGGGAAGGGGCACTCATGGGACCCAACAAAATAGAAAACCCCATTTTAAAAAAAATGTTGTAACCTTTTTATTAGTACTCCAATTGTTATAAATAATGTATCAAAATTCTTAACTTTTTGTAAGCTTTCATATGACATCAATATTATATATAAAAATTAAAATAATAATTTTGAGATTTAAAAAAACTGTTTTTCAAAGTGTTATAAATTTTTATTTGTACTCCGGTTATTTTAAATTTTTCATCGAAATTCATAAGATTTTATTATCTTTCATATGACACTAATATTTAACAGGTAAGAATAAAAAAATAATTTAGCACTTCAAAAAATCTATTTTTAGAGCATTATACCATTTTTTGTATTCTGATGGTCTAAAATAATATATCAAAATATGTATAAAAGTTGAAAGATATTATGTATGAAATATTAGTGGCACATGAAAGATAAAAGATTTTTTATTTTAGTATATAAGACTATAAAAAAATTTTAAAGTGCTAAATTATTTTTTTATTTTTACCTATAAATTATTAGAGTCAAAAGAAAGATAATAAAAAGTTATGAATTTTGATATATTTTTAAAAATAATTGGGATAAAAATAAAAAAGTTATAACTCTTTAAAAATCAAAATTTTTCTAAAGTGGTAATTTATTTTTTTAATTTTTATATATTTAATATTTGTGTCATATGAAAGATAATAAAAAGTTACGAACGTTGATATATTTTTTATAATAATTCGAGTATTAATAAAAAAGTTAGATCACTTTTTTAAAAATTGGAGTTTATTCTTTTTTTGAGTTTATCACCTTTGATTTTGCTATTTTCCACTCAGTGAAGTGCTTGTTGATCACAATTACTAATTCATTTCCCCCCTCTTGAATACTTAATCGTGGAGATTAAATCATCCAATTTAGGAAGGATAATTATTAATAACGAGACATGTTACTTCATAACCCGTACTATTACTCAATATAGAACAAACGCCATATATTGATCGATCTAAATAGTAGCATTTGGTTGATTTAATGAAATCAATTTCGAACGATAACTTGTAACTCGGGGTGAGAATTTTGGATTGTCACAACGAGAATATTAGGTTCAATTATTCTATCTAGTTCAACTATTCTATCTAGCTTCGCGAAGCAAGTTTACCATGAACCATGTCACCTGAAGAAAGTCAATTGTGCTCAAGTATGACATTAGATACATGAGTTTGGGTTTCACGAAACTTATGTCTTTCGTGGGAGCGTCAAAAATTGAGGCCGAAGAAAGGGAAATGAGAAAAAATAATTATGGGATTGAGATCTCGTTTGACTACACTCAACTAAATGCTAGTTATAAGACTCCGGAAATTCCTGTGTCTGATTACTATGCATCACTTTTCCGTGAAGCAAGCGAGTCTATGTCTGTACGGGAAGAACAATGTGTTTCTGAAAAATCCAAAAGTGATAATGTTTACATTCCAAAGATCATTCGCAAAAATTACGGACCTTCACAAATCTTTGGAAACTGAAATAGAGGTTTTCTATGCAGAACATTTGAATGACTTTTAAATGAGATCTCTCTTCTAAAAATTGCCCCAAGTACAATTACAGTCTCCTCCTCCTCCCCGTTTCAATGAGCACTTTTAAAGAAAGTTCGAGTTCATTAAACTGTCAATTATTTAGCTCTGTCACATACCATTCTTCTTTGTCTTACTTTGATGACTTTAAATTTGCGATTCTCATTCTATTGCTGAAGTTAGGAGGTTTGGTGTTTGTTTGACATATCCCCTTAAGGTTTATTTAACCAACCATCTGAAACGGGAATCGATCAAGGGAGAAAATGTTTACTTCTTCAAAATTTGTTTCATCATTCACCTGTGCTGAAAATTCTCCTACACCTGCAATGACTCAAAATGGATTCCTAAATCAGAGTCCCAATCAGATAGCCCTCCAAAAGCTTCAAAAGAAACTGATTTAGGAACAAAAATAAAACAAACTTTTCAAAATATGTTTTGTGCTGAAAGAGATGGACCCAGTCTAAAATGGATAACAAAGGTTCCTTAACCTATTGCAGGTCCTTCATGTGTGGTACCTAATCTGATTGCTCCACACACATGGCGGGTATGAAGACGAGTTGTGAGCAATCAACCCTTGCACAATATGAAGGGGTATATTAGCGTGTATACTCTCCATTGAGTAGAAAATCAACAAATGCACACCTCAATGCCAACACATGTTGAGTGCATACTCTGAGGGAGAGTGTTTCTTTGTCACTCTTCGTGATGCCTTGCAATGAAAAAAAGAAGCACATTTCAAGGGAGAGTTTTCAATCTTACTCCCCGAGCAACAAAAAACAATACTTTCAACTCAAGGATGCACCTTTTGAGTGAGAATTTCAAAGTTGTCCTACCAAGCTCCAAACAACGTCAAATGAATCATATCGAGTGCTCTTATTGAGGGGAAGCAAAGAACAATTACAGAAAGAGTCCCAATGGCTCAGTAAACCCCAACTGAGCCTACTTAAAGGACAAAGCTGAGTGTGAGTGAACATATTAAAAGAGAGCAAACAGAAGACTCAAGTGAGCAAGAAAATAATAAACAAAGACAATTATGCTACCTCAATTGCGCTATCAATCAAGGAATCAATCTTAGTCACTCAAATTCTACAAACAATCCTCATAGGTTCAAGATCGATTTAATGAGATCCCATCTAGAAGTCGTTGCATCTTATCCAACGATGCATGCACAACCCTACCCTAGATCACTCATTTGTCTCCCAACAAATAGGTGATTGATCAAATTTCAAGGGGAATCTCATATTTTATCATTGTCTCCTTTCGAGGTGAGTGATACTAACTACAGTGGTGCTTAGCCCCACACCACTGAACTTTCATTGATCACGTTGTGTCTAGTTACCTCACTCCTAAATGTTTTGAATTTTAGAGGAGATAGACACATTTTGAAGTCAATTGATGATCCACGTGGCCGTGCGAGAATTTCCTTAGGCTCATCTTTGATGGATGCAGTCCAATGATTGGAATGAAGTCTTGACATTGCAACATCGATATCACCAACGTGTTTTGGTCATCCTTTGGAGTTTACCTCTATAGTGATGATAACGGGCGTCTACGTGACCCCATGGATACACTTTATTTGTTGATCCATGTGCTCATGTCATAACGACTGGAGTGACATTTGATTTAAATGATTCATGAGGATTGGTTGGAAATCCTATTAAAACTGTAACATTTCTATCATTTTATGCAGGCCACACATGAGTGTTTTTCATTGATTATATGGTAACAGAACGCCAATGTGTTTACGGTCTTTACCTTATTTTTTGTTTTTGTTTTGTTACCCAGAATAAAAGGATGAATAAAGGCATGACGTCCTGATTCATTGGATCACATGACAAAAGGTGATGACTCTCTACTCTCTCTAATTCAACATAACTGCAAAATCAGCTTCAAATTAAATGGTCAACTATATTTACAAATCGACCATCATTTCCCAATGTGCCATCAACAACTGTTGCTCAAGATCTTTCGCATCAAATAGTCAAAAAGGCTACATTCTGTAAGAGGTAGAGGTCGGATAACCAAATCCTGAAGATGAATCTCGTGTGCACCTGGAACTCTTAAAAACATTCACACTGGAGGCGCCATCGGACTTCATTTAAGCTAATCAAGAACAACATATGAAAGGCAATGGCTACATACAACATTTGAATTTGAAGATCCCAAAACCCCTTCATCAAAGAACAAATTGACAGAATACATCAAAGAGGAGATTGTATTGATTTTTTCAGGAAGCCTTTCGAAGAAGGCAAAACAAGGAAGCTGAATTGCAATGAAGATCAAGATAAAAGAGGAGCAACTCAACCAATCTCATATTCCCCCTCCTCTACATTGCAGATTCAACACAAATACAAAGATACTCACGCTGCAATGCTGATTGAACACAAAAGGGGAGATTGTTAGAACTGTTTATTGTTTTCAAACCAATCTCATGTTATTTATCTTTGTATTTGTGTTGTTATTATATTAGTTATTTAATAGGGGTCACTCTTATATTTGAGCCCATTTAGCACTTTGTAGTACATAAGTTAGCACCCTTTTCTATACAAGGAAGGCTAACTTACGTAAACCCTAAGAATTGTAGGCATAATAGCTAGGCATTCATTACATTCTGTAGAGAGAGACAACCGCACACGTGTATTGGAACATTTTCTCTGTAATAGCAAACATCAATCTCATATTCAATACAAGGTTTCTTCTCTTCTCTATTCCCATCTTATCATTTTTTGATTGTTGGAAACGGGATTTACAAACCCCATGCTTAGATGTCGATGGATCACCGGACCGTGGGTAGTCAGAATCCAAGTAAAATGGGAGAGTGAACTGATCGGAAAACACAGGTAGACAATCCGTCAGTATAGCAGTAGGAGAATAGAGAATGCAATCTCTTTACACAAATTGGAAGGTGATAATTATACTAAGAGATAGAAGGAAATACTTGGTGCCCAAGTAAAAAGATACTGATCAAATGGGAAGGGGACACATGTAAAGCTATTCTAACCAACTATCAGTCTAATTCGATGGGGAGCAGCCATGTATAAAGGTGATTGGAGAGATAGTCTTGGACAACTGGCTGATTGGAATTACCTCTAACAAATTACTACCAGAATACCCGTGTGGCTAAGCGTGTGCATCCTGGCATATTATCTGCTGCTGGTGATGACATGGCAGTACTTCCTTGCGGTGCTGGTCCTCACGGACTTGTCTAAGTACATAATGCCTTGGTCTGACCTTGAGTTCTACTGGGGTCAGTGATATGCACTAATTATTAGTGCATAAATGTATATTTTTATGATTGATTTGTGTGTATTGTTTACCGTTTTATTTAGTTTGTAAACATTTGTGTGATTTTAGTTGTAATAGTATTTTAATTCTCATTTATAAGTTGTAAAGTATAGTTAGGATTTGTGGTGTTGGAAAGGAAGACTTTGAAGAGAAGAAAACAAGAAATTTGACTGCCCAGGAGTGAAACCCGACCGGGTAGAAACCCCCACCCGGTCGGGTATGATTTAACAGACGAAATTGCCAAGAAAGTCACTGCACCCGGTCGGGTCCCCTACTTGACCCGGTCGGGTCAGATGTGACCCGGGACAAAACGACGTGCGAAGATCACCAGAACGTGGTGAATTATCTGATTTTGACCGAACCCAGTCGGGTAAGTACTATACCCGGTCGGGTACCCGGCCCAAGGTGTTGAAAAACACCTATAAATAGCACACTTTTTCTTCTCTAAAAACCATCCAATTCCTTTATACATCTAAGCTCAGTATAGAATAGTTCTTTCTTTATATTTTTCATCATGTTTAGTCTCCAAATGAGGAGCTAAACTCTTCCATCTTGGTTTTGCTACTTTGAAGCTTAATGAATTTGTAAGTTGTGAGTTATTTTCTTTAATCTTCTTCCTTGAATATTAATTCTTCCTTTAAAATACTATCTCTATATCAAAGTTGGGGAGTGTTACTAAGATGACAATTAGTTAACATTTTGACATTGGTTATAGTAATAGCTATTTCTTCCTCTATGTTAATATTGGGGAGTGTTACTAAGATGACAATTAGTCAACATCTTGATATTAATCATAGTAGGATTCATATTCTTTAATATTCTTCCTTGAGTATTAATTAATTCCTATTCATATTTCATGTTAATATCTTAAACATTACTTAAAGTATCAACTAGTATTGTTTCTCATATTAATTATTACTAGAATCAATCGGTCAATACGCTTGTTATTAATCCGGTTCTTTCAACGGTAGTAAACTTGGAATGTTAATGCATGCATCTCATGGTTAATATGCCAAGGGGAATTAATTATATTGATTAAACCAATAAACCGCTTGTGTTGAGGTTATCAATCTCAATCGTTTTCATCTTAAGTTTATTGCTACTATCAAGTTAATATACGGTGCTTGTTCTATATTGACTCGATAGTAAGTTTTATTAATGAACGCATCTCGTTATTAATAACTACCCTCGATGAACTGGATATACTCCTCGATTGAGTATTCGAGAGGAAGTTAGTTAAAGATATAACCGGGATCGACGAACATTTCATTAAGTGGATAAAAGCAAAACCAAGCCCTCATCTCATTGAATTAAACTCATATAGGTTGTTTATCTTAGTGTTTTTAAACCAAACAAATCTAAACCCCCCTTGTTACTATTTATATAAAAGAAAAGTATTCCTTTCCCTGTGGATACGAACCTTACTTCGTTATACTACGTATATTCGTTGTATTGTATTTATTTTGAGTGCACCTCACGACAAGTGCACGTCAAATTTGGCGTCGTTGCCGGGGAAAGGCAATTAATTTTTCTTTTATTTCATTTCAAGAAAAATCAAAAACAAAAAAATATATATATAATAAAAAAAAAATTCTTGCTCTTCTATTTTCTGAGCTCACATGAGTTATGAGTATATGGATACTAACACTTCATCCTTAGAGAGTCAATTTTCTTTCTTGACTTCTCTAATAAAGGAATCTATCTTTAACTCAAAAGCTCAGGATGCCAAGACATGCAACATTTGCATGTCTCATAGGCATCTTACGAACTTCTGCCCAAAGCTCCAAGAAGAATACCTTGCACAAATTGATGATGTACCTCACATGAGGTATGATCCATTCTCCAACTCTAATATGTCCACGGAGGACATGGTTCGGGCTCTTACTAACAGTGTGACCACCATGCAACAAAACATGGTGCAATTCCAAAATGAGACGAAGTCTAGCATTTTGAACTTGGAAACTCAAATGAGTCAAATAGCCGGAGTCGTGAGTAGGCTTGAAGCAAGGGACTCAGAAAAACCTCCTTCTCAACTAGAATGTGATCCAAAACAGCAAACTTTTGCAATCACATTGACAAATGAAGAGGAAATGCAAAAGGAGATCCAGAATCCAGAAGAAGTAGAGGAAGAAAAAGACACGGAGCTCCAACTAGTCAAAGAAGAGGATAATCTGAGCTTCAAGGTCAAATATCTATCCTTGTCATCTTTTGAGGTACCCCCATCAATTCTAAAAATTTTGAGGGAAACTCATAAACTTGGAAAGAACAATGACATTTCTGAAATCCTCTTCAAAATTGAGGGATCGAAAAACTTTTCATTGACCATAGTAAACGATAATTTCTTCCCTTTCCTCCCACCGCATGAATCAATGACAATCTGGATATTTGATCCTGGAAAGATTCCCAAATTGAAGAGTCGAGAAGTTGAGCACTCCTATGAACGTCCTAGGAGTGAAAATGTGGCGAAACTAAACTATCACGATCCAAGTTTAAATGATTGAATACAATGATGGCGTCGTGCCGCGACGTTAAATAAGGCGCTTCTTGGGAGGCAACCCATGCAAGGTACGTTTACTTGTTTTATTTTATTTTTACACATTTAAAAAAAATGACCTGTGATTGAACCCGGCCGGGTATAAAACCCTACCCGGTCGGGTTACCTCTTAAAACACAGCACCCGACCAACCGCCCGGGCGAGGCAGATGAAGAACAAAGAATAAATCAACCGCCCGACCGGGTAGACCCCTATACCCGGCCGGGCAACCCAGCAAAAAACTCTCTGCCTCGGGTGAACAGTTTACGCCCGACCGGGTACACTACCCCACCCGGCCAGGTATCTCGATTTTTTGGAAACCAGGCCATTTCTCAAAAACAAAAAAAAATGAATCACCCCCTTTGTCTTCCCTTTCGAACCACACCCCAAATTTCCTCCATTTCCAAAAGTCAAAAGCTTCATATCTCCTACATCCATCCACCAATTAAACCCATTTCATTCATCACCTCTTCACCCTTTTCATCTCCACACCCACGAATCACCAACAAAACCTCCCAACAAGTAACAAAAAAAAACATTCATCTCAGACACAAGCACTAGGGACAGTGCTTTGATTAGCTTGGGGGGAGAGTTTTATGGAATACTCACATTCATACTCTTTATTCTTGTAAAAAAAAATTTATAAAAGCTTGTTAAGTTGAAAACCTGAAAGGGCAACTTAAGCAAAAATAAAGCAAAAATGAGAGTGAATTGTGAAAAACAGAAAAATGTGGGAAGCTAGGATGAAAACCCGAAAGGGCACCTAGGCAAAATGAGAGAACGAGAGAAAGTATTTTTTTTTATTTCTGCAGGATCCTAAGGGTAACAAAAAAAAGGTTGAGGTTGATAAAGAAATATGGAGTTGAAGACCCTCTTTACTGTTATATTTTTGGGGATATTCTTTATGTGCTTCTAAAAACACTCGTGGATGTGTGTTGATATTCTTGTCATTTTAAGGACTTTTTGGACCGGATTTGATTTACTCGAGACGAGTAAAGGTTTAAGTGTGGGGGTATTTGATATGCACTAATTAGTAGTGCATAAATGTATATTTTTATGATTGATTTGTGTGTATTGTTTACCGTTTTATTTAGTTTGTAAACATTTGTGTGATTTTAGTTGTAATCGTATTTTAATTCTCATTTATAAGTTGTAAAGTATAGTTAGGATTTGTGGTGTTGGAAAGGAAGACTTTGAAGAGAAGAAAACAAGAAATTTGACTGCCCAGGAGTGAAAACCGACCGGGTAGAAACCCCCACCCGGTCTTGTATGATTTAACAGACGAAATTGCCAAGAAAGTCACTGGACCCGGTCGGGTCCCCTACTTGACCCGGTCGGGTCAGATGTGACCCGGGACAAAACGACGTGCGAAGATCACCAGAACGTGGCGAATTATCTGATTTTGACCGGACCCGGTCGGGTAAGTACTATACCCGGTCGGGTACCCGGCCCAAGGTGTTGAAAAACACCTATAAATAGCACACTTTTTCTTCTCTAAAAACCATCCAATTCCTTTATACATCTAAGCTCAGTATAGAATAGTTCTTTCTTAATATTTTTCATCATGTTTAGTCTCCAAATGAGGAGCTAAACTCTTCCATCTTGGTTTTGCTACTTTGAAGCTTAATGAATTTGTAAGTTGTGAGTTATTTTCTTTAATCTTCTTCCTTGAATATTAATTTTTCCTTTAAAATACTATCTCTATATCAAAGTTGGGGAGTGTTACTAAGATGACAATTAGTTAACATCTTGACATTGGTTATAGTAATAGCTATTTCTTCCTCTATGTTAATATTGGGGAGTGTTACTAAGATGACAATTAGTCAACATCTTGATATTAATCATAGTAGGATTCATATTCTTTAATATTCTTCCTTGAGTATTATTTAATTCTTATACATATTTCATGTTAATATCTTAAACATTACTTAAAGTATCAACTAGTATTGTTTCTCATATTAATTATTACTAGAATCAATCGGTTAATACGCTTGTTATTAATCCGGTTCTTTCAACGGTAGTAAACTTGGAATGTTAATGCATGCATCTCATGGTTAATATGCCAAGGGGAATTAATTATATTGATTAAACCAATAAACCGCTTGTGTTGAGGTTATCAATCTCAATCGTTTTCATCTTAAGTTTATTGCTACTATCAAGTTAATATACGGTGCTTGTTCTATATTGACTCGATAGTAAGTTTTATTAATGAACGCATCTCGTTATTAATAACTACCCTCGATGAACTGGATATACTCCTCGATTGAGTATTCGAGAGGAAGTTAGTTAAAGATATAACCGGGATCGACGAACATTTCATTAAGTGGATAAAAGCAAAACCAAGCCCTCATCTCATTGAATTAAACTCATATAGGTTGTTTATCTTAGTGTTTTTAAACCAAACAAATCTAAACCCCCCTTGTTACTATTTATATAAAAGAAAAGTATTCCTTTCCCTGTGGATACGAACCTTACTTCGTTATACTACGTATATTCGTTGTATTGTATTTATTTTGAGTGCACCTCACGACAAGTGCACGTCAAATTTGGCGTCGTTGCCGGGGAAAGGCAATTAATTTTTCTTTTATTTCATTTCAAGAAAAATCAAAAACAAAAAAATATATATATAATAAAAAAAAAATTCTTGCTCTTCTATTTTCTGAGCTCACATGAGTTATGAGTATATGGATACTAACACTTCATCCTTAGAGAGTCAATTTTCTTTCTTGACTTCTCTAATAAAGGAATCTATCTTTAACTCAAAAGCTCAGGATGCCAAGACATGCAACATTTGCATGTCTCATAGGCATCTTACGGACTTCTGCCCAAAGCTCCAAGAAGAATACCTTGCACAAATTGATGATGTACCTCACATGAGGTATGATCCATTCTCCAACTCTAATATGTCCACGGAGGACATGGTTCGGGCTCTTACTAACAGTGTGACCACCATGCAACAAAACATGGTGCAATTCCAAAATGAGACGAAGTCTAGCATTTTGAACTTGGAAACTCAAATGAGTCAAATAGCCGGAGTCGTGAGTAGGCTTGAAGCAAGGGACTCAGAAAAACCTCCTTCTCAACTAGAATGTGATCCAAAACAGCAAACTTTTGCAATCACATTGACAAATGAAGAGGAAATGCAAAAGGAGATCCAGAATCCAGAAGAAGTAGAGGAAGAAAAAGACACGGATATACGGCGCTTGTTCTATATTGACTCGATAGTAAGTTTTATTAATGAACGCATCTCGTTATTAATAACTACCCTCGATGAACTGGATATACTCCTCGATTGAGTATTCAAGAGGAAGATAGTTAAAGATATAACCGGGATCGACGAACATTTCTATAAGTGGATAAAAGCAAAACCAAGCCCTCATCTCATTGAATTAAACTCATATAGGTTGTTTATCTTAATGTTTTTAAACCAAACAAATCTAAACCCCCCTTGTTACTATTTATATAAAAGAAAAGTATTCCTTTCCATGTGGATACGAACCTTACTTCGTTATACTACGTATATTCGTTGTATTGTATTTATTTTGAGTGCACCTCACGACAAGTGCACGTCAGTCAGTGACTGGGGACTCGGGCTCATCGCTAAGGGACTCGCCTTCTATCCATTGTCCTGCCTCTGACGTTGCTGGCCGCTTGATACTCTGACTTTGGTTGCCCATGTGCTTGACCTCCAAGGTCGGGCTTGGTACCGTGCTCGGGTATTCGAGGTCGGGCTCATAACTTGCCGAGTTTGGCTCATTCGTGAGCCTGGAATTTTCCCGACCTCGAAGTCGGGGTCGGGATGACCTCTTGGCCTTTGGTCATTTTGCTGTCTGACGCTCATTCCTTACCTTGGTCGGTCGGGGTCGGGGTTGGTTCGATTGTGGACTTAGTCTTTTCACGCACTCCGATGTGGCCCCATGATGCTTTCTCATCGGCGATTATGATACCCCTGGGGTATACAGGAATATACTCCATCATGAGTCCCCCACTCTCCGAAGCGAAAGTGAAACTTGAGGTGAGAGAGAGTAAGTCTTCAATTTCCTGGGCTTGCGCGCCTGGCAGGGAGTGCCGCTCTCCATGGTCATGACAAAGGGGTACCTCATTAAAAACTCCGCTGAGGAAAAAACCCTGTGGGAAAAAATCCTAACGGAGGAAAAAGAGTATACTCCGCCTTGCCATGAAGTCCAGAGAGGAAAGCGGCTCCCCGCTGTAAAGTGGTCTGAGCTTGAGCTTCATGCCCTCCGTGCCCCAAACCTGCTTCATGGGTTAATTGCTACATCCACGGCCCCGACCGTTGGTTGACAAAATTTGTTTGCGAAAATTGGAAATCATTCATTGTGTGTGTGCAAAGTTTGTATTTTTTGAGATATACCTGCTTGGTACTGATCCCGAGGTTGCCATATTGTCCTGAGCTCGTTGTACTGTTGTTTTTTGATTTTGTTCCCGAGTCCCCCACCTACCAGTCCCCCACTCTTGTGGACGTAGAATATTTTCTAAGTGTGGAAGAGTATGAGTGTGAGGGGGATGAGGTAGCTGTCTTTAATACTTGGTGGAATTAGGAGAATTTTTTGCGTGTAGTAACGCTGATGTTTGTATAAATAGGAATCTCTACATATTCCTTTTGTAACACTTTGAATTAATAGCCGCTTCTCAGCATTTAATGCGAGGAATGGCGTTTGAAATGACTTTACGGCGCCATCATTGTGCTTTTTGCACGCCTTTTGTAAAAAACGTTTTAGTTTCTTAGTCGGTTGGAGAGTAGTGCGCCACGTGTAAGCTTCCCGTTCGATTTTGAAGGGAAGTATAAAAGGCGAAAGCTTTCGTCTTTCTTCCTTGCGTTTTCTTTGCATCCGAGTTTCCAGAGTTTCTAAGCAATCTCAGAGCTTTTCTTCTCCGGCTAGTGCTACCGTATTTTCAGTTTCTCCTGTTGATATTTTCTGCCAGGTTAGTCTCCGGGCTCTGCTTGCTTGTGTTTAATACGTTGCAGGCTAGCCGGAAAACCCAGAATGAGGGTTTTTCCGTCAAACTGGTGTTGCGAGCAATGGGGGGTCTACAGTCCCCCATTGTTGTTGAGGTTGGTACCTCTCGACTCGGAATTGCACGCTGGTGTTGATTCGAGTGTTTAATTTTTGTTTGGGAATCGAATTTTTTCTCCTTAACCCCGATTTTGATTCTCTGCATGTCCGTGTTTTTTCTGCAGATTTGAAAATGTCTTCTGACGGTGTTTCTGCTAATACCGGAGATAGGGCTAGCAATGACTTACCTTTGGGTTATGATGATGATGCTGCCCTGAGGGACGCTGGTTTAACCGACAAGGTCGAGGATGCGACCTCAGCGCTTGATGTTGTGCCAGTTAATGCGCGGCCAGGGTGTAGGGTGCGCTTTAAGAAGAATCTCAAAGACAACTCTGAATTTTTTACCCTGGACAGCTTTTCCGAGTCCGCGGTTCGTTGTTCGCTGTCTGAAAAGGAGTGGGAGGAGGCGAGACGACTATGTGGGCCCAACGTAGTAATGATGAGGTCAGATGCTAGCGAGCTGCCCTCTTCTTGCCCGTCGGGGTTTTTCTTCGCCTATTATGACGCAGTTAGGCATGGATTCAGGTTCCCTCTGCATCCCTTCTATGTTGAGTACCTGGATTGGGTTGGTCTGCTTCCTTGCTAGCTTACCCCTAATGGATTCTACTACATCGCTGCTTTTCTGTTGCGTTGTCTAGGTCTGGATATTACTCCCACTGTGGGCCTGTTTCACCGTTTGTTTAACATCGGCCGCACTCCCTCAAAGGGAAACCAGAGTTATGCTTCTGTAGCGCAGGTTGGGGGCTGCAGTGGGTTCATTAATGCCCCGACTTCATATTGCGGGTGGAAAGGCAGATTCTTCTACGTCTGCACAAATCGCCAAGAGGTAACGGCAGTATCTCCGTTCTCTATAGATACCTCGATCTTGGTTCAGGAGTGTGTGCGTTCTCGGAAGCACAATGCAAGTGATCTAGATGAGTACGCTGATGACATGAAGAAGTACCTGAAGCCCGATCAATATGATATTGGAAAGTTTGTGACCGAGAAGAAGCTCAGGGAGGATCTAAAGTGCACCAGTTTTTCACTCCTTGCGGTGCTTGGTGACGCTGCAATGGAAATCGATGCCGCGCCTGCCGGAAATGGTGGGGAGGGAGGAGATGTGGTCCCAGTCCCAAAGTCTCCAGTGATTGAGGGGCTTATGCCCGACTTTGGTGCTGTTGCACCTTTAGATTCTGAGGAGGAGGAGGAGGAGGCTACCGCCCCTTCGGGAGGGGATGAGCAGGAGGAGAAGACTTCTCCCTTGGGGCGAAACGTCAGCCAGGTCGAGCCCGGCGTCACTGTTCCTGGTATGGTTTTTTTATAGTAACTTTTACCATGCTATGTAATCCGTGTGACCCAACTTGGGGCCTTGCTGATGTCGAATTATATGTCGTTTGCAGGTTGTCAAAACATATTTGCTCTTCTGGACATGGTTCAAAAGAATTTTGCACAGAAGAAACAACCTGGGTCCTCCCCGAGTGAGTCCTCCTCCTCTTCTGAGGAGAGTGGTGATGATGATGCGAGCCCTGCACCTCATTCTCTTGCTAATGATGCAGATGTTGCCTCTACTGGCGGCGAGGTCAAGATCACAGGTGACGGCTCTCTTGAGGGTGAGGCGGAGGCCACTGCCGATAAAGTTGGGGCTGGCGATGCCGCCGCAGGGGAACCGTCTCTCCTCAAGATGTTGATGATGGTGTCACCTCGAGCCCTCACTTGAAGATATCTCCCCCTAGACAGGAAGAAGTTGCGGCCAGGGAAGGCATTGGGGGAGTAGATATGGATGTGGATGCTCCTGATACCGTCCCCCAAAGTGATGCTGAGCCTGCCACCATACCCCTCTCCTCCCAACCAGATATGGTGATTGTGGAGAGTGAGAGTGAAGATGAGGGGGTAATTGTGAGACCCTACGGCACGAGTAGGCCCATTTGTCTCTGAAGGGTAGTGGGGCTGTTCTAGAGGCCGACCCGCATGTGAATGGGGGAAGCGGGGCCGGTCCTTCCATTTACCCTGAGGCTGATCGCCCCATGTTCCCCAGTTGCCGCTCCTATCCCGATCCGGATAACCAGTGGTTTAAGTACTGCATGGACCGGGATCACAGTTTCGTTGTTGGCACCGTGCATAGCATGGATTTCCTCTCGCAGATCCGCCCGTATGCAGATGACTACATTTTGAGTCGCATGACTACCCGGGAGATCGCCATGGATGCAGCCAACTATTGCCTCAAGGTCAGTAGTTTCCCCTTTTGCATATCTTTCATTTGTCGTACTTTTTGGTTGTTACCTGACTGTGTGTTCTCGTTCTCAGTTTGCATTCATATGCCACGAGCTTGGCCGTAGGGTTGATGATGTAGAGCATCAGGCTCGCTAGGCCAGGAGAAGAGAGGGTGGTATTATTCACACCAGGTCCCTCGTTGAGCAAGCTCTCAAAATCTCTTAGAAGCGTGCTGATGAGATGGAGGCCACTGTTGACCGGGCCCTCAAACAGACTGTGCAGTTTAGCGAGATGCTCTATGAGTTCGCCGAGAGGGCCCTGGGTGCTGAGCGGCATGTGCCTATGCTCAAGGCTGAGCGGGCGGAGAGTGAACCCCAGTTTGATAATCTCAAGGGGACGGTGGATCAAGCCGTGAAATGCCTAGTGGAAGCTGAGGAGAATGCCATGGCCTCCGAAGAGAGAGATCGGAAGGCCGAGCATGAGGCTCGCTGTACCGAGGAGGAGCTCGAGGTGTATCAGGCAATGCATAAGCAGATGACCGACATTGCCGAGAGCACTGTCACTGAAAATGAAGCTCTCCAAAGATCTGTGACTGAGATGACTGGCAAAGCCAATCGTTTAGCTCGGGAGAATGAGCAGCTACGAGAAAATGTCGTTGGCTGGCAATGGCGTTGTGAAGAGCTCGAGGCTGCCCTCCAAGAGTCCCGGTTGCAGGATGGGCTCAAGGGGGTCCGGGTCGTGCAACTGGAAACATAGGTCCAAATTATGAGGGATTCTGCTGCCGCCCTTTCCTCAGAGCGAAGCCAGGTCCTGGGGAGGATCATGACTGCACATGCTGCCGAGCTCGAGAAGGCAAAAGCTTCCGAAGCTGAGGAGTTCAAGGCCTCATGCTCAGGTGATTCTCCTTCCCCTGATTCCATTTCATGGCTACATGGTGTGATGGGCCAACATATGGAAGGCTGGCTGGCCACCACAGAGGGCCTAGAGTCCTGGGTAAGCAGCTGCTTCCTTCCCTGGAGTACGGGAAGTACCAGATGCAGAAGGAGATCTATGGGAAGCTTCTTTAGACTCTCCCTGGTTTTAATTACAAAAAATAAAAGCTCCCACGGCCCCTGAAGCATCCGAAGATCGCCCCTGGCCAGCAAATTCAGTATTCCTTGACCATTCAACCACAGTCAGCCGAGGCCGGAGCTAGAGAGGAAGTAGAGCAGGAGAAGAAGAAGAAGAAGAAGAAGAAGAAGAAGAAGAAGAAGAAGAGAAAGAGGAAAGAATAGATTCCCCTCCCCTTATTCTTTTCTGCAAATCTGGCTGTTGAGCCGTTGCTGTAACTGTACACTTCTGAACACTTTGAATGTCTTCCATATATTCTGTGTATAAAATGTCTTTCTCCTGCAATTTTGTACTTGTTGTGCTTTGCATATGTATTTAGGGCTGAGCAAAACCCGACCCAACCCTAATACCCGACCGGATATTTCGGATATTACCCGACCGGGTAGGGTCAACCGACCCAAACAGCAAACCCGAAACCCGGCCCCGTGGCTGACGCCAAGGTAGAGGTACAGTGCCTCCCCATCCTCGGGTTTTGATCATACCGGCGGAGAGACGAGATATCGCTTGAGGTCGTCGAATGCTGTCTGGCACTCAGGAGTCCACTGAAATTCGGCAGACTTCCTCATGATTTGGAAGAAAGGCAGTGCACGCTCGGCCGATTTCGAAAGGAACTGGTTGAGGGCTTCCAATTTCCCAGTTAACCTTTGGACCTCTTTGACATTTCTGGGCGGCTCTATTTTTAGTATGGCCTGCACCTTCTCCGGGTTCGGTTCAATTCCACGTTCGCTTATCATATAGCCCAGGAATTTGCCCCCTTGAACTGCAAATGTGCACTTCTTGGGGTTCAGCCGGAGGTTGATTTTGTCCATAATTTTGAAGATCTCTTCCAGATCCTCAGCATGTGTGCTGGCTTTGCGGCTTTGACTATCATGTCATCGACGTATGCCTCCATTGTCCTGCCGAGCACAGCTTTGAAGACCCTGGCCACCATACGGGTGTAGGTAGTGCCTGAGTTCTTGAGCCCGAATGCCATGACTAGATAGCAAAATATGCCCTCCGGGGACATGAATGTTGTTTTCTGGGCATCAGATTCGTTCATGAAAATCTGGTGATAGCCTCGGAAGGCGTCCAGGAAGCTCATGAGCTCACAGCCGGTTGTCTCATCAATGAGTTGATCGATGTTCGACAATGGGAATGGATCCATCGGGCAAGCCTTGTTGAGGTCAGTATAATCGACGCACATACGAAATGTTGGTGGCTTAGGTGTCAGGACAACATTTGCTAGCCAATCCGGGTATTCGACTTCGGCGATATGATTTATTCTAAGGAGCATAGTCACCTCAGCCTTGACGAATTCCCGCCTGTCCGTAGACAGGTACCGCTTGCGCTGTTTGACAGGCGTCGCGTTGGGATCCACGGATACCTTGTGCGTGATTATATCACGGCTGATTTTGCATAGGATTAATTTCAAAAAAGAGAAAGCACCCGACATCTACAAATTTATGAATCAGCTCATCGTATCAGATAATTGTAGGGAAAACAAAAGATTTGACTCTATCACGGTCTCTTCAAATTTCAACAAGTCAGGTCTATATCTGAAAATTGCTAAGGAAAAAGGAAGCTTCATTCTAATCCCCATGGGCCCAAAGAAATCCAGTTTAAAAAAATTTATGATGATATTTTCAAATTTTGTTAGACTAACTACTTCAGTGCAGGAGCGAGCAATGGATTGTATACAACAAACCGTATTAGTTCCTGAGGAGCCAAAAGCAATATCGAAACTAATTTTTGATTACCAAATTCAAGGAGCCTACTCAGAGAAACAAAACTCTCCAACTCCAGTAGAACGTCTCATGCTTGTTCAGGCTTACTCAGACGCATCAGACAATTATTATCAATCAGATGATTCTTCTTTCATGGACGACTTTCTGGGACATGCCACTGAAAGCGATCTTCGTCCCCCTATTTCAACTCCAACAGATATTAGGAAATCAAAGTTCAACAGAGCGATCTGCAGGAAATCAACGTTTGTTACCTCAGGAAATTGCTTGCCAACGGAAAATTTAAACACGCAGCTCAAAATCTACAGGAAAACGCAAAAGAATAAAAGGTGGCACAACATGACTACTAGGTCTCAGTCAAGAGAATTTCCTTGGGTGTAGTTTTAGTCTTTTCTTTCCCTGTATTGTTTTATTTTCTTTTTTCCTTCTCTTTTTTTCTGTACCGTTTCCTTTTCTTTTCAATAAAATTATATTTTCTTAAAAAAAAAAATCACGGCTGATTCCCGGCATTTCATTAGGACCTAGTGCGAAGATAACCTTGTATTTCACAAGAACATAAATTATTGCTTGCCTCAACCCCAGTTTCAGATTTGTCCCGATCTGAACAGCCCTTACTGGATTGGCCTGGTCCAGGACAATTGTCTCCAACGTATCCACGGGCTCAGCCCGTGGAGTTTTCTCTTGAAGTGCTGCCAGGGAGATGGTATTGATGCACATATCTCTGGCGGCCATCCTCTTAGTCATCTTAATGTAGCAAGATTGGGCTATCTTCTGGCTCCCCCTGCAGTAGCCGACCCCAGACTCAGTGGGGAACTTCATGCAGAGGTGCCGCATGGAAATCACGACCTCTAGATCCTCCAATGTCGGCCTTCCAAGTATCACATTGTGAGCGCACTCGAGTCGCACCACCACGAACTCCACAGGGATCCTAGAGTGATGAGATTCATCTTCTAATCTAAGGGTGAGCTCAATAGTGCCCTCGCCGTCTATGGAGTCACCGGTAAACCCGGAGAGGGGAGTTCAGATGGGCCTAGAGAGTTGAGGTGGTGGTCCAGCTCATGGAACGTTTGTATGTACATGATGTTGACAGAAGACCCGCTATCAACATAGACACGATGAATGATGGCCGCGCCCACCTCACATTTCACCACCAAAGCGTCCCTGTGAGGAGAAGGGAAGTCTGGCAGATCGCGGTCGGTGAATGAGATCACATCCGACCTTGCTCTTTTGGAAGCAGGTGGGGGGTTTGTGATTTCCCCCACGTAGAGCTTGTTGTTCCATTTTTTCCTCTGTGAGGCAGTGTCACCGCCCGTATTTCTTCCGACGATCATTCGGACCTCACGTCGGCGCCGCTGATTACGTCTGTTATCCTCGGCCGAATCATCGTCGGAGATCAGCCCAATGTCCTTCTTCCTGGGGGAACGGTCTGGTTCTCGTTCTTCGTCCCTGGACTTGCGTTCATGGCCACGCTTCTGACCAGATTCTGATTTCCGCACAACCCGTGTTAAGTAGCCCCGGTTGATCAATTTCTCGATCTCCAGTTTCAGCGTGTGGCATTCATCTGTTGTATGGCCATGAAACCTGTGAAACTTGCAGTAGGGGCCTGATTTGTCCCCCGACTGGATCTCATTAATCCGTGGGTTCCGAACCACCAAGCCTTCTTGGCCGGCCGCCTCCAGAATATGGCTGACAGAATGGGTCAGTGACGTCAGGACCTCAGGTGCTATCAGCTTGGGACCAGTCCAGGGGCGTCTGTTTCTGAAGTTGCCCCTACCTCGGTGCCTGTCATTGTCATCGCGGGGTTTTCCTCCCGCGGCTGTTTCGGCTTCTCATGCTCCTTCTGCTCCTTCTTTTGGGGCTTGGCAGCATTTTCCTGTGCCCATTTGTGGTTGTGCACTTTCTCCGCTAAGGCATAATTCTGCTCGAGGTGAAGCGCCCGCGGATAATCCCGTGGGGGATCTATGATAAGGCTCCTGGAGAAGGCTCCGGAGCACAGAACTTCCTGCAACATGGACAGACGGGTGTTGCCGTCTGCCCCATAGACCTTGGAGGTCTATTCGTTCCAGCGCTCGAGGAACTTGCTCAATGGCTCATCCCTGCCTTGCTTGACGAATAACAGGTAGGAGAAGTGCCTCTTTGTCTTTGCCCTGGCGGCGAAATGGCTGATGGCATTGGGGGGCGAATCTAGGGGAATGATTGCCCCTAGCCTCTCCAAAGCGGGTATACGCTCCAGAGTCCTTCTCCTAGGTTGTAGTTGTTGTTGCTGGGGGATGTTGAGAACTGGGGAATTCGCCCGGTTGATCACCCGAATGATGACAGATAGGCGCTGATTCGCCACAGATCTGTCTCCCAATATGGAGAAGATGGGATGCCTTCCCACTTCAATCCGGGGATTGGGGTTGTCATCCTGTTGCTGCCCTTGCGGGGAAAATGACTGTGAGGAGTCCTCCGTGGTGACGGCGTAGACGCCTTCATCATTGTGGCAGCCGTGATCAACACGACGTGCCGTGTATTTCGCCGGCAATGCAGGAGGAGGCGGTGGGGCCATCCTATGTGGTGCCGCAGTGGAGCGGGAAGTTCCCGTCTGCTGTGCTAGAGGCACAGCGTTCACAGGTGCCGCAGAAGCCACCAACGGAGTAGTCCTCTGGCGAGGGGGAGATTGATAGACCATCTGCGCTGGCCTATCCACCACCAGAGGGGCGTCAATAGAGCCTACCCTCAAAGACCGGGATCTAGAGTTCGCCGGTGAGATAGGCCTAGTGGCATGAGGAGTCACAGCAGTTGTTGGCTAAGATTGTAGCGTGGGTAGCACCTGCTGTAACCCGGAGATGAGGGCGCCAACCGCCGCAGAATGATCCACCATCAGAAGATTCTGGAATTGTGGGATCACCTGCGCGGGCGGCGTTGCCGCTGCATCACGGTATAGCGAGATCTGCTTGATATGCACTATTTCCTAGTGCATAAGTTTGTTATTTTAGTATTGTTTGATTGTTATTTTCAATTGTTTAGTTTAGTTTGTGATGCACTCTCTAGATTTATTTTATAGGTTGTAATTTGTATTTTTAGTATGTATTTGGTTGTAAGTACCATAAGGGATGCAAGGTAGTATTATAGGTACCAAAGGGAGGCAAGATGAAGGGTGGAAATAAATTCTGGTAGCAAACCCGGTCGGGTTGGAACACAACCCGGTCGAGTTGGAAGTGACATATGAAGCTAAGAGGAAGCTACGCGCCGAAACCCGGCCGGGTTGGAACAAAACCCGGCCGGGCTGACTTGACAAGAACAAAAGCACGTGTCGAGGATCAAGAGAACGTTGAAAATATATGATTTGATACTTAACCCGGCCGGGTTGGTACTCAACCCGGTCGGGTTGGATTTGACATCGAACATAGTAACGTGCTGAAGATAAAAAGGGCGTGGAAAATCAGATTTTGTTCCCAACCCGGTCGGGTTGGTACTCAACCCGTTCGGGTTGGATGTGATTTCAGCAACTTCCGATTACCTAAGGTACTCGATCGGTATCCTATATACCCGGTCGGGTATCAGACTCAGTCACCTCAAAATACCTATAAATACCTAGTTAAGTACTTTCTTTATATTTTCATCATGTTTAGTCTTCAAATGAGGAGCTAAACTCTTCCATCTTGGTTTTGCTACTTTGAAGCTTAATGATTTGTAAGTTGTGAGTTATTTTCTTTAATCTTCTTCCTTGAATATTAATTATTAGTTCTTTCCTTAATACTATCTCTATATTAATGTTGGGGAGTGTTGCTAAGATGACAATTAGTTAACATCTTGACATTAGTTACAGTAGTATTTTTTTCCTCTATATTAATGTTGGGGAGTGTTGCTAAGATGACAATTAGTTAACATCTCGACATTAATTATAGCAGGATTCATCTTCTTTAATAATATTCTTCCTTGAATATTAATTAACTCCTATTCATAATTCATATTAATATTTTGAGCATTACTTAAAGGATCAACTAGTTTTGTTTCATATATTAATTATTACTAGAATCAATCGATTAATACGCTTGTTATTAATTCGGTTCTTTCAACGGTAGTAAACTTGGATTATTAATGCATGCTCTCATGGTTAATAATCTAAGGGGAATTAATTATATTGATTAAACCAATAAACCGCTTGTGTTGAGGTTATCAATCTCAATCGTTTTCATCTTAAGTTTATTTCTACTATCGTGTTAATATACGGCACGTGTTCTATATTGACTCGGTAGTAAATTTTATTAATGAACGCGTCTCATTATTAATAACTACCCTCGATGAACTGGATATACTCCTCGATTGAGTATTCGAGAGGAAGATAGTTAAAGATATAACCGGGATCAACGAACATTCCATTAAGTGGATAAAAGCAAAACCAAGTCCCCATCTCTATTAATTAAACTCATATAGGTTGTTCATCTTAGTATTATTAAATCAAATCAAAAAAAAACCTTGTTACTAGTTACGTAAAAGAAAAGTATTCCTTTCCTTGTAGATACGAACCTTACCACACTATACTACGTATAAGTGTTGTATTGATATTTATTTTGAGTGCACATCATGACAAAGTGCACGTCAAATTTGGCGTCGTTGCCGGGGAAAGGCAATTATTTTTCTTTTATTTTATTTCAAAGAAAAAAAATATAAAGAATCTTTACTTTTCTATTTTCTGAGCTTTGTTTGAGTATATGGTAAGAACCTGATCTATAAATCAACTCACCTGCCAAACAAATTCCGAAATAGAACAAGCCTTCGGGAGGTTGCGAAATTTATTTCCACACAAACCCTCAGAAGAATCATCAAACGCTAGCTCCAGCGAATGCGAGGAGTCTATTCAAATGGCTCTCGAGACAAGAACACTATGGGAGCTCACTACTCCAGATCTCAATCAACAACCATTGTGTATTACTTTCCCTACACTCAATGAAGGTAATACATTTGAGCTAAAATCTGGGCTCATACATCTACTGTCATCCTTCCATGGCCTAAGAGGGGAAGATCCGAACAAGCACTTGTCGGAATTTCACATCGTTTGCACAAGCATGTGTTCAAACGATGTAACGGAGGAGCAAATCAAACTGAGAGCCTTTTCATTTTCACTCAAAGACACCGCAAAAGATTGGCTATTCTATCTTCCCTCGGGAAGTATAGATACATGGGCGGCAATGAAAAAATGCTTCTTGGATAGATACTATCCCGCCTCCATATCATCTTCTTTGAAAAAACAAATAAGCAACATTGAGAAAAAAGAAGATAAGACATTGTATGAATATTGGGAGCGTTTCAAGAAATTGTGTGCTAGTTGCCCATATCATGGGTACACCGAGCAAGACCTCATCCTCTATTTTTATGATGGTCTTGCGGATCAAGATAGGCGAATGGTGAATGCGGCATGTGGAGGGGGGATTGTTAACAAAACCCCTTCTCAAGCAAGGAATCTCATCTCGGAGTTGGCCGCGAACTCTAGGCATTACAATGGGCGGTCCTCAACCCGAAGGATTGCCGCATCGGAATCCAACACCTCGTTGGAAAACCAAGTTGCTGGTTTGACTTCTTTAGTGAAGGAACTCCTAAAACCCAAAACTCAAGAAGTCAAGGTTTGCGGCATATGCACATCAACCGGGCACCTCACTGATTCTTGCTCATCACTCCAAGAGGAATCCAAACAAGTCAACGCCATGGGATTCCAAGGTTAACAAAAGAGGTACGATCATTTCTCAAATACTTACAATCCGGGGTTGAGGGATCATCCAAACTTGAGATATGGAAATCCTCAACAACCCAATCCTTCTCATTCCAATATGTCAACCGATGACATGATCCGATCTTTGACCTCGAACATGGTTACCATGCAACAAAACATGGGACAATTTCAACAAACCATGATACAATTTCAACATGAGACAAAGTCAAGCATTAAAAATTTGGAAACTCAAGTTAGCCAAATTTCGTATGCCGTGAGCCGACTTGAGGCAAAAGACTCAGGTAAACTCCCATCACAAATGGAGCAAAACCCGAGACAACATGTTAATGCAATCATGTTGAGAAGCGAACCGACATCGAAAGAGATGCAAATGGAGGATGAAGAGATTGAGAAGATTGATCTTGAAGGAGAGGTACCCAAAGAAAAGATCACAAAGGCCAAACTCCCTACGCGCCGAAACCCGGTCGGGTTGGAACAAAACCTGGTCGGGCTGACTTGACAAGAACAAAAGCACGTGTCGAGGATCAAGAGAACGTTGAAAATATACGATTTGATACTTAACCCGGTCGGGTTGGTACTCAACCTGGTCGGGTTGGTGTTGACATCGAACATAGTAACGCCTGAAGATAAAAAGGGCGTGGAAAATCAGATTTTGTTCCCAACCGGGTCGGGTTGGTACTCAACCCGTTCAGGTTGGATGTGATTTCAACAACTTCTGATTACCTAAGGTACCCGATCGGGTATCCTATATACCCGGTCGGGTATCAGACTCAGCCACCTCAAAATA
This sequence comes from Cuscuta europaea, assembly GCA_945859875.1. Classification (NCBI taxonomy): domain Eukaryota; kingdom Viridiplantae; phylum Streptophyta; class Magnoliopsida; order Solanales; family Convolvulaceae; genus Cuscuta; species Cuscuta europaea. The sequence continues at coordinate 1,485,761 of CAMAPE010000023.1, forward strand.
CCTATAAATACACCCCTTTTTCTTCCCATTTAATCACCAATTCCCATACACTTCTAAGCTGAGTTTAGTTAAGTACTTTCTTTATATTTTCATCATGTTTAGTCTCCAAATGAGGAGCTAAACTCTTCCATCTTGGTTTTGCTACTTTGAAACTTAATGATTTGTAAGTTGTGAGTTATTTTCTTTAATCTTCTTCCTTGAATATTAATTATTAGTTCTTTCCTTAATACTATCTCTATATTAATGTTGGGGAGTGTTGCTAAGATGACAATTAGTTAACATCTTGACATTAGTTACAGTAGTATTTTCTTCCTCTATATTAATGTTGGGGAGTGTTGCTAAGATGACAATTAGTTAACATCTCGACATTAATTATAGCAGGATTCATCTTCTTTAATAATATTCTTCCTTGAATATTAATTAATTCCTATTCATATTTCATATTAATATTTTGAGCATTACTTAAAGGATCAACTAGTTTTGTTTCATATATTAATTATTACTAGAATCAATCGATTAATACGCTTGTTATTAATTCGGTTCTTTCAACGGTAGTAAACTTGGATTATTAATGCATGCGTCTCATGGTTAATAATCTAAGGGGAATTAATTATATTGATTAAACCAATAAACCGCTTGTGTTGAGGTTATCAATCTCAATCGTTTTCATCTTAAGTTTATTGCTACTATCGTGTTAATATACGGCGTGTGTTCTATATTGACTCGGTAGTAAGTTTATAAATGAACGCGTCTCGTTATTAATAACTACCCTCGATGAACTGGATATACTCCTCGATTGAGTATTCGAGAGGAAGATAGTTAAAGATATAACCGGGATCGACGAACATTTCATTAAGTGGATAAAAGCAAAACCAAGTCCCCATCTCTATTAATTAAACGCATATAGGTTGTTCATCTTAGTATTATTAAATCAAATCAAAAAAAACCCTTGTTACTAGTTACGTAAAAGAAAAGTATTCCTTTCCCTGTGGATACGAACCTTACTACACTATACTACGTATAAGTGTTGTATTGATATTTATTTTGAGTGCACATCACGACAAAGTGCACGTCACTGCTGACGGAGATCTGGGGAAGCATGCTGGATCTGGCTGCGCAGATCAGCGGAAGCTCCAACGGCTTATTTTTCCATGGCGGCCCTCCTGGCGCCGGAAGTAGCAATAGCTTCCAGCGAGGGCTCAACTTGGGCGACGACAGTAGCAGCGCGTCGGGTTCTCAGAGTTTTCTTTCCAGTCATTGTTGAGAAGAAGCTTGCTATAGATCTGGAAAAAGTGCGGGAGGATCTGACCTGTTCACAGTTCAGCTCTCAATGAAAGCACCAAAAATGATGGATCACCGGACCATGGGTAGTCGGAATCCAAGTAAAATGGGACAGTGAACTGATCGAAAAACACAGGTAGACAATCCGGCAGTATAACAGTAGGAGAATAGAGAATGTGATTCCTTTCCACAATTTGGAAGGTGATATTTATACTAAGAGATAGAAGGCAATACTTGGTGCCCAAGTAAAAAGATACTGATCAGATGGGAAGGGGACACGTGTAAGGCTATTCTAACCAACTATCAGTCTAATTCGATGGGGAGCATCCACGTGTAAAGGTGATTGGAGAGATAGTTTTGGACAGCTGACTGATTGGAATTACCTCTAATAAATTGCTACCAGAATCCCCGTGTGGCTAAGCGAGTGCATCCTAGCATATTATCTGCCGCTGGTGATGACATGGCAGTACTTTCTTGCGGTGCTGGTCCTTGCGGACTTGTCTAAGTACATAATGCCTTGGCATGACCTTGAGTTCTGTTGGGGTCAGTGACTGGGGACTCGGGCTCATCGCTAGGGGACTCGCCTTCTGTCCATTGTCCTGTCTCTGACGTAGCTGGCCGCTTGATACTCTGACTTTGCTTGCCCATGTGCTTGACCTCCGAGGTCGGGCTTGGTACCGAGCTCGGGTATTCGAGGTCGGGCTCATAACTTGTCGAGTTTGGCCCATCCCTGAGCCTGGTGTTTTCCTGACCTCGAGGTCGGGGTCGGGATGACCACTTGGCCTTTGGTCATTTTACTGTCTGACGCTCATTCCTGACCTTGGTCGGTCGGGGTCGGGGTCGGGGTCGGGGTCGGTCCGATTGTGAACTTAGTCTTTTCACGCACTCTGATGTGGCCCCGTGATGTTTTCTCATCGGCGATTATGATACCCCTGGGGTATACGGGAATATACTCCATCAGATGTACTAGGGTGTCACGTTTATTGTCACATTAAAAATTGGTTCCCTCTCTCAAGCTTTAATATTTAGTTCATGCTCCCTCACACTTAATTTCATGTGCTATTCATCAATCTCCTTCGAAGATTTCTGGAAAGCTCTCTGAAAACACTCAACAGGTATGGCCAATACATGGTCGAGTATCCGGTTGTATGAATCCAAACACGAAATTTTCTATTGTAAAAATTTAAAATTACTCTCATTTTCTCTCATTTTGCTTGGGAGTCCTTTTCAGATATTCATTGTAACTCCTCGTTTTTCTTCTTCTCACCAACTCACTCAAGTTTGTTTCTTTGTCACATATTTGTTTAGGTCACCTTTTTGGGTTCTCAACCTAATTGGTTTTCCGTTTTTTTCTTTTCATCAATTATTTCATTATTTTAAGTTTTGAGAATTTATGAACAAGATAACAAAGCATGAAAGTAGAATAAGATGTTGTATGTAAAATGAGTTTACGGGGATATTCACAATACCCGAATGATTAATAAAGAAGAATAAGGTTTGTTTTTTAAAGTGGAAAAGTTTAGGTTAATTGGGGATATGGAAGGTGGAGGAGGGAGGGTTAATGATAATTATGTGATTTTGGGGTGGAGTAGAGAATGAGAGTGTCTTCACCCTTCTTAGTTTTTTCTTTTTTCTTTTTTTAATTTTTTTCTTTTAATCTTTGCCTTTTGTTTTTAATTAATATCTATATATCTAGCTAAGTTTCCTCACGTCGTGTGGCCCTGATTGCCGAGCTCCCGTGCCTCCTCTTATACTTGTTCTGTTTTTTCTTCTAGTTTTTGTATTCTTCTTTTAGACATGGTGTATTTTAGACATGGTGTACGTAAAAGCAAAAAATATTGGCAAATAAAAGCATTATCTAGACAAGCATATATGTGAAAGAAATAATCAGACTTGTATTACACCCGTATGTAGTACTACCTCTCGTTCCATAAAAAATGACCAATTATATAATTTTAATTAAAAAGGGTAGGATATATTGATGAATATAGTGATGGTAGGGAAAAAATAAATTGAGCGAATATGAAATTATTATTATTATTATTATTATTATTTTGATATAAAGAAGAATATATATATATATATATATATATATATATATATATATATATATATATATATATATATATATATATATAGTGATGCGTAGTAAATGAGAGGTCTCGAGTTTGAAATCCACTAGACACATAAGAGTTTGAAACGGGGTAAAAACAAAGCTTAAATTTGAAGAAGCTACTACGAGTATTATATACCTGTACTCTTTGTATCGGTGCCACGAGTCACCAGTCCAACCCTGAGTTTGATCAGCCGCCATAACGGAGAAGGAAATGAGGCAGAAGAGCGCTTGGGCAACCCTAAGCACTAAATTAGCCGCTGTGCTAAGCATGCCGCCAGCTGGTGGCGACGCGGATCTCCGTCCATCCTCAACGCCTCCTCGGAGGCTGGTCGCCGTTGAATCGTTCCTTGTAGAAGAGCGGCGGTCAAACTGCAGCTTTGCGGCAGGGGACCGCTGGGGGGAGTAGTACTTCTCAAGTATTGCTTTGGGGTGAGGAGGAGGAGGAAGAGCCGCCGCCGCCTTTGAGTTTGATTCCCAAAACGGGTCGCGAAAGGGCGAGTCAGATTGCTCAGGGGAGTGGAACGTCGTCTCCATCTGTGACTCCGTATCGGACATTGACATCTGCCGGCTGCTGCTCTGCTTCCGGTTACAGCTAGGAATTCTGGTTTCCATCTTCGCCGGCGAAACAATAATTCCGACCGATTTCTAAATTCTATTGGCCGGCTGAGAAAGAATTCATCATATCAGTGGAAAGGATTTTGGTCAAGTGGACGAACATTTGGGAAAAAGAAATGGGGCCCCATTGCAAACTTAAAGCATAAGTAAATAAAAGCAAGTCCCCCACTCATGATGCATGCACCAAACATTTTTGTTGGCCAAATTACCAAATTGAAAAAAAAAACTTTTCAGTCATATTGGTAAAAAAAGATGTCCAAAGTGACAAATTGGTCACTTTTATGTGAATGAGACATTTTTAATAACAATTGTCCGCTACCTCATAGCCGGTTGAATCACCAAATTAATACTAGCATATTCTGTTAACTTTTTTAACTAACCACTTTCATTATCCGTTTGAGACAAAATGTTAGTAACTTAATTGTCGTGAATTTCTTGACAAGGTCAAAGTTGAAGGACTGAAAATGTCAATTTCACAATAGTTAGAATATGAAATGTCGGGAATTTCAAAATCGAGGACGGAAAATGTCTCACTCACAAAAAATTGGCCAATTTGTCACATAGGCATATTTTTTGTACCAACTTAAGAGGTTTTTTTTTGCCAATTTGTCAAAACAACCTGTTTTTTTTACCAATTCGTAATTTGGCCCATTTTTGTTAGACATGTCAAAAAACCCGACCCGCAATGACCTGCCCTGGCCCGAGACATTTGGGACGGGTCCGCCCTGCCTCGTCTTGCAAATTGGGCGGGTCCTCCCCATTGATACAATGGGGCGGGTCCAGGTATTAGTATTGATCAGTTCTGCCCCGACCCGACCCGTTGAATATATAAGTACGCGTGCTTTTTTAAACCATACTACAAATATACTTCTACATACATATATGCGTATATAATAAATCATAAGTTCTTTGGTCTTGTAATATATTACTACCTCCGTCGCAGTATCATTGGGATGAAAGGGAGTGGTGTGACGTTTAAGAAAAGTAGAATTATGTGGTTGATAATGAATTGATAAAGTGAGAATAAAGTAAGAGCGAATTAGAAGCACACAAATGTTACCAAATATGGTATCAAACAATTATAGTGGGACGGACGAAAAGGGAAAAATGAGACAATTATAGTGGGACGTAGGGAGAAATATTTACTCCATCCGGTCCTAAATAAACTTCACACTTTCCTTTTTGGATAGGTCCAAAATAAACTTCACACTTCTTCTCCCTTCCTTATTTGGCAAATTATCTACATCAAAACAGTGCAAAACAGTGTCAAACAGTATCACAACAGTGTACTCTACAGTAAAGTCAAATTTATTTCCTTAATTTATGTGAAGTCAAAGTGTGAAGTTTATTTAGGACTGGAGGGAGTATATTTGAATGCGAGGAATGGAGAATTATCAATATCTTAAATAGCATTTTGATTTATATTTTCTATTAATAATATAAATAGATTGACTATTCAAGTCTAAATACTTTTTTCTTAATTTTTGAAATTTTTAGCAGCTCTTTTCAAAAGACGTGGGTGCAATTTTAATAATTATGTAAAGAAAATTTATGTAGATTAAAGTGGTAACAACTGTTGGAAGTATGTCCTAGGACAATCATATTTTATGATTTATCAATGAATATTAAATGCTCATTAATTAATAAAGTGACAAACTCATTTTATGTTAATTATTATTGTGAGTTTTCTTTATTAATATTTAGTCATGAATATTATGTTTAGTAGCTAATTAAGTACGTGACTTAATTGTAGAATGCTACAATTTAAAATACGCATAATATTCTAATTGTTTCTGGTCTAATAGTATTAATTTGAGACATTAATAATTAATAGATCAATATGTGAATTAACTGATGGATATATTCCACTAGGAAACAATGGCATAAATATCTCTTCATCACCACTATATATACTCCACTAGGAAACAATGGCATAAATATTTCTTCATCACCATTATATATAAGCATAAATATTTCTTCATCACCACTATTAAATGGCCATCATCCTAATAAACCATCCGTCACAGCCAAATGTTCAAGGCTCGTTCATCATCACTACACCTCCGTCGCAACTGCAGGTATAACTCCAAACCTCGCCGCTGCTTCACTACTCTACCTCCTTCGCAACACCACCATCTTCGCTAGGCCGGCCAAACTTTGATTCGTCTTGACCTCGTTCCCAGTCTTCCCTTCCATTCCAACAGTTGCCAGTCATATCCAGAAGCTGGAAGCACAAATCTGCCCCTTCCTCCGCCGCTTTGTCTGGTTTGTGCCGTCATTGGCAAAGACCTTTCATCTTCTTCTCTTTTATCGGATCGCAAACATCCTCTACACTCCCGTTATTAAAGCCAAACTGCACCTAGATCTAGATCTGAAGCTCCTGGATCGTTTTGTTCTCGCCAGCATCTAGGGTGTCAGATTGAGGGTCGGCAGATGGAGGCGGAGTTGTTCAAGACTGTATGGGCGACGATGAGTGTCGATTCAATGCAGCGGCTTCACTATTGTTGGTGGCAGGCTCAGGCGACTTGGGGGCATGGGAGGTGGTTTGATCTGGCTAGGCTGGGCTGGGCTGGGCTGGGGCTTGACTCGACAAGGGGCTGGGTAGGGACATGGGTGGAGCGGTGGTGACAGCGGCGGTGGTGACAGAGGCGACTATCACGTGGCTCGACAGTTGCTGGACAATGGTTATGGGAAGGGTTGGGGTGATGGCATAGTCACTGATCAGAGTTAGACTGTCTGGCCGGAGTCACTATGCGGACAAAGTCACTATGTCACTATGAGTGTGTAACTATGGCCGGAGTCATTGTGTCGGTGTTATTGTGGCCGGAGTCACGGTTACTGGCGTCACGGTGGCCAGAATTGTCGTGTCACTGAAGTAATGTAACTATTTGTCCGTCACTACGAATAAGGATGTAATTATGATTTAGTCACATTTTCGGAAATTAGAAGATAAGGTCACCTTTTTTGTCAATTATCCAATTTTTAGTAAAATTGAGGGTAAAACTCCTTCCACTAGTCATGGGTATAGAGATATCAAGTTAATAACATAGATGCTTGTTATTGAACAAGTAATTGGACAGACCCAACTTAAGGACACTGGTAGGTTATATGTCATCAGTGTTGTCATCAATAATGATGAGGTGTTATATTCTTATACTTGAGATAATCATGGTTACTCACATGAGAATTAATATGTATTAACACCATTAAATGTTATCTTTAAATGGGTAATTATAAAGGTGGTGATTGTACATATTATGAACCGTGTAGTGGTATGTGAATTATCGAGATAGTTTTTGTCACTCTCGTATAGCGAGAGAAAGATATCTATTGAGCCCCTTGACAAGTAAAATTAATTAGCATGGTCATGCTCAAATGAGGTGTCATTTGTTCAAGATTAATCTTACTTGGTAATCAAGAAATATTAATTGAGAATAACAAGGATGACATGATCTAACCTTGTCTCAATTAAGATATCGTTTGACAAAAGAGAATTATTAGCACAAATTAATCATTAAAAGGTTATGTCAGATTTAATTGACATTTATATATTTTGAATAGTCATAATGCCTTGCTAAAAGCCGCTTATGATTTGTGAGGCTTAAATTAATTTTCTAGCCCACTCCAACGATATATAAACTTACAGGGTCACACATCTAAGTGATTTCGATCATTAATGTTCATTAATAACATTAAAATAGTCTGATTAGTCCAATTCGAAATAGGTTTTCGAATGGTATTGGGTTGGGGCCTCCATGAGAGTTTTATTAGCTATAAAACTCCTTTGCTCCTCTTATAAATAGGGCTAAGGAGACCCACAAATTTTAAGAGTTAAAATTCACATCTCAAAACCTCGAGAGAGATAGAAAGAAGAGAACGCTAGCACGTTCCGTAGCCGTTCCCTGTGGCCGATCTAGTCACGTGCGTGTGGATACCAGTAGAGCTCGGGATCGTTTTCTCGAACTGTCTGACATCCTTGCTTAAGATTGCTATGTAAGTTCCTCTTATGTCTTGTAATTTCGTTTATACTAAGAACCTCAGATCCAATTGTTTACTTTTGGGCATTATTTTTTTTTTGTTTATTCCGCTGCGTTTTTCTGCCTGAACCCCAACAACAACTCCATACAAATTGAAATGCATACTACCTAATCAGGTTACGGCGGGGTGGGGCCGGGCGGATCCGCCCACATGGAACGGGGCATGGGTCAACAAGTTTGGACCTGTGCGGGTCACGGGGTGGGGGGTGTTGTAGTACCCGCCCTGCCCGACCCATTGTCATCCCTAATTTTTGTACGGACGCACAATCCTTACATCATTCTTTATATTTTTTACTTATAATAATTCACTTTTTTATTTTATTAAAGTGATGTGTGAACAAATATATTGAATGTATTTTATTAATGATACTATAATACGAGAAAATGATAGTATTGGAGTTCATATTGAAGTTTTTAGGATGTTTTCTTTTAGACCTGTAATATGCTAATCTAGTCTCGTCTGGTTTGTTTAAGTGTGGTTTGAACTGATCTGATCTAGAAAATATATGATCTCTGTTTATTTTAAAACTGTCATCTGGTCTGTTTAAGTCTGATCATGTCTGGTCTGATCTGTTTAAGTCTGGTTTGATCTGGAACTAAAAAATAATCCCAAAGAAAACATGGTTCGACGACATAAATGTGGATGGTCTTAGAAACCGTTTGGGAAATCTAGTGGGATAGTCTAGGATATATTCATGAAAAATCATATGGGTGGCGATGGCTAAAATATTTTACTTGTTTTTAAAAGTAAACTAGATATTTTTTCATGAATATTACTAAAATATAGGTAATTGCAAATAAAGTGACCTTTCAAAAAAATCCAAAATGTGACTAAGAAGTTCAAAGCTTACTAAATTGCCCCTATTGTCGAGTTATTCCTTATGTTATAGTGATGTGACCGACCACAGTGACACTGACACCGTAGTGACATCCTCCCCAGTGACGTGTCATCGTCGGCTACGGTGACACCGCCGCGGGCTACATTGACGCGGCGGCGGCCATAGTGACACCGGTGGCGGCCACAGTGACACTGCCGCAGGCCACCGTGACACCGCCGCCGGCCACAGTTACAACGACCACAGTGATATCAACCACAGTGACACTGACGATCGTGACACCATGACGTTGGGCAGTTACCCCCCACCATAGCAACCTGCTACCGCTGGTCACCACCATCAGTGACCACCGCACCGCCTGTCATAGCCCGTCATCAGGGAACCGCCTATCCAATAAGCACCATCCATAGGCCCAACCCAGACCCCAAACAGACCGAGCCCCCAACCCTAGCCGCAGGCACAATCCACAACTAAACCCAGCCCCAGGCGCCATCACAACCCCCGACCAACCCCATCCCATCCCTAGCCGTCACGACCTTTTGGATCTGCATCACAGAACGACGGTGAAGTTGTGATTGAACACCGTCGTAATCGATTGATGTCTTCGGTGGATTAGAGCGTTGTTGTTTTCCATCAATGCGAGACAAAAGGAGGTGAAAAAGAAGGCTGACGACGGGCTTCGCCGACGAAGATGTGCTTCAACATCCATTGCGACCTCGTGGAGCGACTCGACGGCGGAGCAACGTAACCTGGAGGAGGAGGAAGAGGAGGAGGAGCTTTGATCTCGTAGATCGATGATGATGTCAGAGCTTGAAGATAGAGGAGGAGCTCCAGATCAATCGCCGCTTGATCTTCAAGTCGATGGCCAAGCTTTGGAACGATAGCAGAGACCGAAGGGGGATTTTAGGTTCTAGGGATAATTTAGAGATTTGATAATATTTTAGTCATATTTTTGAAAAAATGAAAAGTAGTCATTTTTTGTATTTCATAAAGTTATAAATAATATTTGTGTCCTTATTCCAATAAACTATCCATCTAACCTAACAGTGTATTTTTATTCTACATATAAAATTATTGCATTGCTTCTCTAAACATTGCATTAAATCATTGACACACAAAACTTATGGCCTTTTGGTGGCCTCTATCAGGATTAACAACTTTACCATTCATCTTTTTTAATAATCGTTGAATTTTTGAGTTCATGTGCTAAATTTTATAATAATCAAAATAAATAAGACTTAAATTACTTATTTAGTTAAATTGGTTGATTCTACTAAACATGACTATTTTTAGTTTTTATACTACGTGTTATTTAAAAATAAACACTGCTTAGTGGACGGCCTAGCATCGTTTAGGGTTAGGTTGGAGAACGGCGGCGCAAGGTCAGACCAACAACGTGAGTTCTAGTTCTCTCAGGTACGATCTTCACTGGACGAAGATTACACGATATTATTGCTCCTAATCAAATCAGCCTGGGGTAGACGAATGTTCTCGACACTGTTGCTAGGGCAAACTAAATCAGTCACGAGGGAGTTGAAGGGTCCTCGACTATGTGGCTTCGAAGAATCAAATCGCCTATTTCGTTTGTTGTGGCAGACGCTTGCGAGACGGTGTCAGTTTGATTTGGAGATGGAAGCGATTAACGCACAAGATGAGGTAGAGAGGTTGGCGCATGCTTACGGCAATATTGAGATGGACGAAGAAGATGAGACTATTTTGGTGGAAGCCATGGCTACGTGTGCGGCGGATGGGAGTCTAGAGCCTGTCGGTACTACCACACCAGAAAAGTCAGGTGTGGCTGGCGGAAAATCATTGTTCTCGACAAGTAGCAGATTGATGACGTGAAACAGGTTTGATGAAGGGCAGAGTTCAGCCAGTGATGAAGTATCAATTACAGCGATCTTGATGGCCCGAGCTCCTCCTGAACCACCGCCAAGGAATGTACGAGGTGAAATTTTGACTGTTCGTGAAAGGTCTCAGCTAGAAGGAATCAAGAATGATGGAGTTTGGCAAGTAGTGACAGGCCCATTTAGTTTGTTTTTTAATAATTTTTTGTTTCAGTTTTTCTTTGATGTTGGACTCATTGGTTTATGTGTGTTACGCATCTGTGGTGGGTAGGTATTGTATGATGAGAAGTAAGAAGGCTTCAAAAGCTGAATTAATCTTCAAATCTCTCACAAGGTTAGCGACTCAATCTGCTCTAGTTAGGGTGGTCGTTTCTATGTCTAATCAGAGGGTGAGGGGACTTTCGAGTTATGGTGAGTCTGATAGCAGGATACTCGTTAGTATTTAAAATTTTGTAATGTCGTTGGTTTCTTGGATTTTAATATAGACAGTTTCCTTTCAAAAAAATACCACATGTTATTTTTCCTTTGATATTTAATTAATGAAGTATGTCCATGAGCAGGGACAGAGCTAATATTGAAGCTTAGACTTATCTCTTTAAGCCTCCATGTATGTATAAAGATCAATATACAATTGTTCAACATCATTTATGCTATCAAGAGTCATCTCTTACGACCTTAATGCATCAATTTTCTTTCCATGGCTATCACCGCCGATACCCGGTCATTCAGCTCACCGCCACTACCAACTTCCCCATCAAACTCACCACATCTAATTTTCTTGTCTGGAAATGCCAAATTTATGCAGCCCTTGTTGGTCTCGGACTCGAAGGCTATGTTGATAGCATTAGCACCACTCGTGCTCGAGATCATTTTCTTGATGATGCAAAATCGCAGGTTAACTCATGCTATACCATCTAGTATCGCCAGGATAAAGTTATTCTCAGCGCACTGCTTGGATGTTGCTCCGACACGATTCAGCCGGTAATTTCCTCCGCCTCCACCGATCATAAACTAGCTCTCACATACGCTAGTACATCCCGGGGACGCATTATTTCTCTCAAAACCGATATTGCCACGACCACTAAGGGAAGCCGGTCCATCACAGAATCAGGGGCGGATCTACTCTTGCTGGAGGGGGGGCAGCTGCCCCCAATAAAGGCCCACTAAACCCTCATAATTTTTTAAAAAATATTAAAAGCCCAATAGTTTGCCCCCAATAAAAAAATGGCCTGCCCCCAATAAAAAAAATGGCCTGCCCCCAATAACCCAAAATCCTTCAGCCTGCCCCAAAATCCTCTCTGAAGAAGTGAACGACGAAAACAAAATACTTCCCCCGTTCGACGCGGCGACGCTCCTTCGCGCAGAAAGCTCTCTCGCCCGCTCGCCGGAACCTCCGTGCAGTCCGCACTTCGTGCAGCGGCCGGAACCTCTTACCTCCGCGGTCCGCTGTCCGGCTGTCCGCAGTCCGCTGTCCGGCTGTCCGCACTTCTCCAGTCGCCAACTCGCCACTAGGGTCTACGTAAGCCTTTAATCTTTTCAATTTTCACTTTAATTTTTTCAAATAGATTAAATGTAATTGATGAAATTGTTAAATGAAATGTATTAAAACAGTTAATTTTAATTTTAGTTAGTGAAATTGTTAATTATATCAATTTTAGAATGTTTTATAATATTTTAGGTAGTTAAATGAAATGTATTAAAACAGTTAATTTTAATTTAACTTCTTTTCCAGACTCAGTGAAGAGATATTGGGCTACCGTTCCTTCACCGGGTAGTTCAAATAATAATGCTTCAAATATTGCATCTCAATGTTCTTCATCAATACCTAAACAAGTTGATTTGGACGAGCTTCCCTCAGATCCCGCAAAAAGAAGGAAAATTTCTGAGTACCATCCTAATCAAATAGATGAAATCAGGAGAAAATATTTGATTAAAGGACCTTGTCAACCACGTGGTCATGACTTCCCACAAAAAGAGATTGGGAAGACTTTAAGACGCTTTAACTCTAAATGGTTTGATCAATATCCTAATTGGTTAGAATATAGTATACAAGATGGCAAAGCCTTTTGTTTGCCTTGTTACTTGTTTAGAGATCACTTTGAGAATCGTGTTGGGAATGATGCATTTGTAACTGAAGGGTTCTCAAGTTGGAATAAAACGGAGCGATTAACTTCTCATGTGGGTAACATAAATAGTTTCCACAATAAGGCACTTAAAAAATGTGATGATTTAATGAACCAAGACCAGTCAATTGTTGTTGCTTTGCATAAACAGAGTGAAATTGTGAAGAATGAATATCGTATTCGTTTGAATGCTTCTATTGATGTTTCAAGATTTTTATTGCGTCAAGGACTGCCTTATCGTGATCATGATGAATCTGAAGAGTCTAACAATAGAGGCAATTTTCTGGAACTAGTAAAGTATACTGCTAGTCAAAATGATGCTGTGAGTAAGGTTGTATTGAAAAATGCTCCAGGAAATAATCTAGTTGCTCCTAGCATTCAAAAAGACATTGCTAATTGTTTTGCACAGGAAGTTGTTCACTCTGTGCTTAAGGAGATAGGTGATGATGTGTTTAGTTTGTTGGTTGATGAGTCTAGTGATGTGTCTTACAAGGAGCAATTGGCTATGGTGTTGAGGTACGTTGATCGGTGTGGCATAGTTAAAGAAAGATTTATTGGTGTTGTTCATGTGAAAGATACATCTTCTTTGTCTCTTAAATCTGCTATTGATTCTGTATTTTCTGAATATGGCTTGAGTTTGAAAAATGTTAGAGGCCAAGGGTACGATGGCGCAAGCAATATGCAAGGTGAGTTCAATGGATTGAGAGCTTTAATGATGAAAGAAAGTAGCTCAGTCTACTATATCCATTGTTTTGCTCATCAACTACAATTAGTTGTTGTGGCGGTTTCGAAGAAACACTTTGATGTTGGTGATTTTTTTGAAATGATATCTCTTTTATTAAATGTGATTGGAGCATCTTGCAAAAGAAGAGATATGATTCGAGAAAGTCATCAAGAAAAAGTGAAAGAAGCTATAAGTAATGGTGAAATTAGCACCGGGACAGAATTAAATCAGGAGCTTGCCCTTCAAAGACCGGGAAATACACGTTGGGGTTCCCATTATAGAACACTTCTCAATTTGATTGAACTGTTTCCATCAGTTGTTCAAGTCCTTGAGCACATTGAAGTGGAGGGCGTAGACAGTGTCAAAAGATGCCAGGCTAATGGTCTTCTAACATATTTTCAATCATTTAAATTTGTGTTTTATTTGCAGTTGATGTTGCTTATCTTGGGACTCACAAATTCTTTGTCAGTGGCTCTTCAAAAGAAAGATCAAGACATATTGAATGCTGTTTCACTTGTGAAAACAACAAAGCAACAATTGCTTAAGGTAAGAGCTGATGGATGGGATTCTCATTTGAGGAAGATCTTAGAATTTTGTGAGAAGCATGAAATTTCAGTGCTTAATATGGATGAGGACTTTGTTAACCCAAGGAGGCCACGTCAAAGAACTAATATCACTAATCGGCATCATTATGAGTATGAATGTTTTAATACCATAATGGATTTGCAAATTAATGAATTTGATGACCGTTTCAATGAGGTAAATTCCGAGCTACTTCTTTGCATATCTTCTTTGAGTCCGATTGATTCCTTTCGTGAGTTTGATGCTTCAAAATTGTTGAGATTGGCTGAATTTTATCCAAGTGATTTCAGTTGTGTGGAACGCAGAACTCTTGAGCACCAAGTCAATATTTATATTGACAATGTGTTAGCGGATGAAAGGTTTGCTAGATTGAAAAGTCTTGGTGATCTTGCTCGAGTGATGGTGGATACAAGGAAACATCTTTCACATCCTTTGGTGTATAAGCTTTTAAAGTTAGCATTGACTTTGCCAGTTGCCACAACAATCGTAGAGAGATGTTTTTCCGCTATGAAAATAGTGAAGACTAATTTGCGTAATAGAATTGGCGATAAGTATTTGAGTGATTGTCTGATTTGTTTCATTGAAAGAGATGTGTTTGAAACTATTACAAATGAAACTGTAATGGATCTCTTTCAAAAGATGAAAACTCGACGCGAACAATTGTGATGTATTTTGTAAGACATTAATTATTGTAATATTACATTGCTACTTTATTATTATTTTTTGTGATGCATTTTTTTCTGCCCCCAATAACTTCTAATCCTGGATCCGCCACTGCTCGGAACAGAACAGAAAAGAACATAAATTATCCAAAGCTCGTGCTATGCATGATATCCTTAAAACGTATTTGTTGTCTTCCATGGTGCTAGAAGTGTTGCAACGACCCTTTTCCAGGATACGATGGCTAACGAGTAATCGTTTGAACACAGAAACGTCTATTCCGGCGAACGGAACAAAGGTAGAACACATAAACGACTGTTTCGAAAACGTTGGAGGTGGTTTTAGCTCTCAAAAGTACGTGAGGATGTGTATAAATGTGTTTTTCGTTGCAAAGCATCTGTCAGGTATTTATATGAAGAATTTGTTGTGTATTAATAGAGAGTTAATGGACCTGAACGTTCGACATCAATGACTAGACCGTTGGGCATTAAATCGTCCACGAACTATCCATTTATCGCTATATAATGACATAAGAACGTTGGACATTTATTGGTGTAACGGTCAAGAGCAACCAGAACAGTTCATCTGTGCGCACCAAAAGAACTGTTCTGGTGCGCACAGAACAGAAGAGTTCCGATGCAATTGTGAAGAATTGAAGCAGTTACGGCCTACGGGAAGAAGTAAAAAAATTTGGATGACATCCGTGTCCGCAGGTCGCCCCGCGCACGCAAGTTGCGATTTTCTTTCTCCATTTTCGGGATTTGATCGGCACCCGCCCTGCGCGCGAAGAGAGCCTTTCCACCTAAGAATCTAACTCCACCAAAGAGGGTTCCCTTTATAAAGGGATGAAAATCCCTTGGGTTTTCCGGTGTGGGATAAATCCCACTAGAAACCCATCATTTTCCCGGATTTTCCATTTCAACGAGTGAACTTCGAGAATCAATTTCTCATTCACTCGTTATCCGTATTGAGTGTACCACATATGGAATTGTAGCCCTTAACAAGGACAATCCGAAACCACTTTGACCTGACCTAAATCGGAATTGGACCCCACTCAAAATATTGCTCCAAATAGACCATTTAATGCAATTTTAACACATTTTTTCCAACAATTCTTATCTCCTCCCCGTGTCTCCTACTTTACCACCACATACGCCTCTGACCGAAACTGGTAACACTCTTCACAAAATTTAAATTCATGCTTATCTGCTCCATCACAGGCATCTGGTCATCGAATTGGGCTTGCGAATCTATAGGGGTGTCTTCGTACATATGCAACGGACCGTAGAAATCAGTATAATAGTACTCTAAAAATGTTTGATAATATCAGAGATTGAAACAAAGATCAAGACAGAAAGCAATAGAATATATAAGCAGAATGTAGGCAAAATATTTTAAAAACATTTCCTTCATAAAATCACAAACATAATGAACATAAGTAGCTTGGAAAAATTCTTGAAAAGCCGCAGCGAGCTGAGATTAGCAACTTCTATAAAAAACTTGGTTACTAGCAGGTGTATAGACATGAGAAAACATTTGAATAGCGATCACGAGGCCGGTCAGATCCATCACCTCAGTGGACTACGCCGTCTGATCATCACAAGGCCGCTTTTGGGACAGATCAAAGACACCTCGAGCGGAGGAACTGGGCTGTTGGACCAATTTGCCACCTTCAACGGTGATCTTTCCCTTGCCCTTCCCGCTCGGGATAGAAGAGGTGGATGCCGCAGTCGGACGCTTCATCTGAGCTGAAGGGATCACCCCTGTATAAAAACGAGTGTTGTCAGATAACATTCAAAACGAATGACGTAGGCCAAACAAAAAAATATCGGGGATGTTTACCAATGCCAGCAGCCAACATCTTGGAAGGCGTGATACAGGCCCGAATGTTCTGAGACCCCACCAATCGAAACTGGTTGGCTGGTCATTGTAGAGCGGCGTCCAATGTGAGTTCTTTGTCCCGAACTGGGAAAGCATTCCGCCGATCGGGAAAAGGTAGAGGTTCACCCACGTGAACAAAGAAGAAATGTTCCTCCCATTTTTCAGGAAGAGTGGGATTGCCGGTAAACAAATGGCGCGCATGGCGAGCGACCAGTCGCAGATACCCGGTAGTTCAGTACGGCTGATAGCCGTAGTTGTAGAGGAAAAGATCAACATTTGGCTGAATGCGTAGATCATGGAATCGGATGATGAACCCGCTTAGGATACGGTAAGCACCATGAACAAATTGGCCTGGGAGCACCGAAAGCCGGCGCAAAAACTCTATGATGAAGGGGTGCAAGGGAAAGCGTAAGCCGACCACTAAGGAATCAAAGTGCACGAGCATGTGGCCCAGCCGGTGCCTCATCGGGTTACGGATGAATCCCGCATAATGCTGGCGGGAGGCAGGAGAAATTGCCTGATCTAGTGTATAGCTTCTACTGACAAGCGTTGGCGTTGTCGCCGAATGATGGTAAAGTTAAGGGCCACCCTTGCAAGCCGTTCAGGCATCCCACGTTCGTATATTACGACATCATCCCCCGAACAACAACCATCATCAGGGAGCTGCTGCTCGGTAGGGGAAGGAGACGATAAGTCGGACGCGGAGTCTATAATCCGGGTGGAAGAGTTACCCACCTGGCCGTAGGGGTGGGCAAAAATCTCGGTCCCGATGTCCCAAATCGAAAAATCCTAATACCGTTCCGAAACTATCCCGATCCAATTAGGATGCAATTTTTTCATCCCGAACCAGTCTCGTACTGATATTAACCGGGACGAGACCGGGATAGCTATAAAATATCATGTCCTGTCCCGGTGTCCCGTTTAAAATTAGTAGGTTATTTTAAATTTCTAATGCTATGTAATAACTAAGCTCAATTAAAACTTTCTAGCCCTTAGTCTCTCTAGTGTAATTTTATCATATTTCATATTTCTATGAGTCTCGTTTCTTTTGTTTCTTTTGATTAAAATTTGTTTAGTTCTCATTCCAATACTACTCCATAATATATTATTACGTGCAAAATATTATTTATGATGGAATAACTACTGCTCCAAAATATAGTGTTGTTATATCTTTAATATTTTCTAAAATAACTACTCCTAGGAAATATATAGTGTCTTTGTAGATATGATATTTAATTTAGGTAAAATTGAAAATAATAATCCCAACTATTGCCGGTCCGCTAACAATAATCCCAACTATTGATTATTTTTGTATAATCCCAAATATATGGACCGTCCGCCAATAATGGTCCATGACCGCATATTATGTCACGCCCCGGACCTAGCCAGACACGTCAACAACCCGCCGTACAGTACGAATAGTCAACCGCAGTCCAATTCATCCATACTATACAAGGCGTCATGAATATCATTCACACATAGTACATCCATAAACAAACATAATGTAAAACATTCATTTAAAACAGCGGAAGCATTTAATAAAAGTGTCTTAGCCACACTTTGGCAAACATGGGCATGCAAGCCCCCAAATAGTTATTCAAAATAATATCCATGAGCATTATTATAATTGTTTTGAAATCAGAAAAACAGAAGAAGCACGAACCACGTCTTCTCCTCTGAATATCCAGAGCAACGGGCACCGGTAGCAACCTTCAAGTCCTACCTGAAACTGTGAGGTGGCCTCCCCCGTGAAGGGGAGGTCAGTACTTGGAAATATTTGACAAGTACAATAGCAACTACACTAAGTATAATCAACGTTTTAATTTCCAAGACCCTCAAAATAGGGTGATATCATAATATAAATAATAATTTATATTCCCCACTTATTATCCTTATAATAAGTAAATTTATTTATTCGTCGGCGCACAGCCCTTCTTATATATCCCTTTTTATTTATCATTTGCACAACCCAACCCTTGGGTCCTATTATTTCTACGGGACTTGCTACCGCTGTCCGAGACCTCGTGAGGCTCCTGGTTCGGACTCCAACATCCCGCCCCTGGACTCATACCCATCATCCCGTAGGAAGGTAAGGCCCTTCGGGGTCCTATCTTATGTGTTACCGCTACTGGAACCTAGTTAGGTTTCCGATTCGGATTCCACCTGACGTGCACTCGTCGTTAGGTGCACTCAAAATAAATAATCAATACAACACTAATACGTAGTATAGTGTAGTAAGGTTCGTATCCACAGGGAAAGGAATACTTTTCTTTTAATATAGTAGTAACAAAAAAGGGGGTTTTAGATTTGTTTGTTTTAACAACACTAAGATAAACAACCTATATGAGTTTAATGCAATGAGATGGGGACTTGGTCTTGCTTTTATCCACTTAATGAAATGTTCGTCGATCCCGGTTATATCTTTAACTATCTTCCTCTCGAATACTCAATCGAGGAGTATATCCAGTTCATCGAGGGTAGTTATTAATAACGAGATGCGTTCATTAATAAAACTTACTATCGAGTCAATATAGAACAAGCGCCGTATATTAACTTGATAGTAGCAATAAACTTAAGATGAAAACGATTGAGATTAATAACCTCAACACAAGCGGTTTATTGGTTTAATCAATATAATTAATTCCCCTTGGCATATTAACCATGAGATGCATGCATTAATATTCCAAGTTTACTACCGTTGAAAGAACCGGATTAATAACAAGCGTATTAACCGATTGATTCTAGTAAAAATTAATATGAGAAACAATACTAGTTGATACTTTAAGTAATGTTTAAGATATTAACATGAAATATGAATAGGAATTAATCAATACTCAAGGAAGAATATTAAAATATATGAATCCTACTATGATTAATATCAAGATGTTAACTAATTGTCATCTTAGCAACACTCCCCAATATAATCATAGAGGAAGAAATAGCTATTACTATAACCAATGTCAAGATGTTAACTAATTGTCATCTTAGTAACACTCCCCAACTTTGATATAGAGATAGTATTTTGAAAGAAAGAATTAATATTCAAGGAAGAAGATTAAAGAAAATAACTCACAACTTACAAATTCATTAAGCTTCAAAGTAGCAAAACCAAGATGGAAGAGTTTAGCTCCTCATTTGGAGACTAAACATGATGAAAAATATAAAGAAAGAGCTATTCTATACTGAGCTTAGATGTACAAGGGATTGGATATCTTTTTGTGAAGGAAAGGAGGTGTATTTATAGGTTTTTGGGATGAGATTCGGGTACTCGATCGGGTATATACATGGTACCTGATCGAGTATGTGTGTAACATCCGATTCGAGGCATACTCGACCGGTTTCAGGCTATTTTCTAAGTGTATACCCGATCGAGTATATATGAATACCCGGTCGAGTATGCTTAGAAAGTGATATTCGGGTTATACTCGACCGATCTTCGTTTGCAATTTAAAGGCATACCCGATCGAGTATATATGAATACCCGATCGAGTATGCTTAGAAAGTGGTATTCGGGCTATACTCGACCGATCTTCGTTTGCAATTTAAAGGCATACCCGATCGGGTATGTCGGTCTACCCGATCGGGTATAGACATAGAATCGTGGCCAAAATCTTCCCTGCATGTTCCTTTGTCTTCGGATCTGATCCGATTTGAAGTTCCAACCTAATACCCGATCGAGTATAGCTAATACTCGACCGAGTATAGACCAAAATTCAGGATCTTCTTTTGTCTTTGAACTTTTGCACCTTCTCTTCACTTTTTGGGTTCACCAACTGTACTTTAGGTGACCAAAACCTGCTTAAGCTCAGAATATGTCTAATCTAACCTATTTACAAGAATTTAACAATCTAATCTATTACACCAAAAGTGTGTAATTTCCAAAGTAAAAGTCAAGCAAAACTAATTAAAAACATAAACATAGAAATGGAAATTACGAACGTATCAACTCCCCCACACTTAAACCTTTACTCGTCTCGAGTAAGAGCAAATGTTTACAAGTGTCAATGTTTGTCCAAAAGTTCCACAGTTCAACAAAAAGATAATACAAACACAAAGACCACCAAGGATTACAAAAAATGAGTTTTAAACTCAAATCACAAAAGAGCATCTTGGGTTTAATGGCCTCCTAGTGTTGTCTTCTTTTCTCCTCCTCTCTTCTTCTTTATCTTGAATCTTCATATTCTTCATAAGGATACAATGAGTGCCTGCAAGAACAAACATTTCTCTCATATCTCTCATTTTGCCTAGGAGCCTTTTCAGGTTTTCATCCTAGCACCTCTTTTCATTTTCCATTCTCTCCAACTCACTCATTTTTTTATATAAGCCTTTTTTGCTTAGATTGCCCATTTTGTTGGGTTTTCAACCTAACTAGCATTTATTTTCTTTTGTTTATTTATTATTATTTTTTTTTTCATTTTTTGAGTGTAAAAGTTCAAAAGAATTACATGCATAGTGCTAGGTACAAATGAGAATTACATACCATCATGAGTGTCTCCCCCGCACTTGAATCATGCACTGTCCCTAGTGCCCGCCTTCACCTCCGTAGTAGCTCCCTCCAAAACCGCTCCCTTGGCCACCATCTCCCATGTAAGTGTCCCCGCCATCTCCGCCGTCGTACCCTCCACCACCGGAGCCAGATCCTCCAAAGTTACCCCAATGAGTGGGGTCATACCATGAGGGTGGTGGAGGAGGGTTCGCCATGGTGTGGAAGGATCCCTGCTGTGCCATAAACGAGTACATAGGCCCGTAGAACCTATGTTGGTCTTCCTCATACCGGTGTCTATCGGCCTCCCGGAGCTCCTCCAAACGTTGAAAGCCGGCCCTTTGCTCATCCTCCAATCTTTGAAAACCGGCTCTTTGCTCTTCCTCTAATCGGTTGAGCCGGTTGTCCATTTGGGCTATTCCCGTAAGAAGTTGTTGTTGACCCTCCAGAAGTTGTTGAAAGAAGTCGGGTGGTGGAGGGTTTTGGCTTTGTTCTGGGAAATCATGGCTCATGGTTGGATGGCTATGGAGTTGCTCGTAGGGCTCGTCATCGGGTTGGTTTTGGGGGAGTTCCTGTTCCGGTTCTTGAAGATGTGGTGGGAGGGCGTTTGGGAAGAGGTAATGTTGATCCGGCCTGCCTGTTTTGAAGTGGAGTTGGGGGAGTTCTGGGTTGGGCAAGAGGAAGTATTTGAGGGGTTTGGGGTGGATGTGCCAGTTGTACATATTTTTGGGCCTTTCTTCACCATAAACGGTGTGTGAAAAAGAAGTACAGCCCGAGTGGCCTAGCCAAGATATGTTCATTAAACAGTAGTCGGGTATAGGAGAGTCATCCGTATACCCGAACTTTGTGGCCAAGTGCATAATCACCCCGCCCACTACGATAGCACCATTTGCCACACTTTCCTTCTTTAGATGAGCCCACATGAGATTACAGAGGTTGAAATCCACGTGGATACGGAATAAGGCAACCGAGATGAGGCATACATCCCCCATCCTTGTATGATGGTTGTTGGGACGTCCAAGCAAGGAGTTGGCAAGGAATTTCAAAAAGAGGCGTAGGACTGGATGTTGGACATGACTAATGTATAGTTGGGAGGAGCTAAATTTGGTCTCCCCGGTCATCTTGGTCCATAGGGTGTGGCCGAAGGCGGTATTGTCGGATATAGACTTTTGGTACGGGACCGGAATACCAAAGTGTTCGGCAAACTCAAGTTTCGTGATGGTGTGATTGTGATTAAACAATCGAAACCTGAGTTTATCATCTCTAAAGTCCTCCTCATTGTTCTCAAAGTGCACCGAGCTTAGGAATTCATAGATAATTTTTTCATTTGAGTTGTATTTCATTTTGAAAATTTTATCCATATGCAACTCATGAAAAAAATTCTTCATTATTGTGTATACTCCTAATTCCTTTAGAGCATCAAGGCATAAAAAGCGGGAAGGTTTGACTTGCCTTTCAATTGTGGACAAGAAGCGTGTGCGTTGTTCGTTGTCCACGAAAAGGATGTCCTCGTAGCCCGGGATGATTGTCCTAGTGCTTGAGCTCTGCCCTTTCTCTTTCCTTGGAGCCATTTGAAGTGATTTTGGCCTTTGAAAACCGAAATTGGAATGGTGGGGGTAGGGTTTTTCGGACCTCTGAAAGTTGGGGGAGAATGGGATTGTTGGGTATGAATGTGTAGAGGAGGATGAGGGGAGAGTTTTGGCGTTGGAATGGGTGGATTTGGTGAAGATTTGGAAGAGATATGGTAGAGAGAAGGTGTAAAAATGGGGTTTGGGCGTTTTTTGTTCGAGATGGGGTTGGGAATTTGGGGAAGATGAAGTGTTTTGGGGCTGATTTGGGGTTATAAGACCCGTATACCCGATCGAGTATGTTCTGGTACTCGGTCGGGTATGGCTGGAAAGGGTAGTTTTTGAGCGGCCTGTCTCCTGTACTCGATCGGGTAGGGTGAGGTTACCCGGTCGAGTATGCTTAGAAAATGAACTTTGTGAGCAGCCTGTCTCCTGTACCCGGTCGAGTATTCCTCCATACTCGATCGGGTATATGCTTTTTTTTCCACCCTAAACATAGAAATGGAAATTACGAACGTATCACCACCCTAACCCGTGATCACGATGTAAGTCCATGCTATCCAACCCCGCTCTCTAGAGTCGGGAAGGGCCATGGTCCTTACTATTTCCATAATTCAACCGGCTATCCACAAGGACTACCGAACACACTCGTAGGCCAATCCTATACTTAGGATCAATTTATTATTTACTTTATCTTGGGTATCCCTTAAGGCCTACCCCTAGTATAACTTAGAGTTCATACATTCCTACCTTAAAGCATCTCTTAAGACTACTTAAGGCATAACATTTCACAATCCAACCCTAGGATCAATCTTAACAACATTTCATTTTAATGTCCAACTAGTATCTTAATACTAGTCAAATTAATATCAACAAACCAAGTTCTCAACTCATAGTCATATAGACAATTCCAACTGATTTTCCTTTGAAAATATCATTTATCTCAATATTCAAAATATCACTTTTAATCACTCATATATTCTAATATGAAGAAAAAGTATATTTCAACATATGTTTCATAATTAATTCCACTTTCAAGTTAACATATTCATAACACATGATCATACACAATTCACTCTTAAATTTGTATATCATGCTCCTTTTTCTTTAGACATTAGTCTTCTCATTTCTTAGGCATTATTAATCATTAATAATCCGTAAAAAACACATTTAATTACATTCGGTAATCTCATGAAATTAACTCACTAATTATAAGCAATATAGTCAGCCATCCTCACCTTATGAAGTGCTGAAATAGTTGCCTTTGCTAAGCCCCTCGATCAATCCCCGTTCTAGGACGATTGAAGGTGTAAAACTGAACTGCTGGGCAAAAGCCGGGCGGCTTTCACGAAAGCCGGGCGGCTTTCGTGTTCTGCAGATACGAGCAGCTCACTTAAAGTAGCGGTTTCCGGCGATTTCGACTCCTATCGATTCACCAACTCTTCTAAGTTAAATATCAGCACTTTATATCAATATTCTACACTTTT
>CAMAPE010000023.1:1515000-1598872 GCA_945859875.1 Cuscuta europaea
CTATTCCAGGGGGATTAATTCAAAAGCTCCGGCTTGACACAATTTATTGTACACAGAAAAACAGCACAAGCAGTTTCAACCCTCGTTTGAACTGTTATTACTGAAGAAGTAATATTTGATGGTTGATTCCCCATTTGAAGTTAACGTGCACGTCAACACCAAAACAAGAAATTTTCACACTGCATTTTCAGTTTGGCTGTTTCCCATGTTCAAACAAAATCCACTCTTCATTACATCATTCCAAAGGAAACATGATTTTGAGTTGTGAGGGTATTATTCCAGTCCACGCAAGTCTAAATTTACTATGAACAATTAGCAGTAGAAGCCGTCAAAGAAGGCTATAACAGGCAAAAAAAAGGTATCCCCTCAAAGCCAGTGTGTAGTTAGAATATACTGGAAGCGGTCATTGCCTAGGCGAAACACGTTCTGCTGCGACTACCTACACTTCTACAGACCCAGAATGTTCAGTAGCAGGTGGTGAAGACTCAGGATGTCCAGAGCTGACTGGATGGAGCAATCTCAGTATGTGGGTTGAAGGTGCTGCTTGTGTTCGAGCATAACTGTTTGCTGAAGATGGCCTCTCCGGTTCGGGCTGGATGTCGGACAAAGCACTAAGATCTAGATTTGGGAAAACCGAACAGCGGCATCTTGGGCATTTTACATTCAGGCGGAGCCATTCATCGATGCACTCCACATGGAAGTTGTGAGCACAAGGTAGACCCCGGACCTGTGCAAGATTTATTAAAACTACTTCTGGAGAGGACAGACTAATGGGCGTTCGGTTCACTGAATGTTGCATGACCTGTGCAGTCTAGGTATGTAACATAACCGTGTTTGTTTGGTTCAGGCAAAATATGTTTTTGCATGATCGTGTAAGATTACCGTCAAGTTTCCATTTTTTACTAAAGCAGGAGAATGTGAATACCTCCATTTTCTTAGGTATGGTAAGATACCTTGGTCGTTGAGGAGTTTATCATTAATACCTTGACAGCAGAAGTATCACATTTCGGAATGCCTATTACCCACAGCAATCTCACATGCCGTGAATCAAAACGCCCTCTTAAAGGTTATATGTGCCATTTTCCGTTTTGCTAAGGGTAGTAATCCTACTGCCTAAGGTATAATAATCTCACGGTCGGTGAACCAAACACCCCCACTAAAAGTGAAGTTATTACCAATATTGAGCCTCCGAAATAACTAAGAACCAATTATCTGCTGGTTGGTTTTTAACTACACATTGACGGGTGGATTCTTTTACCTCATTTCCAACATGAAACTCTTCCAAACAGATGGGGCATTCGCTGCAGTCAGTCGGGACAGCCTTCATCCTGAACTTAGGAAGTTCCTGTATAAGTGCCTCCACTGCTTCTCTCTACAAGCCACAGGGAGGAATACCAACACTTACGCGTAAGGATCCAAGAACATCATATATACATAGGAATATATTGTGTTCATGAATGAATTTGTAAGCCTTGTAGCTATGCTTGTGGGAGGGATTTGAAAGGGGAGAGAGTGGAGGCCTTATCTTTCATCTTAAAAAAATGTATTACTTTTAACTTGATAACTTGAACTAACATAAATTCAATAATACTCCCTCCGTCCCGTTGAAAGGTTCTCACCTTCCTTATTTCAGTTATTTGGGTGTCCCATTTAAAGGTTTTCATTCCATTTTAGGAAATAATTTACTCTCTTTAATTACACCCTTACTCAAATTTATGTTTCCTAATCATTACATGTCAAGTCTCACAGTTTCCCCTCGCCCAACTTATCTCCCTTTAATTACTTTCACTTTATATGTTTACTTTTTCTAAATTTTCTCTTTCCTATCTTTTTTACCCAAACTACTTTATTTAACCACTTGCCTAAAAACTGTGGCATTTATGCACGGGAATCTTCCAACTGGACGGAGGGAGTATGAATCAGTAATTTGTGTGTTATCACCATAAGGAACAAGGACACATTATAATTTATTACTAACCTTTTGTTTAATTAACTCATCTTTTTTTCATTATAATTTATATCAAATCTCTGCCCTATGCCCCCTCCCCCCACACTGCCCAGCCACGGCTGGATCCGCCGCCGAAAACCTCCGCTGGAAAAGCCGTCAATTTCTTGATGTTTTTTTTTTGTTTTTTGTTTTTTTTTTCAAAAATCGCCGGAAAAAAAGTCACGTGAAATTTTTCCGTCGGTCACACTGACATGTCTCATGGCGGCAATGACATCAGTAAGTGACATGAAAATCTAGCAATGACATCTATTAGTGACATGAAAATTTGGCTGTAACATGATTTTTTTGTGAGATCATGTTTTTCCAAAAATATGACCTTGTTAGTCATATTTTTGTCCATATGTAAAAATGGTCACTTTTTGGAAATTGACTTGAATTTAGTCATATTTAAAGGAAAACCCCTTATCATAAGCGACTAGAATTCCCTTATTTTAATTAAAAAACAATTAAACACAGATTGAGGACTAAAGAAGATGTGAAAAGTAGGCACTAATTACAAGCATATCCCCCCTCCCTATTGATACTTGATAGTAAAGGTTATATTTGATATTACCTGAGCTGGAGTCAAGTAAAGTCCAGGATGATATGCAGTAGCATCTTGGCCCATCCCCCTCATTTCTTGACCAACATCAAATGCCCATTCTGGCACCCGAATCATGTCAACCAACACCTGAAATGAAGATAAATGTCTCAGAAAACCAAGTATGGTAAGTTTGAAGTGATCATTGTCCATTCATACAGGTAGAGGTTAAAAAAAATACATAGTGCTACCCCATTCACAAAAAATGCCATGTTTCAAAAGCATTTTGTCCAAAAAAGATTCATATTTCCTCGAAGGAAGCTAGCTCTTCACATGATTTGCCAAAAAAGGTTAGGTGCAAGTTAAATATGAGAACTTCAAACCAAAAAAAAAGTTTTAAAAAAATATAAGAAGGATATCATGAATTTTAACCATTGTAGCTTGCTAAAATTAAATAGGTGCGCATTAGACAAATAAGACTCTGTTGTGTAGCAACTCTCTATCAGACTCTGATTTGGAATGGACAGAGTAATCCACTAATGTCCTTCTCAAGCCCTTTTGCTAGTTGACTTGGATCTTAGAAAGCTCATTTTCAACAAAAACACAAGAGTGAATTTTCTATAGCCATAATCCATTGAAGTTTCAATTACCACAGGCCCTTCTCAGCTCAAAGAGTTAGGACTTTTTCAAGCTGCAACTTCAAAAAATAATGCTTTTCCAAGTTTTAATTAAGAGGAACGTGTAATTAAGAAGCAAGATTAAACAAAATCACTTCAAGCCATATGTTGAAGATCATAACATATTTATTTGGCCAGAGGTAAGTAAAAAATGTCTGGCAGTTTCTATTTATTACTCAAATACATAACACCTTTAACGATATCCGTACTTCTACATAGATAACTGAATGTGCTGAAGTTTTTAACAGTATGTAAAAGTTTTGGCCAGTCAGGTGTTTTTTATGTTTTCTGGGATTTATGTCAAAAGTTACGATGCACAAACAAGCCACCAATACCCTGCAATGCATATATAATATATCCATTAATTCTATACCCGCATTTACAATTAAATGAAATAGAGGTAGGGAAGGGGGAAGAACGAAATCAAATCAATATCATACAAGACACATCACGTAATGAATATGTTTTTTATTTTGTACTGATGAACACATATGAGATATATTTGGCATAAATTTTAAATTATAGGGAAAACATTATTGACCCGGGGTTCTCGCGATATTACTCACACTGATAGGACTCCGGTAGAATAGCACTGATAATAATAATAAATAAGAATAATAATAATATTAGAATAGTGAGTATAAATAGAGGGTGAGGGAGAATAGAAAAGGGAGGTTGGTATTGTTTAATTTGGGCTGGGACTTGGAGAGTGGCTCTCTTTAAACTGCCATTGTACTTCTCTCTATTTTCTGTTATACGAAGCTTTCTATTGTTACACCTCTCTTTTCTTCATCGCTAGTTTCTTGAATCAGGGTGATTAGGTCTGAATCCTAACATTGGCATCAGAGCATCAACTACTCAAGGAACGATGGAAAATAGACTGGAGATCCTGGAGCGCAATTTAGAAAGTTATCGCGAGGAGATGCGGAACCATTGCAAGGAGATGCGGAACTGGCGGAATGAAAGGCGGAAAGATTTCGCGGAATTGCGCGAATTGATCCTGCAGCAGAACGCTCGACATGAACGAAGAAAATCAAGAACTTCAAGGCGATACACTGTACATGAGAATCCTGCATCGTCTGATGCCAGAGGTAAGTTGCGAACTTCGTCTCACAGTTCGCAGTCGCGAACCGTTTCTTTGAGTTCGCAGGATTGGTCGCAAACTTCTTATCGCAGTCCGTCCGCATCGTCGCAAGCACAAGAGCGCAGTTCGCAGTTGCGAACAGTTCCTTCCAGTTCGCAGATGCGAACAGTTCCTCCCAGTTCGCAGGTTTCTTCTCAGATTTTTTCCCAGAATCCTTCATCAGCTCTCAATTCCCGTCAAAGTGCGACGCAATCGATGGGAGATTTTCCAAGTTCGATGGATTCCTCACTCGCCGATCTTTACCACTCATATTCATCAACCATCGCTTCTTACTGTTCACCATCTTCCTCACAAACAGCTACACTCAGTTTTTTGCAGGATTCATCGCCAACATTTTTTTCCAGTTTGCAAGCTTCATCTGGAGTAGATGTTTCCAGTTCTCAGAATTCTTTACGAGCCTATTCTTCATCACCTAGGGCAGAGAAAGTCACTGAGGGTGATGAGGGAAGCGAGGAAAATTTGTCAGTGAACATTGGACCAGAAGTTCTCACAATTGGCACAAGTCTGTCAAGTCAGATTCGAGAACCAATATTTTCAAGATTCTGCAGGCATGTGACACTGATGCTTGTGTGGCAAAGTCCACGATGACTTCTAGGTTCGTACAGGAGACGAACGGGCCTACTGTTTTAAAGTCTGAAATGGTGTATTATCATTCATTAAACATTACTTTGGAAGGGTTGAAGTCATTGAACAAGTTTGATAGTTTCATATATGAGGATGTTACTTCTATGATGGACACTCAAAATGGGTTGGAAGGAGGAATTACTGGGAATATTACAGAATATGAGAGATATGTTACATGTGTTGAAGTTGTCATGTATCTGATGTTTGTTAAAGATCTCACTCCTGGTCATTCCTCTGAGGCCATTAAAGTTGGTGAAGTGGTTATGGGACTGCCATTAGTTTGTATAATCGTTCAAGATAGAGGTTTAGATTTTCATTACAGATTTCATATGGCAAGTGCTGGTCCACGACTCAAGGTTCTCAGGAAAAGAGACAAGGATCAAGAATGTGACAGAATGTTGAGAACAATTAGTAATAAGAGATGGATGGAGAGGCTTAGCTCTGGCCCTGAGAAAACAACATTACACTTGATCAATGAAACCAACACTGAAGTTTCCTTTTTCCCAAGTGTTGATGGGTATCAATGTGCAGTTCTCTCTTCACTTGCCAATTCCCCAGTATGCATCCGGCAGTACATGGCATCAGGATCTAAATTGGCTGTGGTGTTTGTAAGCTGCCAGGCATCTTTGGGTATTCATCAAAATACTGAGAAATGGGAAGGTGAAACCTCATGTGAAAATAGGGAAGAACTTGCTTTGTGCTTAATAGAACTATGCCAGCCAGTACATCATCTAAAGAAGGAAATTGAAGAGAAAGATCAAAACAATTACAAAGATCCCAACAATCAGTGTGTTCTCCGGGCAATGAAGTTCAGGGTCCCACAATCAGTAAGGTACTGGGAAGGGAGAGGCGCCAGGATGAAGATAAAGTTGAAGATCAAGTCGGTTTCCAATCACCCACCTTGAGGACAAGGTGGATGTTCAAGGGGGGAGATATGATAGGACTCCGGTAGAATAGCACTGATAATAATAATAATACTCCCTCTGTCCCATTAGAAGGTTCCCGTCCACTATTCTCATGGTCAACTTAAATCATTTTTAATCTTTTACTTCATAAATCAAACTTTTACCAAATTTACATTTTTTTATCAGGCTTTGTAGCGGTTTTAATGTAGTTTCTGAATATGTTAATTTTATTTACTAAAAATAATCAGTGTTTGAACAGGGATTAAGTAGCTTTATCATCAGTCAAGCATCGTAATCCGTTCACGGGAACCTTCTAGCGGGACGGAGGGAGTAATAAATAAGAATAATAATATTATTAGAATAGTGAGTATAAATAGAGGGTGAGGGAGAATAGAAAAGGGAGGTTGGTATTGTTTCATTTGGGCTGGGACTTGGAGAGTGGCTCTCTTTAAACTGCCATTGTATTTCTCTCTATTTTCTGTTATACGAAGCTTTCTATTGTTACGCCTCTCTTTTCTTCATCGCTAGTTTCTTGAATCAGGGTGATTAGGTCTGAATCCTAACACACACCCCATTGTTTCAGAAAAAGTGGGTCACCCCCTAGAAAAGTGGGTCTCTTTTAACTAGAAGAACAGTGTCACGTAACCCTATCTTTCTTCCTACTGCTATTATTCATCACTACACGCTTTGGCCAACTTCAGCCACGTCTAACGTGGTTCCTTTCTGACAACTGTAACAGCAATAGTGAGTCTTTCTTTCACGCTCTGCCCCTTTGCCCTATGTCTTGTTTATCCGGTTCTTTCAGAGGTAATCCCAAATGATGCAAGACCGAGTTGATCCACATCCTGTATTCGATTAAGAGAACACTAGCCAGGTTCTTAGAATATTCTCAGGGAAAGAAATCTGTTGACGATCAGAAACAGAGCTTTTATTCTTCGCCTGCATTCTAGAATAGTAAAGTGTCAGATCTGCCCATGTGACTCGGCCTGAGTGCAATCCCTTTCAGACTAGGCTAGATCTGGCAGTTAACAGGATTACAAATATGGATCTGGAGACTGTAGAGGTGCATAACAGAACAAAGAGTTCGCAGGAGATGACCAATACAGTCTGTGGAACTGTGTTTTTGTAGTTGATCCCGGTTCACTTTCACACATGGGTATATCCTGTGATGAATGTTCCTGGGAAAGTGGGTGATGTCTTCCAGATCACACATTTCCACGTCTCCGGGTCATTCCTAATTCTGGGTTTCTCTCTGGGAGATCTTTACCATGGACTGTCGCACTGCCGCGTTGAGCTTGAGTCATTCTGCCATGTCTTTCCAGGTGTTGCTACTATTGTGAATTTGCTACTACTCTAATTAAGGGTACATAGGATAGGAGCTTTCCTTTGTAAATCATAGCTAACTCTAATTGCCCATGACTTTTTACCCTCAAATATTTGGTTCATTCCTCGACTGCAATTTAGTATGATTCACTATCATGAATACCACAATTGTTTCATATCAACTTCACTATGGTTATTTCATTATGCTAAGACACTAACACAAAATGTTAATACAGCTCAAGCAAAACAAGCTTTTAACTATGGCACTACATGTGCACATCCATGGAAATTTGGGGGAAGCCTATTAGAGAAAAAATGACAGGAGGCTTATTGGTAAAAGCATTTGAGATTTGGAGAAACAAAACTACAACAACCTAATGCACAAAAGGTATTGCTGAAAATTGCAATTTAAAGCATACCCCAAATTCTGAAAAAGATGGACCATGTTGATCACGTAACAAGTGTGCTTGTCTTCTTGCCAAGAACTGTAAATATAAATAGGTATTCAAGATGAAGTCAAAACCTGTCTGGTGCCCATATATCCACAAGCAACAGATCAGGCTATATAATAATCCCAATCATATCAACAACAATAGTAAAAATATAAATAATAGGAGCAGAAGATTCTGTCTTTTTCTCATTGTTTGATATTGCACAATGCAATTACGCCTTGAGGCATGCCTTTAAGAATTTCAGGGAGTTCACGATGAGAGGCGTAACTAGGGATGGCAACGGGGCGGATCGGGGACGGGTACACATAAAACCGAAACCGCCCCGTTGGATAAATGTGTGCCCCGAAATTGCCACATTACCCGTTTGGGTAATTTATTTGAACCGTACCCGCCCTAACGGGGAATTGATTTATCCACGGGTAACCGTTTCCCCAAATGCTCTTAAATAACCAATTTCTAAACCTAATGTAAACATCCTTCATAGTAAATTATATATTCAATCATCCAGAGATTAAACTTGGTTTGTTTAATTGTGTGGCAAAAATGTTTCCGGACCGGGAAGTTCGGGAGAAGATACATTTGCAGATGGATGATTATCGTTTGAAAAGGGGATTCTTCGGCCATGATGTAGCAAAAAGCACGGTTGATAAACGTAGTCCTGGTATGAAAAGTTTATTAATAATTTTTTACTTTAATTTTTTATTACAAAGTAATAATTTTAATTATGTTACTGTAGTGGACTGGTGGTGTCAATATGGGGATCAAACACCTGAATTAATGGCTTTTGCTGTGAGGGTGTTGAGTCTTACGTGTTCATCGTCTGCTTGTGAGCGCAATTGGAGCACGTTTAATCAGGTATTAAATCATTGTATAAATTATTATTATAAAATATCAGTTAATTAAGTAAATAATAAAGTTTAACTAATATGTTTGTAGATACATACCAAGAGAATGAACCGTTTGCATACACATAATTTGAACAAGTTGGTGTTGTGATGTATAACAAGAGACTAAAGACAAAGTGGATGAGAAAAACATCACTTAAAGAAGACATTGATCCTTTAGTGATGGATGAGATTCTATCATATGACGAATGGGTGATTGATGAAGATGAGACAAATCCTGATGATGTTGCTCGTGAAGATGATTGTGATGGTGAAGCTAGTGTTGCACGTTCTTCAAGTCAAGAACTTGTTCGTGGCGGTGGAAAGGGCCGCGAAAAAGGACGGTTGAGAGGAAATAGTCAAGGTCAAAAAAGAAAGCGTCTTGATAAAGGAAAGGGAAAAATGCACTTGATCGATGAAGATGAAGAATTGTATGGTGATGATACTGATTTCGATTTTGACCTTGATAAGGATGAGGATGAAGGAAACGTTGGTGGTTATGATCCTTATTTTAGACCACTAGATAGTGATGATTCGATTTTTCAATCATCAATCTAATATGTTTAGGATTATTTTTTGCTATTATTCAGGATTATTTTTTGCTATTATTCAGGATTATTTTTCCTAAGATTTGTTTTGATATTGCATTTGATTTGTTTTGATATTGCACTTGATTTGTTTTGATATTGCATTTGTTGTTTTCTATTGAATAATGTTTTTTGATATATACATATACATATATATATATATACATTTATTTGTTTAATTATATTTACGACTTTACGCCTCAGCTATACGCCTCATTGCGCAATGAGGTTTACGCAATATGCAATTCTAAAAAACCGCCATGATTACGCAATATGCAATTACGAACATTGACATACATACCCCTGAACTTTTAAAAAAATGAAAAAATACCTCTCATGTTCTTATCGAGGAGCAAATTTACCATTATTGACTTTAAATATTAATTGATAAAATAAATTTCAAAAAACACCAAAAATAAATTACAAAATCAAATTTTAAAATTAAAAAAATTTAAAATGTACTTGTGTCCAATTCTCCCTTTTATTGTTTTTATATCACAATTTAATGTTTTTAGTATAAAATATTGTTTCAAAACTTTACTATATATTTAGATTCTTTCAAAAAAGTGTTAAAATATGTGTTTCAATGTAAAAAAATAGCATTCTTTGCACTACAAATTACATATTTTGTATGAAAAATAGTGAATTTAATTTTATTAAGGGTAAACAAAGTCAAAGAACGTTATTTCAAAAAATGTAACAATGTGTTCAAAATTTCACGACACGACTAAAATAAATATTTATAAATTTGAAGTGCTTTGTTTACAAAGGGGAAAAAATTATTTTGCAATTTAAAATTAAAGAGTTAATATTTTAACATAATAATACATCTATATTTTTAAATTTTGAATTTATATTTTATTTTTGGCATTTTTTGAAATTCATTTCATCTATTTTAATGTTAATAAGGGTAAATTTGCACCTTTATAAGAACATGAGGGGTAATTTTGCACTTTTTAAAAGTTCAGGGGTATATATGCACTTCGACATATACTTGAGGGGTATATTTGTTCCAAAAAATAGAACAGGGGTATATTTGTTCTCACACCCATACTACATGGGTATATTTGTACTTTTTCCTTATTTATATAGGAGAGTGTTCTTTAGGGTCGAATATTTTGATGAATTTTGTGGGCATGTTCTCCATGAAGTGTAGATTATCCCCACCAAAGGATAAAAAACATAAGACAGAAAAACAACCCTAATCCTACCCAAGAAGAATCATATCACTCTTGACTCCTCTAATCTACATATGTTTGGGTCTTTCTCTCCATATCCTCACCGCCTCTTCTCCACACCTCTCAACTCGTCTAACACGTGCATCAGTCGGTTTTCTATGCAATGACCAAACCAACGCAATCGAGACTCCTTCATCTTATCTTCAAAATGTGTTAATCCCACCTTTTGTCTGATTGTCTCATTTCTTAAGAGGTCTTTTCTAGTATGTCCACACATCCAAAGTAGCGTGCGCATCTCGGTCACACTCAATGTAGTCAAAAGCATATGCCTCATCGCTCAAGCGCCCTAAGCACAACAGGTAGGGCCTTTAGCGCTTGGGAGAAGGGGAGCCACACGCAGATGGCTTAGGCGCAGAAGCGCATGAAGCCTATACAGTTGGAATGGTGAATGAATATAATTCGAACAATGAGGAAGGAATAAAAACTAACCTTCCCTGTACATAGGCAAGCTATACAGACAAGCCCACAATAGCTGAAAAGCAACCAAATCAGAAAACCCCATTTCTGGCCTTCTTCGGGAAGCTGAATGAATTGAATTCATTTCCACTATAAGCTTAAAGTGGCAAGGAGGGTAGTAGACAAATAAATGGAGACGACTGATGCAACTTACACAATTTCTTGCATTATTGAACCATAGAGAACCAATTATGGTCCAAACCCAAAGAAAGGGATAAAGTAGCAGAGCTATGATGGTAAGGACAACTATTCTCCCACAAAAGCGGGCCTGTCTCTGCTGCCAGCCAAAATCCCTAGTACAGGCAAAAAACACAAGAACTCATCTACGATTTCCAATGGGCGTTACACATATAATTTCTAACCACATAAATATTGAAGTGCAACAAATAATGCTTCCATTGACCTAACTAACAAAAAGTTCCAGATTACTGATAAACTTGAAAAGTAACAATTCAAATGTAGACCAAATGCTCCGCACAGAAAAATAAAAAGTAGCCTAGAATTCAAAAATTGAGTCCTTACAAACCCATTCCAGCAGCAAGGCCATTATCCACAAACATCAAGAGCCGAAAGATAAACACAGTCATGTAGTCAACCTGAACCAAAAGCATAAATAAGTAAACAGATGCCGCTTTGGAAAAATCAAGTTGTAATGTTTTTGTATTTGGCACGAGTCACCAAGATATCTCAGGGTACCTACCACAATCCATATGTGCAAGGGGTATATACAAGAATGATACCTCTTCCAATTAACCCCCACTATAATTCTAATCGTGACAGTTAAGAGAATCCAAAAACTTATGAGTTCATGAAACAAAACAATAACTGCTTTACAAAAGACGCTTATCAAACCATAATTCAGGGGGAAACAAGACTTGAACCATAAATATGTGAGTTCACAAAATCCCGAGTCCCAATATCCAAAGGATACACACTCGTAGCCAGCATTGACAAGAAAAACCCATCATACCTGCCGGCAAATAGAAATCAAATTATTCCCAAGATTCTTAAACAAGTACGTATAAAGCAAAAGTAGGATTATGTAGTGGGAGAAACAGATTTAAAGAACTTACCACTTGAAATCGACCCCTCTCATAGCCATCGAAGCACAATGAAGTGATGAACAACTAAAAAGAAACCCTGAGATTCAATTCGTAGGTAGCTCGTAAGATTGCCGGGACATCAAAGGTGAGTGTAAAGGAAAGGGGCGGTTTCCTTTTCGTGAAGCTTTTTGCTTTATAACATACAACAGAGAGGCGGTGGACTAGTAAGAACAAACATTTTACTCTTGTGCAGAAAGGGGACGATTACGGAGATATGACGGCGTCTGAGTCGACAGTGCGGGATTACCCACCGGCGGAGGGATTTCCAACGGAGAGGTGCTCTGTGTGGCCCACGTGTAGGAATCAGGTTCCAAAGAAGAGTTATTTTGATACTCCCTTCCTAAATAAACTTCCAACTTTCCTTTTTCGTCCGTTCCAATTAAATTTTCACTTTCCCTTTTTGGTAAAGAATTTGTGGTTCACAACATTTCTTACACATTTCTCTCTCCTCTGCACAACTCTCCACCACACAATACCCACTTTTCTTAAATTGTTCGCCAAAGTGGGTTGGAAGATAAAATAGGAACGGAGGTAGTATTTTTTATTTAAAAGTTTAATGCAAAAGTTGGTATGGCTCTAAATCATCTTTACTTTATTCTTACTTTATCAATTAAATATTAATCACATAAACCATTTTTTATTAATTTGTGTGTCACTCTCTCTTGTCTCATTGTTCGCGGGACGGAGGAAGTATTATTTAGGGAAAATGGAAATTAATAATCCAACATTTTAGCGGTTTTCTTACAATAGTTTCATATTTGCGTTATTTAGGAATAATTCAACTTTTGCATCTCATTTTTATTCGATGGTCTTGACCGGTTGATGACCTGTTATTCAAGGTTTTTTCATTTTCTTTGGAAATCATTAAATTAAAAATCTCATCTTCTACATATATTCTTAAAAATCAAAATGGTCGCACATATGATTTTAATTTTTCTTTCTAAAATTTTCTTTCCTTTTTATGTATTCCTATTCGTTGTAGTCTCATTTTATAATTTTTTTTGGGCTACTTTTTATTTTTTATGTTTTATGTATTCCTTTTTTTTATTTTTATTTTTATTTTTTAGAAAATAGAAAAGTATAGGGGGCATTCCTCAAATAGTATTATTTTAATGAAACTTTAATTGCGAGAATATGAGTATAATTTCAAAATTCCCTATATAGGACTAGCTTTCGAATTCTATCTTTGCTTTGTTTTAGTACAATCCATATTTCATTAAAAATTAAAACATAAAATTAATAACATAACCATATTTATAATAAAAATGTAGAAACATAAAAAAAACACAAAAACAAATATTAAATAAAATCAATAAAACTAAAACATTAGAAAACTAAAAATTACTCCGTATAAAATTAGGAACTCAAAAACTTAAAATAAAAAAATAAGAAAAGTTAAAAAACATATGCAGGCATTTGTTGCCGCTTCAACAACCTCCCAAGTTGGGGGATGGGGATGAAGGGGGGGGGGGGGGGTCGGGTG
Source organism: Cuscuta europaea (assembly GCA_945859875.1). NCBI lineage: Eukaryota > Viridiplantae > Streptophyta > Magnoliopsida > Solanales > Convolvulaceae > Cuscuta > Cuscuta europaea. Next base: position 1,528,405 of record CAMAPE010000023.1, read on the forward strand.
TTAATTAGAAGCCAAAAAAAATTGAACTTGACCCGGCCCCGGCCCGCCCCAGCCCGGTTAGGCTCGAACCCGATATCAACCCGGGCCGGTTCCGGGCCCAACATTTTGCAAAAAAAGCCCGCCCGGGCCCGGCCCGGAACTGGAACCGGACCGGCCCGGGTCCATCCCTAGTCCCAACACCACCAGATCCGATCATCGGAAAAAATGCCAACATGTGCCAGTAATGTTATCTTGATTGCAGTTTTTGAGAGAAAATTTTGACATTTTCAAAGAATAAAAATGTCATATTCATGGCATTTTCAGAGAGAAAATTGCAGTGTTTACACAAAATGACATTCTTTTCACCGAACGAGTCGGCATTGCTTGGAGGATGTCAAGGATGCGGGAAAGACCTCCAATTTTTTTATATTTTTAATGTGTTTTAACTATTTTTATTTATTTTTAAAGTTTTTTTAAAAATAATTTTTATTACTATTTATTACGGAGTATTTTATTATTTTTTAAAAATTCTTTTAACTTTTTTATATTTTAATTATATTTTTAAAAAATGAAATATTTTTTATTATTTTTCCTTTTTTATTATAATGTAAAATATAATTATCCTAGTAAGTTATGGTAAGAGTAGAAATGTAGAATAAGAAGACAGAATGTACTTTATTACTATTTTGGGAAGATAAATAACATAGTCTTATTTGTGCATTTAGGGATTAGTTTAGTCCTATTTGGGGGCTATTTTCTCAAAAATATATTAGTTGTGGAATCAATAATGTAAGAAAATGAAAAAAATAAATAAATAAGTGTAAGTAAAAGATACTAAAGTAAAAAGTTAATACAATGAGAAAAAGATATTTTATAAGAAGGAAATTAATCCGAAAAATATATAAAAATTAAATGATAAAAGGGAAGAAGAAAAAGAAGGGAAATGGAATACCTAAACATTGAAAAAAATAAAATCAAAATTGAAAAGAAATAAAAATAAGAATAAGAAGACCAAAAAGGGGAATAAAGAGTCAAGACGATAAAAATAAAAAGGGAAAAGACTTAGGGAGGAAAAAGAAAAATGATAGGTCAGACCCAAGGCCGGTTCTGGATGTTATTATATATGTTATTTAACATATATATATATATATATATATATATATATATATATATATATATATATATATATATATATATTATATATAATATATATATATATATATATATATATGTTATTATTATTTTTATAATATTAATGAGAATACTCCACTTAATCAATGGTCATAGCCAATTTAGCCGACAAAGGCGAACCGCTTGCATCTCTTCGATTTTAACACCATCGATCACCGCTCATTCTCTCCGTCGATCCTACTTCCATTGAAACGGTAATATGTACTTCTTGTTTATTTATATGTCTGGTAATACCCAAAGAATCCGGCATCCAAATAATCCTATAATCCAAATTCAGCAATTCTCTCTTAGACTATCTCCTTGTTTCTCTTCTTTGCCGCTTGACCCGACTGTGAGACTGAGTCTCTGACTTGTGATGGATTACTGAAATCATCCATGGCTACTAGGTTTGTTCGTTCTTCCACTCGAAACCTTTTCAAATGTTATGATTATAATAGTCATTATTATTGTAATCAATTAGCAATTGGTTTTGGCGAATTGCTGCAATTTCTAGTAATTATCTATGTTCTTCTTTTTTGTTATAGGCTTACATTATATTGCCACTTCAAATCTCACTTTAATTTTTTTCACCAACTATGTTCATAGTCCATAGAGTATACTTACAAATTTAAAATTTATCTCCGTTCAGACTGTTGCATCGGCAGAGAGGAGCTTTTAGAAGTTAAAATTATTGAAGACATATTTGAGATCTTCAATGTCTCAAGAAAGTTTGAATGACTTGGCGATTTTATGTATAGAGAAGGAGATGTTGGATGATATTGATCTAGATTCTATCATAGATGATTTTGCATCTAAGAACGCTCGACGAAATTGTTTTTTGTATTTTTTTTGCATGAACTATGAAGTATCTCATGCTTGATGTAATCAACTTTACTTTTATAATGGAATTTAGTTTTGTGCTTTATAATTTGAGGGCCCATTTTTTTAATTTGTCCCGGGTCCTCAAAATCTCAGGACCAGGCCTGGTCAGACCGCTCGAAGAAGATTCGTGAAAGGTGAGATTTATGGTATAATGTTTTGCAAAGATAAGAAAATAACTTGGAATAGCAGGTTATCAACCGGTCAGGGACCAACGAATGAAGATGTGGTGCAAAGGTGGGATTATTCCTGAAGCCATTCGACTGTTCATGGCTTATGTTGCACACAAGAACTTCACCATCTGTCAAATGGACGTCAAAACCGCATTCTTGAACGGAATTTGAAAGAGGAAGTCTACGTTGATTAACCAGAAGGATTTATTAGTGAGAAATATCTCGATCATGTCTATCGTCTGGATAAAGCCTTATATGGACTCAAACAAGCACTGAGAGCTTGGTATGAGGAATTTTATGATTTCCTGGTTGATACTGGTTTCTCAAAAGGAACAGATGATACTACACTCTTCATCAAGCGTCATGAGTCTGACATCATCTTGGTTCAGATCTACGTTGATGACGTCATTTTTTGTTCCACTGATTCCGCTCTCTGCACTGCATTTGGAAGTCTAATGCATTCGAAGTTTGAATTGAGCATGATGGATGAAATGAATTTCTTTCTTGGACTGCAAGTTAAACAACTGATGATACTCTTGTAATTTCCATGTGTATGTTTGTGTTTTTAATTAGTTTTGTTGTTTTTTATTTTGGAAATTACACACTTTTAGTGTAATACTTCAGTTTGTAAACATATTTGTAATTTATTTAGATTAAGATTATTCTGAGTTTAGGACACATCTTAATCATCTAAAGGATCAAAGGATGGATTCTAAAGACCAAAGAATGTGCAAAAGGGAGAAGATCAAATAGAGATTTTGAAATTCGTTCATGTACCCGGTCGAGTATTTGCCCAATACTCAGTCGGGTATTGACCAGATACGCTAGTCAAAATCAAATCTGGGAGCAAAAGAACGTGGAAATCTGGTCTCATACCCGATCGGGTAGACCGACATACCCGGTTGGGTATGCCTATATTTCACAATTTCCTGGAAGTTGCCTTTGGTACCCGATCGGGTACCGTATATACTCGGTCGGGTACAATACCCTGCCACTTCCAATTTGCTATAAATACACTCCTTTTCCTTCACAATAAAATTATCAATTCCCCTGTACTTCTAAGCTCGGTTTAGTCAAGGACTTTATATTTTTAGCATGTTTAGTCTCCAAATGAGAAGCTAAACTCTTCCATCTTGGTTTTGCTACGTTGAAGCTTAATGATTTGTAAGCTGTGGATTAATTTCGTTAATCATCTTCCTTAAATATTAATTAATTCTTATTCATATTTCATATGATATTTTGAACATTACTTAAAGGATCAACTAATTTTGTTTCATATATTAATTATTACTAGAATTGATCGACGAATACGCTTGTTAATCGTTCGGTCCTTTCACGGTAGTAAACTTAGATTATTAATGCATGCGTCTCATGGTTAATAATTTAAGGGGAATTAATTATATTGATTAAACCAATAAACCGCTTGTGTTGAGGTTATCAATCTCAATCGTTTTCATCTTAAGTTTATTGCTACTATCGGGATAATATACGGCGTGTATTCTATATTGACTCGATAGTAAGTTTTATTAATGAACGCGTCTCATTATTAATAACTACCCTCGATGAATTGGATATACTCCTCGATTGAGTATTCGAGAGGAAGATAGTTAAAGAGATAACCGGGATCGACAAACATTTCATTAAGTGGATATAAGCAAATCCAAGTCTTCATCTCATTTAAGTAAAGCACATAAGTCGTTATCTTAGTGTTTAAATATTCTTAAGTTCCAACAACAATCTAAAACCCCCCTTGTTACTATTTAATTAAAAGAAAGATATTTTTTTCCATGTGGATACGAACCTTACTTCGTTATATTACGTATATATGTTGTATTGATATTTATTTTGAGTGCACACCACGACAAAGTGCTCGTCAAATTTGGCGTCGTTGCCTGGGAAAGGCAATTATTTTTCTTTTATTTTATTTAAAAAAAAATAAAAAAATAATTAATAAAAATATAAAGAGTTCTTACTTTTCTATTTTTTGAGCTTTGTTGAGTATATGGTAAAAACTCGAGACATGGCTCTTGAGACAAGAACCCTGAGTGAGCTCACCGCTCCAAATCTCAATCAACAACCATTGTGTATTACCTTCCCTACACTCTGAGAATTTTCATATTGAATTCTTTGGGGGTCAGCTCCTTTCCTAGCTCAGAGATCTCTGCTGTGAGGGTCAGCAATCTTGCATACATCTCAGCTATGCATTCCTTGGGGAGAAGTTTGAAGTCTTCAAACTTTTTCATAGCAATAGTGAGCTTGTTGTCTTTCTCCTGCTCATCTCCAGCTCCTATCAGGGTGAGTGTATCCTAGATTTCCTTGGCAGATGTTCACTTCTTGATTCTGGTAAAGTATTTGTCATCAATGGCCTTGTACAAAATATCATTGGCGATGTTGTCAAGGATGTACTTTCTCTTTTCTTCAGTAGACCACTCTGAACGTCCATTAGTGATCATCTGTGGTTCATCACCACCAACCACATATGCTGAGTTTACCTTTTTAAACTCAGTGAAAGGACTAGCATCAAGAACTTCCTACATCTCATCATGGAGTACACAGAGATGGGCTTTCATGCGGATTCTCCATTCATCAAACTTTACTACGGAAAACATAAGATTCTTGGAAAATGTGTTATCCATAATGTATGAAAATAAATAGAGGCTAAGAAACAAGTGGAACTTTGTTCAACAAGTAACCTAAAAGATTACAAGAACAAGAAGGCTCTGATACCACTTGTTGGTCCCGGTTGACTAGGAGACCGTCTAGAGGGGGGGGGTGAATAGACTATCTTGGTTTTCAAATTTTTCTCTAAGTCTTAAAAGACTACTAGAGAAGATCAAGTTCAGGTGACAGAACTGGATTGGGCAGCGGATAGGTTCTCTGTTCAGGTAGCCTCTGAACAACACCAAGGCAAATGCCTCTTTATTAACTCACTAGGAGAGATCTGTTGAATACAGATCCCAAACCTTTTGAGTTAATTATTGAAAAAATGTGTTAAAAAATTGCATTAAATGGTGATTTTGGGGTAATTATTTGAGTGGGGTCCACTTCCGATCTGGGTCGGGTCAAAGTGGTTTCAGATTGTCCTTGTTAAGGGCTACAATTCGATATATGGTACGCTCAAAATAGATAACGGGTGAATGAGAAATTGATTCTCGAAGTTCACTCGTTGAAATGGAAAAACTGGGAAAATGATGTGTTTCTAGTGTGTTTTATACCAAACCGGAAAACTCAAGGGATTTTCACCCCCTTATAAAGGGAAACCTCTTTTAAGGAGTTAAGATTCCTAAAGGTAAAGGCTCCATCTCTGATGGGGGGTATTCTGGTAGCATCAGAGTTGCTCCAACTCTGATGGGGGTATTCTGGTCGCGCACCAGAACTGCTCCAAGCCGTTACAACAATTAAATGCCCAACGTTCTTGTCTTTTAATGCAGCGTTAAATGGACAGTTTATGGACGATTCAATGCCCAACGGACTGGTCATTGATGTCCAACGTTCAGGTCCATTAACACCTCATTTAACACACAACAAATCCTCCTATAAATAGCTGGCAGGTGCTTTGCAACAACACATGCAATCATACACTATCTGCATGTATTTTGAGCTCTTAAACACTTCCAGCTACTCCGGAAATTTCCAAGTGTTCTCCTTTGTTCTCGTTCGCCGGAACTCTCGTTTGTGTGCTCAAACGATAGTTCGTCAGCCACCGTATCCTGGGAAACGGTCGTTGCAATGCTCCTAGCACCGTGGGAGGCGACGAATACGTTTTAAGGACATCCTGCGTAGCACGAGCTCTGGCTAAACTCTGTCCCATCTCTTTTTATGTTTTTCTTTGGCTATTTAATTAATTAATTAATTAATTTTATTAATTAATATTTCTTCGTTTTTCCGACACACACCCAACAATCTTAAAACGTATTCGTGATTGTGTTACTGTGTTAAACAATCTTAAAACGTATTTCTCTAAGCTTGTATCACACGGATACAATCTTAAAACTTATTCGTCGATTGTTCTACTCCGGTAAACAATCTTAAAAATCGTAGTTTGTCACTTTGGTGAACGAACTTATTTTTTTTGTGTTTTCGGAAAACGTAAGAAAACGTTAAAATGGCTTCACAGAAAATTGGAAATGTTGGTGGGCAGAACGTGCCAAACTATAATCAATCTGAAAGTGGAGCTCCAGTGAACAATGGTTCACAACGCAGAGCATCTCTCTGGGGCAACCAAGGGGCAATCCCTATGGTTACTGTGCCAAGCAACTCTGTGGAGAAACCCGAAAAATTTAATGGGTTAAACTTCAAGAGGTGGCAGCAAAAGATGCTATTTTACCTCACTACTCTCGGTCTTGCAAGGTTCTGGACCGATGATGCGCCGGTAGTAACCGGGGGTGAGGTGGATGTGCAATCTCTCAATGCGGTTGAGGCTTGGAAGCATTCAGACTTCCTTTGCCGAAACTATGTGTTGAACGGGCTGCATGATGCTTTGTACGACGTGTATAGCAAATTAGCTACGGCTAAGGAGCTATGGAAAGCTTTGGACCACAAATATAAAAGCGAGGATGCCGGCGCAAAGAAATTTGTTGTTGGTCGATTCCTTGATTTTAAAATGGTGGATTCGAAGACGGTCTTGAGTCAAGTTGAGAAAATGCAAATGATCTTCAACGAAATTTGAGATGAAGGAATGACAGTTAGTGAGTCTTTCCAAGTGGCATCAATTATCCATTTATTGCCGCCGGCTTGGAAGGATTTCAAGAACTACCTTAAGCACAAGCGAAAGGAAATGAACTTGGAGCAGTTGATCCTCCGTCTGCGGATTGAAGAGGATAACCGGAAGAATGATGGGAAACTCCCAATCGTTACCAGCGCCAAGGCAAACGTGGTGGAGCATGCAAAGGGCTCCAAAACCAAAAATAATGGGAAGAGCAAGCTCGGTCCCAAGGGAGGCGTTTCCAAGACGAAGTTCAATGGAAAATGCTTCAATTGCAACAAGAACGGACACAAGTCCGCGGATTGCAAGGCACCAAAGAGGAAGAAAGATTCTCACGTGAACTTGGTGCAAAGTGGGCAAAAGGATGAAGACATCATCCTTGCGGCTGTGGTGACCGAGGTCAACCTCGTTGGATCCAATTCCAAGGAGTGGTTTGTGGACACCGGTGCAACCCGACATATTTGCTCAAACCGGGAGTTATTCAGTACTTTTGAACCATCAAATGGTGAGAAGGTGTGGATGGGAAACTCGGCTCATTCCGCGGTTGAAGGCGTGGGGAAGGTGGTCCTGAAGATGACTTCGGGCAAGGAGCTGACTCTCAACCAAGTGTTGTTCATTCCGGAGATACGCAAAAACCTGATCTTCGGCTCGTTGTTGAACAAGCATGGCTTCCGCATGGTTTTTGAGTCGGACAAACTAGTTTTGTCTAAGTCGGGAATGTATGTGGGCAAGGGGTATACATGTGATGGGCTGTTTAAGTTCAATGTAACGACTATTATTAACAATAATAATAAAATCCCTTCTGCTTACTTGCTTGAGTCTTCCAATGTGTGGCATGGTAGACTAGGACATATTAATTTTAATTCTATACGCAGATTAATTAACATGGAGCACATTCCTAAATTCACAATTGATGTGAAGCACAAATGTGAAGTTTGTGTAGAGGCCAAACTAACGAAAACGTCTTTCAAATCGGTTGAAAGAAAAACGGAACCACTTGAATTAATTCATAGTGACGTTTGTGATTTTAAATCAATACAAACACGTGGCGGTAATAAATATTTTATTACTTTTATCGATGATAGCACTCGCTATAGCTATGTTTATTTACTAAAAGATAAACACGAAGCAATCGATAAATTCATTCTTTATAAGAATGAAGTGGAAAACCAACTTAATCGACGGATTAAGGCGGTTAGAAGTGATCGAGGTGGTGAGTATGAAGCACCAATTGGTGACTTTTGCACGAGCGTGGGTATAGTACATGAACGTACCGCACCCTATTCACCTCAATCAAACGGTGTTGCCGAACGAAAGAATCGCACATTGAAAGATATGATGAATGCGATGCTAGTAAGTTCGGGCCTGCCACAAAATATGTGGGGCGAAGCAATCTTATCAAGCAATTACCTTTTAAATAAGGTTCTCCGGAAAAAATATGATAAAACTCCGTACGAGTTGTGGAAAGGCAGACGGCCTTCCTATCAATACTTAAAAGTGTGGAGGTGTCTGGCAAAGGTGCTTGTACCAACACCTAAGAAAATAAAAATAGGTCCAAAAACGGTGGATTGTATTTTTATTGGATATGCACAAAATAGTAGTGATTATCGGTTTTTAGTGTACGATTCGAATAATCCGGATGTACATAAAAACACAATAATTAAATCAAGGAATGCATCATTCTTTGAAGACGTATTTCCATGCAAGTTCAACGAAGGACCAAGCACGTCAAAACGAACATTTGGCATAGCTATGGAAAATACTAGCGAGGGGTCCGGAAAAGAACCCGAACCCAGATGTAGCAAACGTGCTAGAATTGAAAAATCCTTCGGACCGGATTTTCTCACCTACCTGGTAGAATTTGACTCGGATATTCTAACATGTATGGTAGAAAATGAACCGGATTTTCTAACATGTTTGGTAGAAAATGAACCACAGACTTATACGGAAGCCGTGACGTCTACCAAAGGTCCTATGTGGAAAGAAGTCATCAAAAGTGAGGTGAATTCTATCCTTAAAATTCACACATGGGAATTGGTTGATCTTCCTCCGGGAAATAAACCTTTGGGATCCAAGTGGATTTTTAAACGGAAAATGAAACATGACGGTTCCATCGATAAGTACAAGGCCAGACTTGTAATAAAGGGATACAAGCAACGTGAGGGCCATGATTACTTTGACATGTATTCTCCTATGACGAGAATAAATTCCTTTAGGATGATACTAGCAATTTCCGCATTGCGGAAATTGGAAGTCCATCAAATGGACGTAAACCGCCTTTCTAAATGGCGATATAGACGAAGAAATCTATATGGAACAGCCCGAGGGCTTTCGTGTTCCTGGCCAAGAAAGGAAAGTGTGTAAATTAATTAAATCATTGTACGGATTGAAACAATCCCCTAAACAGTGGCACGAAGAGTTCGATCATGCAATGTAAATTAATGAGTTTAAAATAAACGAAAGTGACAAATGCGTCTATGTGAAGAGCACGGTAGATGACTATGTCATTTTATGTTTATACATGGATGATATACTCATAGTGGGTAGCAATAATCTAATGATTAATTCTACCAAAAAATGTTAAATTCTAAATTTGACATGAAGGATATGAGGCTGACCGATTTAATCCCTGGGATTAAAATAATTAGGGGACCAGACGGTCTAACGCTAAGTCAATTCCATTACGTTGATAAAATCCTTACGAAATTTAATAAGGATGATTATCAAGAGGCAAGGACTCCATTAGATAAAAACGTACAACTTACCAAAAATTGTGGAGAGTGTATTTCTCAAGTAGAATACGCTAGGATCATTGGAAGCTTGATGTATCTAATGAGTTGTACCATTCCTGATATTGCCTTTGTGGTTAGCAAGTTGAGTAGACATACTAGTAACCCCGGTGATGAACACTGGAAGGCAATAGTAAGGGTTTTGAGGTATTTACGTAAAACCTAAAACCTTGGACTGCACTATGGAAGATATCCAGCTATACTTGAAGGGTATAGCGACGCTAGTTGGATATCTGACATTAAGGACTCAAAGTCCACAAGTGGATATGTTTTCACTTTGGGAGGTGCAGCCGTGTCATGGAAATCCTCAAAACAAACGTTGATAGCTAGATCCACGATGGAGTCTGAGCTAATAGCCTTGGATAAGTGCACTGAAGAGGCTGAATGGCTACGCCATTTTCTCGAGGATATTCCAAGTTGGGAAAAGCCTGTCCCTCCAATATGCATACATTGCGATTGTCAAGCGGCAATGGGAAGGGTACAGAGCAATATGTACAATGGTAAGTCTAGACACGTTCGTCGTAGACATAACACCATTAAACAACTCCTCACAACGGGTGTTATCACTGTTGACTACGTGAAGTCAAAGGATAACATAGCGGATCCGCTAACCAAGGCATTGGATAGAGAATTGTTGGAGAAGTTGTCACGAGGAATGGGACTAAAGCCCGTAAATTGAAAGGTTCTATAGTGGATACCCAACCTAGTTGGTCCTAGGTTCAAAAGGGACAACTAAATTATAGAGCGAAGGATGGTCATTGTGGGGGTCCCAGACTCCTACCCACTCCTCGTTAAAACAGCGACTCCCGCACGAGGTTAGCAAAAACGTTTGCTTTAATGATTCTAAAATGTTGATCTACTCGATAACATTGGAAGAGTATGTGGGATACTCGTGAAAGAATCACCTATGTGAGAGAGAAGAGGGTCGCTTCAAAGGAGAACTGTAAAGGCTCAGTTCTTTAGAAACTCTTGCAGAACCAGGACGGTGACCCATGGCCAAAACGGGCACACCCATGAGAACGGAACAAAGTTGGAAGGTTCTTGTGTAAAGATAAGTCAATGTTTACACGACGGCAGTATAGTTCAAGGACATCGAGTCTAGTAGACAACCAATAAATAAACCTGTCTTTACAGCGGAAGGTTCAAAGGATAAAACCTACCTCTCCGTATGCAAGGATCATCCGGTGAACACAACGTGTCCTCCTATCTTCATATCTTTTTAAGTCTCGAAAATCAATTTTCATTCATGTGGGGGATTGTTAGAAAAATGTGTTAAAAATTGCATTAGATGGTGATTTTGGGGCAATTATTTGAGTGGGGTCTACTTCCGGTTTGGGTCGGGTCAAAGTGGTTTCGGATTTTCCTTGTTAAGGGCTACAATTCGATATATGGTACGCTCAAAACGGATAACGGGTGAATGAGAAATTGATTCTCGAAGTTCACTCGTTGAAATGGAAAATTTGGGAAAATGATGGGTTTCTAGTGTGCTTTATACCACACCGGAAAACTCAAGGGATTTTCACCCCCTTATAAAGGGAAGCCTCTTTTAAAGCAGTTAAGATTCCTAAAGGTAAAGGCTCTCTCTTACGCGCAGGGGGGTGCCGATCAAATCCCGAAACGGAGAAGAAAAACCGCGACTCGTGTGCGCGGGCGACCTGCGGACACGAATGTCGTTCGAAAATCTATCATTCAAAGATACGGTTTAATTTTTGTTTCTTCCTGTAACGTTTTATTTTTTCCAGGACCAGAGGTGCTCAGACAGAACTGCTCGAACTCTGGTGGCTTCGTACCAGAGATGCTCCAACTCTGGTGGGGGTCCTCTACTGGCTTCGCATCAGAGTTGCTCCAACTCTGATTGGAGTATTCTGGTAGCATCAGAGTTGCTCCAACTCTGATGGGGGTATTCTGGTCACACACCAGAACTGCTTCAAGCCGTTACATCAATTAAATGCCCAACGTTCTTGTCTTTTAATGCAGCGTTAAATGGACAGTTTATGGATGACTCAATGCCCAACGGACTGGTCATTGATGTCCAACGTTCAGGTCCATTAACATCTCATTTAACACACAACAAATCCTCCTATAAATAGCTAGCAGGTGCTTTGCAACAACACATGCAATCATACACTATCTGTACGTATTTTGAGCTCTAAAACACTTCGAGGTACTCCGATTTTTTTTTGGGTGTTTTCCTTTGTTCCCGTTCGCCGGAACTCTCGTTTGTGTGCTCAAACGATAGTTCATTAGCCACTGTATCCGGGGAAACAGTCGTTGCAACGCTCCTAACACCGTGGGAGGCGACGAATACGTTTTAAGGACATCGTGCGTAGCACGAGCTCTGGCTAAACTCTGTCTCATCTCTTTTTATGTTTTTCTTTGGCTATTTAATTAATTAATTATTTTTATTAATTAATATTTTTTCGTTTTTCCAAAACACACCCAACAAATCAGTCAGAATCTTAATGCAGAAAATAAAGTGCGTAAAGTAAATGACACCAGGGTTTTTAAAGTGGTTCAAGGAACAACGTGTTCCTCTAGTCCACTGTTCCACTAAGCTTGTAAGAGATCAGGTTACACAGTCTTAATCCTAACACTTAAGAAGCACTCCTTGTCTTCTTCAAGTCTTGTTGTCACCCGGGATGCAGTCTTTGCTTCCTGATGACTGGCCTCTTTTCACTGAGTCTCCTTGAAGTATCTCCACTTCACTACTCCAGCTACTTTGAGACGTCGTTCTTTTTGCAAGAAGTATTTGTATTAAAAAGGGTTTCTCCCATGTATCTTCGTTACAAAAGATGTGTAGTTTAGGCTTTAGAAGTGTTGAAGATCTGGTAGAACGATTCTCTCACGTTGGAAAGCAAGGATATTGAGTTTATAATCTTTTCCAACGTAAAACTTTTTGCTCTTGAGGAGTAGAAGTTGTAGTCTTTGAGCGTTTGAATGTATGCACGTAGAGAGAATAGTTAGCGTTCCAGTTCTTCGAAGAGTATCTTTTATACTGAGAGTGGTGTTCCCGTTAGAGTGTAGAAGACAACTTCATTGAATGCTTGAACTATTGATTATATTTGACCGATTGGTTCTCAAAAAGTAGCCGACTTGCTATTTTGGGGGCGAGAAGATATTCGCCTGGTCAATCATCAGCTTTAAATATCCCAACGAGTGAAGCTCATTAAATGAACATTTAATGTGCGTCCTGTAGCTTTTCCGTTGAGAGGCTCCTAACCGTTAGGGAATTTTCCCGTTAGTTGTAACGACTATTTGAAGTACAACGAAAATCTCCAAGTGTTGGCAACTCTGATGAGGTTCTCTGGTAGGAACTCTGTAGGGCAACTCTGGTGGCAGGCTGGCAGCTCTGGAGAGCAGCTCTGGCAGAAACCCTTGACGTTCTCTGGTCCGTCAACTATGCTAAAAACATACACTTAGAAAATTTCTAATACAAGGTTTCTAAAAGGGGTACTCTAATATCCTTATTAGACTAGCATCATCAAAATCTAAGTACAATTAATTCCTTACAGATATATGAACAAAATGATAGAAAAATGAATAAAAAGTGTTTAGGGCTGAAAATAAAGAAAGAAAAATTTTAGGGAGAAAAAAGAAAAAATGAAACATGAGACCGTTTTGAGAAGATTTGTGAAAGGTGAGATTATTTATATAAGGATTTCAAAGAAAGGGTAAAAATCCCGGTATAGTAAGTCACACAGGTCAGGGTCCAAAGAAAGAAGATGAGGTGCAAATGTTGGATTATTCTGGGATTATGTAAAGGTGTGATTATTATGAGAAGACCAGTGAAAGGTGAGATTATTTTTGTCAATTTTTCCTAAAATCATTAAGACTTCACTTGGACACCTATTACACAATATCAGGGTTCCATCATCAAGTGATTTTCCTTGTAAGGCCTATTCTTTTGGCAAAAAAATCATCAGGCCTATTATGAACAAAATTGCAACTAAATCACCTGAATTTTTAGAAAGGATTCAAGGAGATATTTGTGGGCCAAAATAACCCCACCATGTGGATCATTTAGATATTTTATGATGTTAATTGATGTTTCGACACATTGGTCACATGTTTGTCTTTTATCGACTAGAAATTTAGTATTTCCTAAACTCCTTGCTCAAATCATATGACTAAGAGCTCATTTTTCGGATCATTCTATAAAGAGAATCCGACTTGATAATGCAGGAGAATTTACATCCCAATTTTTTTTCCATGGTTCAAACCACACTGAGTGGGGAAGGTGCCGGGGAACACCTCCCTAATTTATTAAAATAAATATTTTAGTACAAGAAAGTTGAGGTTACATTTCATGAAACCGAAAAAGAACAAGACAAATGAGAGACCGAAAAAAGAAAAAAGAAAGAAAAACATCAACAGTTGAAATTTTTTGAGGGGATCTCCAGAGAAGCAACAATTGATCTGTTATATTTGTTGTGAAATCCGATGGCATTCTTGAGATAAGGCATGTATGTTGTTTCCTCCGGACGAGATAACTTGAATCGTGTAGAGCTTTCGCTACTTTTTACGGTGAGTCAAACCTTTCGTCAACTGGGTAGAGAAAATAATCTGTTTCGTTCTGAGATTTTTTTGAGTGGCTTCGAGTGATCATGGGATGAGAAGTGTACCCCACCTCATAGTATTGTTGAACCTCTTCCGTGGCTTCATTCGGTGGGATTTTTGAGATTGAATTTTTGCTTCTTTTTCGTTGTACCTGTGTAAATCCTTCAAGCTTTTCCTCTTCGATTGTAAGATTATCTGTATGACCTGAAATAGAAATTTACATCCCAATTATTTAACGACTATTGTATGTCGATTGAGATTGATGTGGAGCACTCTGTTGCTCGTGTTTATACACAAAATGATCTTGTTGAATCTTTGATAAAACGATTACAATTAATCGCCAAACCATTATTGATGAAGTGTCATTTACCGTCATCAGCTTGGGGATGTGCTATTTTACATGCAACAAATTTAATTCGGCTTAGACCAACTGCATATCATGAATATTTCTCAATGCAATTAGTTAGTAGGCAGGAACCAAACTTAGCACACATAAAGATATTGGGTTGTGTTATTTATGTTCCAATTGCTCCACCCCATCATACAAAAATGGGTCCTCAAAGAAGGTTGAGATTGAGAATTTATGTTGGATTGGAATCTCCCTCAATAATAAAATATCTTGAACCGATGACTCGTGACTTATTCACTGCACGATTTGCATACTGTTATTTCGATGAGACAATATTCCCGACCTTAGGGGGAGAGTAATAAATTAGACCCAAGTAAGAAAGAGATTATATGGAATGCAACATGATTATCAAGTCTGGACTCGAGAACAAATATATGTGAGCAAGAAGTTCAAAAGATAGTCCATTTACAGATACAAAGAAAGTGACAAAGTCACATATTCTTGCAATGAATGCCCTTGCTAGAATCGAAATCCTGACAGAGAATTCTGAAAAATCTCTTGCAAATGATTCTTCTATACGCAAAAAGCGTGGCAGGGCCACTTGGATCAAAAGACATAAAACCAAGAAAAGCTAAAAGGCATGAATTGATGTGTGATGCCAAAAATGTTCATTCTCCTGAACAAGAAAATGAACATTTTAAAAATAATGGCATAGAAATCGATATTGACAAAACAAACATCTCAAATTACGTTTCTACTAGAATGCCATGAGATCAAAAAGATGTTGAAATTAATGAGATAGTTGTGCGATTAAGATGATATTACTTGGACAATTTTGAGTCCCAAACCAAACCATACCGGACTTAAAAAGACTAGACCAGACCAGACCTCCATAGTTATAAAATACATAGAGACAAGACATTTACCAGACCAAACCAGTTCAGACCACACTTATACAGATCAGACCAGAGCAGAGCACACAAGGCATGGCAATGGGTCGGGGCAGGTAGTGCAGGACCCAGACCCGCCCCGTGACTTTACTAGGCAGACCTGCCCCGCCCAGTGACCCGCACGGGTCAATACTTGTTGGCCCATGACCTGCCCCGCCTCGCCGTAATCTAACTAGCTAGTATGAATTATGTATTTCTATTTGCGTGAAGCCGTTACAATATGAATTTACATAAAATTTATCTCTAAATAATTATAAAAAAAGTAATATAATAAATCATAGCCGCTATGAACTGAAAAATGTTAAAATTTTAAGGAAAAACACCAAGACTTAAACAGGTAACCAATTATTAATAATTAATGAATATATAATAGGGAAAATGTACAAATATACCCCAATAGTATGGGTGTGAGAACAAATATACCCACATTCTATTTTTCAGAACAAATATATCCCTGAAGTATATACTCCCTCCGTCCCAAATTGTTTTGCAAAGTCAACATTTTTTTGTCAATCAATAATAAAAGTCAATCCTCCCTATGGATAATTAACTCAATTTTTAATAATTAAAATTTACATATTCATAAATTACATCAAAACCTTTTCAATGTTGAAAACTCCAAATTAGAATCTAATTAAAAATTGGCATCCTAATTAGGTGAACAAAACGAAACTGTTTGACCAAGAAAAGTCAAATTTGCTCATCAATTTGGGATGGAGGTAGTATATGGAAGTGCATATATACCCCCGAACTTTTAAAAAATGCAAAAATACCTCTCATGTTCTTATCAAGGAGCAAATTTACCATTATTGAGTTTAAGTATTAATTGATCAATTAAATTTCAAAAAACACCAAAAATAAATTACAAAATCAAAATTTTAAATTTAAAATATTAAAAATGTACTTGTGTCCAATTCTTCCTTTTATTGTTTTTATATCACAATTTAGTGTTGTTAGTATAAAATATTGTTTCAAAACTTTACTATCTATTTAGATTCTTTCAGATTAGTGTTAAAATATGTGTTCCAATGTAAAAAACAATTGCATTCTTTGCAATACAAAATTACATATTTTGTATGAAAAATAGTGAATCTAATTTTATTAAGAGTAAACAAAGTCAAAGAATGTTATTTCAAAAAATGTAACAATGTGTCCAAAATTTCACGACAAGACTAAAACTAATATTTATGAATTTGAAGTGCTTCTATTACAAAGGGGAAAAAATAATTTTGCAATTTAAAATTAAAGAGTTAATATTTTAACATAATAATACATCTTTATTTTTAAATTTTGAATTTATATTTTATTTTTGGCGTTTTTTGAACTTCATTGTATCTCTTTAAAGTTAATAAGGGTAAATTGGCACCTTGATAAGAACATGAGGGGTAATTTTGCACTTTTTAAAAGTTCAGGGGTATATATGCACTTCAACATATATTTGAGGGGTATATTTGTTCCAAAAAATAGAACATGAGTATATTTATTCTCACATCCATACTAGAAGGGTATATTTGTACTTTTTCCCCATATAATAAGCTAAATATAAAAAAGAAAATGAAATGATATACGTCTGGGAGAGGTCATGAACGAAAACCCTAAACCTACGGCGGAGCCGCCGTCGCCGGCACAACCACCGCCTGCGACTGGGAATGCATGGAATGGAAGCAAACGTTCTTTTGTTTCGGTTCTTCTTAATAAGGAGGATGCTACATTTTCTACGACTCAATCAAGATTCAAAGGTATGTCGGCTATATCGTTTTCGGAAGATGCTATTCAAATTCTTGCGGATAAGCATAAACGATCGTTAGTTGGATATTTTTTCAAAGGGCGTCCACCTATGAATACTATACGCAGATCCTTTGAGATCACCGGGTTTAAAGGAGGCTTTCATATTGGGCTGTTGGAGAAAAAACACGTCCTAATCAGATTTGATTTAGAGGAAGATTACATCCGATGTTGGAATCGCCAGACATGGGATATTCATGGAAATATTATGAGGGTAACCAAATGGTCCCCGGAGTTCAAACCGAACGTGGAATCTCCTGTTGTTCCAATTTGGTTAACATTAGAAGGATTGCCAATACATCTACAAGATAAGAGGGCTATGTTTGAAATTGCCAAACTTATAGGGAAGCCCCTGAAGCTGGATATAGCTACAACTACTTTGGCTCGGCCATCCCAGGCTCGGGTTTGTGTTGAATTGGATCTTACTAAGGAAATGCCTAATAAGGTCTGGATTCAGACGGGCAAGACATGATTTTCACAGGCCATCACTTACGAATACAGGCCTCAATACTGTCTTGCTTGTTTTCACTTAGGACATGAAGCCAGTAAGTGTCCTAAGAGGGCTTTTGAAGGGGGTATTGCTCACCATGTTGAACCTATAGCCAAGGGGTCAGCCTGGGTGGCTAAGAAGCAACATTTAATCAAAGATACACACAAAGAGGAACCTAAGAACATTACAGAAGCTATTACAACAGGGAAAGGTACAAAACAAATTACATCAGGTAAATTACAAGATAAGGGGAAACAAATTGTTGTGTTCCGGCCAGCACCATCATCTGCCCAGTATCAGCCATCATCTTCACAGGCTCACTATATTCCAGATATTATAGATTCTGACACTGACACCGAGGAAGTTTTTCGTGAGCCACCACCTATTGAATGTAGGCAAATCAGTAAACCAAGTGGTTCAGTCAATATTGATTTAAATGAGATTACTAAATCCAGGCTTTGTGGGGATATTATTGATGATTATCTATTGCTCAATAAGGAGAAAAAGTCTGAATTAGATCTAGAACTTGCATCCAAAGAATATAGGTCAGATTCAGAAACTCCCCACAGAAAAGAAAGCAAAGATGAGTGGTTAGTGGCCTTACCAGTTCTTTCCATTAAGGTTCGAAATCTGATAAATTCTAGTAAGAGGAAGGACGAGACTGAGTTGCTATATGACTTAGCCAAGGTTAAAACCACATCAAATGCAGTAGCTGAAGAAGAGGGGGAATTTATTAAGGTGGGAAGAAGAAGAAAGAAGAAGGAAGCTACTAAGCCAATATCAAGTGGGATGATTACTAGAAGTGTTGCTAGAGGGCAATCACAGACTATCCCTTCTCTGTCCCAATGAATGGTTTAATTTGGAATGTGAGAGGTCTGGCTGCCTCCGAGCCAAGACTAACTCATTTGATTTCTAAATGGAGGGTTTCTTTTCTTGTTGCTATTGAACCAATGGTTGATTTTACTAAAGCAGGTTCTTTCAAGATGGAGTTTGGTTTTACTGATGTTATCTTTAATACTAGAAATAAAGTGTGGTTATTTTGGGACTCTAATTATTTCAACATCTCTAATATTACTTGGAGTTCACAGTTTGTTCACTTTCAGTTTATGGTGGGGTCTACTACTGGCTGGATTACTGCAGTTTATGCTAAACATACTCATGTTGAGAGGAGGGAACTTTGGGGGCACTTAACTCACTATGCTAGTAACATTCATGAGCCATGGTTGGTTGGTGGGGATTTTAACACTATTATGGATAATGCTGAGCATAAGGGGGACTCCATACCTAATCTGACAAGCATGCTAGAGTTTAAGGACTGTATTTCTCAATGTAACCTCATTGATATATCTTACAAGGGGTGTCAATATACCTGGACAGGGGTTAGATCCAGAGGGAGGCTTTGGAGGAGGTTAGACAGATGTCTTTTTAATGAGTCTTTCCTAGATTCTTTTGATCAAATCACTGTTACAAATCTTAATCAAGCTCCATCAGATCATTGTCCTATGTTGATTCAGTGTTTAAATAACTTCCAGTCTGGTCCTAAACCATTCAGGTTCCAAAACATGTGGATTTCACATTATTCTTTCCTGAATGTTGTTTCTCAAAGTTGGAACAATTATTTTACTGGAGGAGGTATGCATGGATTGGTTATCAAGCTCCAGAGACTTAAAAAAGATTTAAGGAAATGGAACAATGATATATTTGGCAACATTTTTGATGATATCAAGTTTATTGAAGAGCAGGTTGATACAGCTGAGAAGAATTTTATTAATGATTCTACTGAAGCTAATAGAGAGGAGTGGAAGTTAAAGAAGGCTTTGCTTCTTAGTAAATACAGGTTGGAAAGGAAATATTGGAAGCAAAAAGCTCATATTAAGTGGCTTAAAGATGGTGACAAAAACTCGCATTATTACCATTCTTTTGTGAAAATCAGAAGGAAGAAACAAGTGATTAACAAGATACAAGATTCAGTTGGTAGAGAGCTCACTGAATTACCTGAGATTGGAGAAGCTGCAATTGACTATTTCTCCAATTTGTATGCTGTTGAACCTGTCACCACAGAGAATGATATCTTAAATAGCATCCCACAACTTATCAATCAAGAGGATAATGAATATTTATGCTCTATTCCTTCAGATGAGGAAATCAAGACCGCTATTTGGAATCTTAATCAAAATGGGGCTCCTGGCCCTGATGGTTTCTCTGGAAAATTTTATAAAAAATGTTGGAACATTGTTGGGGGTGATGTGGTTAAAGCAGTTCAGGAATTCTTTATTGGGATACCTCCTCCAAAAGGGTTTTCCAGCTCATTTATTGTTTTAATTCCCAAAACAGATTGGCCTACATCTTTTTCTGAGTTTAGACCCATCTGCCTTTCAAATTTCTCCAATAAGATTTGCACTAAAGTTTTAGCTTCCAGGTTGGCTAAATTATTACCAAAAATCATTTCTGAGGAGCAGGCAGGGTTTGTCAAAGGAAGGGATATTACAGATCAAGTTCTGTGTGCACAAGAAATGGTCCATGCTATTGACAAGAAAGTCAGGGGTTCTAATATTGTTATTAAGCTGGATATGGCAAAAGCTTTTGACAAACTTTCTTGGAATTACTTATTTGAAGTTTTGAGCAGATTTGGGTTCTCTAATCAGTTTGTTTCTCTTATTAGGAATAATCTGCTATCTACTCATTTCTCTATTTTGATTAACGGGAGTCCTCAGGGGTTTTTTCAACCTAGAAGGGGTGTCAAACAGGGTGACCCTATTTCCCCTTTTCTCTTCATTATAGCTTCTGAAGGTTTTTCTAGAAGTTTAAAAATAAGAATGGAGCAGGGAGCTATAAAACCATACTGGTTAGGTGATAAAGGGTACCCTATTAGCCATCTTGGTTTTGCAGATGATCTGTTGGTTTTTATTAATGGTGACTCAAGGTCACTTTTGAATTTCAAAAAGTTTGTCACTGATTATCAGTCTGCTTCAGGCCAAACTGTCAATTTAGATAAAAGTAGCTTTATTGCAGGGAAAGGAGCTACTTACAGGAGTTCTGCTATTCAAGATCTTCTGGGGATGAGAAAAGCTTCCCTTCCTATGAAATATTTAGGAGCCAGTCTGCATAAAGGAAGAAACAGGTTTCAATATTGTACTAAGCTTATCAATCACTTTGATTCAAAACTTTCTTCCTGGAAACAGAAAAACCTTTCACAAGGGGGGACGCTTGTTTTGATTAAATATGTTCTCAGTACCATTCCTAATCATATTCTAGCTACTGACAAGCTACCTAAAAAGGTTATATCTACTTTGGAGAAGAAAATGTCATCTTTCTTTTGTGGTTCATCTACAGAGAAGAAGAGATTCCATTAGGCTAAATGGTCTAGAATTTGTTTTCCTACAGAGGAAGGGGGATTAGGGATTAGAGCCCTATCAGATATAGAAAAGGCTTTTTCCTTGAAATTATGGTGGAAATGGAAAAATCTGTATTTGGAGAAGAGTATGTGATATACATGAATGTGCTACTGACCTGTGCTCTTATAACTCTTTGGGTATTATTCAATGGGACCCTGGTATCCATGGCATCTTCTCTTTGGCATCTGCATATAATGAAGTCAGAGATACAAGATCAATTACTTTCACAGATAACCACATTTGGCATAAATATCAGACTATGCAGATTAAGGTTTTCCTATGGAAACTTTTGAACTCTTTCCTTCCTATCTGTGAGAATCTCCAAAGATTTCAGTTTATTATTCAACCCTCAAGATGTCCCCTGTGTAGGAATCATGGTGAAAACATTGATCATATATTCTTTGGGTGCTCCTATACTATAACCATTTGGCAGTACTTTATGGGAGTTTTTGAAATTCCTATGCCCAGGAATATGTCTATTAGACAAACCTTGATTCTTTGGTGGCTTGAAGCAGGATAAAAAACAATGGCTGATGTTTTTAAACATAATTTGCCTGGAATCATTACTTGGCATATATGGAAGGTTTATTCCTCATATATTTGGGGTAAAAGTTCTATCCCTAAAACAAAACATCTTATTCTTCAAATCAAATTTACACTCAGAAATGGGCTTTTTCTTTGAGTAAGTTTAAAGCTCGTAAGGTGGAAGACTTTATTTTTCAAGAAAATCTTATTCCAGCTAATTTCAAGCTTAAAAAGACAGGAATTCAAGTTATCGGATGGAAAATGCCTATGCAACAATTCAAATTGAATGTAGATGCCTCTTTC
This sequence comes from Cuscuta europaea, assembly GCA_945859875.1. Taxonomy (NCBI): domain Eukaryota; kingdom Viridiplantae; phylum Streptophyta; class Magnoliopsida; order Solanales; family Convolvulaceae; genus Cuscuta; species Cuscuta europaea. Next base: position 1,550,454 of record CAMAPE010000023.1, read on the forward strand.
AAACCTGGTTGCGTGGCGGGTGGAGCTGTTCTTAGGAATCGATTTGGTGAACTGATTTGGGCTGCGACCTTTGCTATCCAAGCGAGTTCCAGTGAAGAAGTGGAGCTGAAAGCCTTGATCTTTGCTTCGGAGTTGGCGATGGAACGAGGCTCGGTTGATGTTTTTGTGGAAGGAGATGAGGCTCAGTCGATTTCTATGGTTTTGGACGAAAGAGGAAACCTAGCTGAATTCAGGAGGAAAGCAACGGAGTACATGTTTTCATTCGGACATGTTTTCAGAGAAGCGAATGGGCCGGCCCACCTGCTTGCGGGTAAACACCTGAGTTCGGCCCAGATGATGCTATTTGAGCAGGTTGGTTTATTACCAGATGATGTTAAAAAGAGCTACTATGCAGATCTATTCGGTATCCCTACCTTGCGTATCTAATTTTGGCCATATTCTTTCTTGTAATTTTGATTTTGAGTTTGTTTCGCCCCCCTCAAAATCCTTGTATTTTCCTTCTCATTGGTTTTTTATTGTTCTGGTAGAGGTATGCCTCTACTGAGAGGTTTTGGTTTGGTCCCCCTCTCTTCTGTACTTATTTTCCTATTTTAATAAAATCTGGCAAGTGTTCCCCGACGCTTGCTCCACTGATTTTGGTGGTTTACCTACCGGGTTAAAAAAAAGACAATTAATTATCGTTCATCTCATTCATATATAAATATTAATATATTACAAGATCAAGGAATTTATAATATTGTATAGACATATGTATGTATATATGTATATTTGTAGTATGATATTAAAAAAAATACGTATACTTATATATTGAGCGGGGCAGGTTGGGGCGGGTTGGGGCGACACAGGGTCAATAGTAATACCCAGACCCGCTCCATTGTTTGGACAGGGCGGGGTGGACCCGCCCTATTTGCAAGGTGGGCGGGGGCGGACCCGCCCCAAATGCCTCGGGTCAGGGCAGGTCCTTAGGGCCGGTTTTTTTTGACATGCCTAACAACACTCTTTTTAATCCCGATCGATCAACCATCTAAATCAGTGGGGTAAATGTCGAGGAACATTTACAAGGTTTTATTGATAAAAAACAAATAGTACAATAAAACCAGAGGGGGGCTAGACCAGTACCTCTCTGAAGATGGCATACCATCTCAAATCACATGAAAATAAAAGAATGAAATTTGGGGAACAAAAATAACCAAATAAAACTATAAAGGAAATAACAAATCTGAAAAGCAAATAGAAACCAACGGGAGTAAGTAAACGAACAAATTTGGAAACCCTAACGTTTGAGCATCCCACACTGTCCAAATGGAGAGCACCCTGAATCTGTACCGGCAACTGATTGATATGGCGGAAAATTATCTGAGGTCGAGATGAAGATGAAACTTGCGCCAAGAGATGAGCCACTTCATTCGCCTGCCTATAACAATGAAGGAAGGAATATCGGCGCTCAGTAGCAACTTGCCTGATGGGTTTAGTGAGAAAGTGAAAATGAGCAGATAGATGTTCTTGACGGAGAAGAGAGACCACTTCCATCAAATCATATTAAACTTCAACTTCGAATAAACCAGAGTTTAGCAGCCAATGTACAACCACAAATATAGCTTTCAGCTCAGCTTCAAGGATCGATTTGGCTTGGAGGGGAAATGAGCCAGCAAAAATGAGGTGGCCACCTGAATCTCTAAGAACAACCCCGCCGGAGGCATGATTCCGATTGAAGGTTGCATCTACATTCATTGTAAAGGTACCTTTCGGCTTCTTCCAGTTAATTTTAAGAAATTGAGGTCTATGAAGTTGTTCGTTAACTGGAAATAAGCTTTCCTCGGTAAGGAAATCCGGAACATTACTTAATTTTGAGAAATCCATACCTGCAGCCCAACTATAGATATAATGCTTAATGAATTTCACAAGTATCCCCTGATTAAAGTTGGAAGGATTGTGATCCCAATTAAGAGAAGCAAATGATTTCCAAATATGCCAAAGGATTATCCCTAGGATGACATGCTTGTATATGTCTGTGATTGTTTTGGAACCAGCCTCTAACCACCATGAGAAATAGATTTGGTGATAGGAAACGTCCCAATTAGGCATAGGAATAAAAAAAGACCCATATAATAAACCCAAATGGGCTTAATGTGTGAGCAGTTGTAGAAAATATGAGATGTAGAAATATTCTCACTTCTACAAAAAGGGCATTGGGTAGGGAACACACATATATTGAACCTACTCAGGTTATTAGGAAGAGGTAAGATGTTGTGGAGTGGTTTCCACAAGAAAAGTTTAATATGAGTAAATTGTTTTGGATGCCAAATGTGTTGATTAGAGAAAGTTATTGACTGTGTTGCTCTCACTTCTTGAAATGCAGATGATAGTGTAAAAGAACCATCTTAAGAGGGCTTCCAAACAATGCAGTCATTCTGAGAATCAACTAAAGCCATACCTAGCTCATGTGTGTGGCATATTCTCTCCATATAGTTGAGTTAGGTAACCCGACTCTTGTATCAGTCCCCCTAGGGCATCTAGCATGCATGTATTTAGCACATAGAGTAGTATTGTTGAACCAATTCCACCTGATTTTTAGAGAGAAAGCAGTTTGCATGTCTTTGAGATTTCTGACTCCTGGTCCTCCTTCTTCATAAGGAAAGCATAGCCTAACCACACTTATACGGATTAGACCAGACTTAAATAGACTAGACCAGATTAGATGAGACTTGAACAGATCAGACCACACCATACTTCCATAGTTATAAAATTCACAGAGATCAAACATTTACCAAACCAGCCCAGACCACCAAATATTAGCCTAAGTAAAAACATCATAACTATTTATTCAAAAAAAAAAAGAGTTTTAAGAAATATTGAAATATAAAAAACGGGCAACAAAAAGAGAAAAAACAATAAAGAACTACTCAAAGATCATGGGTTAATGCTGTTCCGAATTAATGCGAATTAAATAAGTATTTACCGAAATAATGTTTGATTAAAAGTATTTACGGATCTACTAGTTGGACTTAACCCATGTTGGGAAAAGTCATCAAACGGTTTGGTGACTTATAAGTCGCTAACCGGGATGACGACTTATATGTCACCAAATGATTTGACGACTTCCCCCTGCACCTGCAAAAACAAAAACATCAAAAAACGGATAAAAACCTAAACATAAATTGACAGAAACGCAGCAATGCACCTGGTTACACACAGAGTATAAAAACACAATACATACATCCAATATGCAGAACTCAACACATCAACACATCATAAACAAATGGTTAAGTAACTAATAACATAATATCCAATAGTTTGCAGGTGTACACGCTTCATAAATCTAAAGTGTTTCATAGATTCAAAAAACTTCTACAACATTTGGGGTACATTAATAAGTCCAATAATGGAGACAGACTACAAGTTTTCATGGTCTTCTTGATCGTCTTGGTCATGAAGATGTAGTTGCTGGCGCATACGCCTACACCGCTGACGTGCTTGAAGAACAACCCTGTCACGTCGAGCCTGAGATGTAGAGGCTGTTGTTGCGGTATATGTAGATGCCATAGAATCCTTAAAGTAGACCATATGTAAAAGATGCCCATAGTCCACCCGGCCCAACACATCCGAACACAACGAATCAATGCCCGTCAAAACCTAACCGTACGTCTCCATGTCGTGCATCTTACTCACTATTCCAGTCACTCGCTCATGCATACACTGCAAAGCATGTGTCTGAAATGTGCAACATGAATTATACATATTTTCAAAATAAAAAAATGATAAATAAAGAACATGAATTACTTTAGTAGTTAGTAGCACATTTACCGTCAAGTGCAAAGTCATGGAACTAGGCTGATAATGTAGAGTAGGGAGCCTGAAAGAAGGAGAGACAAACAACCGTGTGATACTGTAATACCATCTCATGTAGTCTACAGAAACCGATGGATGTAATGTCGGTGTCACAGTCACAACAAGCTCCGTTCTCCTCTCCTATATAGTGCCATGTCACACATGTATAAGCGACCAATCCTCTGTAGGCTTCCCACGCCTATCCAGCTTACGAAGATCCACACATGTGTCCACAACTGCTGGAATGACCTGCTCATAGCCAAACTAACGCAGTACACGATCAGGCAAATGAAGCTCCATAATGTCAAAACGTATCAACGGGACACGTGCTCGTCATATATCAAAATGCTCTCGTCCTGCCTAGGGTAACTCCTCTAACATCTGGGTTGTATATGGTATCCATGTAATCTGTTTCAAAAGGATAAAAAATTAGTCTTACTGCTATTCATATGATAGTTAATGTTATATTATGTACACCAAACCTGATCATCAGACATGCGATCAAATGCATCCCTATAGAAACCGAGCCCAGAAGCCGATGATGTGCGACAAAGGTCAGTAAATAGCCATCTAACCATTCATGTAGTATATATTAATATAAATATAATTAATATACTCATTCATAACATACAATGACATAAATACAATCTTTGAAAACATACTAACACCCCACAGGGTCCTCGCCCCGTTGATGATGTGGTCTAAAGAGACGTGGAGGCTGGTCATGAAGTGGTTGTCCATCTAGCCCATAGTATCATACTATAATGGGGTGCCGGTGTGAATGTACTCCCATGAACAAATCTGTAATAAAAGCAAAAAAAAAGCAACCTCTGTGCTCCCACTCTGACAACCTAGACACAACTGCCAATACAGATAAGATAGAGTGGCAATGCCCCAACTGAAGTATGCAGCGACATCAAATCTCTCTAGCATCAGCAAATGCAGCACCTAAACCTCATTTCCACTCTTGTCAGCAAAAATGGAAGCTCCCATCAACATCAAAATGTATGCCCGTGCATCCTGCTGAATCATCACACCATCTGCCTCCGGGGGAAGAACAACGAAATGCTCCCTCAGCCATGATAATCTTCAGAGATGACCCATGAATGTCTGTTCGGAGAAGGGGGCAAACACCCAACAATCTCTCCACATCCTCAGCATATGGTCGACATGCAATACCTGTAACTGCTCTCCCATGGACCTGTAAGCCAATCAATACAGCCACATCCCCCAAGGTCACTGTCACCTCACCAACTTGAAGGTGAAACGTGTGCGTCTCCTGGCTCCAACGCTCAAGAAGAGCAGTGAGTAGAGATCTATCAAGTGGGACAATAGACACCAATATGTGAACACCCAAAAACCTGCTGGTATAACATACGTTAACACTCTATCGTCCACCTTCACGTGGAACAAACTACGGAGGTGTTCTCGACACCTATCAACCCGCACATCGAGGCAACACCACACGTCCGCAGTCCTATGTGTGGCCTGCAATGTCAGTACATAATGATCAATCGGCCCTGGATCCACTGACACCTCCATAGTGCCTACGATAAATGAAAACATGTGTTAGTCATTAATTAATTAATAATTTTCATCAATTACTTTTTTTTAACTCATATCAGTAGGAGCTGTGAATTTTAATAGTTAAAACCTTATGGAGTGGACCCATCTCCCCAAGATCTCTTTGCACATGTGGCCTTATTATGGCCGTTTTGTTTACAAATTTCACATCTAACAGTTCCTCTTCCACCTTCATCCATCTCATTCTTAATTCTTGTGGACTTTGGTCGTCCCTTTGCACGAAACATGGATGGATTATGCACAATTCGTGATCCAGTGTAAGTCGGCCAATAAACACAGTCCTTAATGGGTTTAGAAACTCTTTGATATGAAGCGGTGTATTGGGAAGATGAGAAAAAAGGCTCCACAAAAGTATGATAAGACAAACTACATCGTCTACACACAACTAATGGGAAAAGGGCCAAAAATGACACTGACGTTGTTTAGCAATCTCAGATAGGACACTGAAGTTTAAAGTGGACCATTTAAACACATAAGCCACCTGTTTGGGTTACATTTGGCCACTCCCTAACCGAGCCGTCATCTGTCGTTAACTCCTTCTTCTCCCCCCTAATTAAACGCTACCCAACAAAATTGACAACCCTAATTCATCTGCCATGAAGCTAATTCATCTGCCATGAAGATCCTTAGCCTGAAAGTAAGTGTGCTTAGAAGAAGAGTGATTACTTCCGTACGCACGTGAATGACTGGGAGTGCTTAGCTTCTGATTTTGGAATCCACAGTCACGCTTAAAGGTATTCACTGTACTTATTTCGTTTTCCTCTTAAAGGATGAGTGAGTTCGTGAAACTGCGGTTTAATCACAGTGGGAGATGGATTTTGCACCCGAAAATGAAATATGTTGATGGGGATGTCCATACAATATATAGGTTTGATCCTGACTTTCTGTGCTTTCATGACATACAAAGAACTTACAAAGAGGAATTGGGTTTCATAACACTAAAAAACATTTATGTCTTGGTACACGGAAAAGATTTGGACAATGGGCTATTTTTAGTTGAAGATGATGACACAATTAGGAAGGTTTTGAATCGGATTAGGAATTTTTCTTGGATTGATGATATAGAGTTGTATGCTGATCATCAACTGGACGAGCCACTTCTCATTCCCCAAATAGAGTGGTCTTCTGTTCAAAACAACCAGAGTGAGAATGTGAGTAACCAAAGCCCTGAAACAGTCAATGAGGGGGTACTTCCCCAAGAAACTAGAGGGGTGCCAAATGGTTATGTAAGTGATGGGGAAGCTGAAGAGGAACCACTAGATTCTGATAGTAGCAATGAAGAAGAGGAAGCAGAAGATAGTGATGAAGATGTGAGGGTTAACTACACTACCACAGATGGATCTACTTGCTTTATTATTGGGATGACTTTTGAAGATGTCCATGAGGCTAGAACTGCCATTGCAGACTATGGTGTCAAGTTTGGCTACAAGCTTAAAATCAAACCCAATGAGAAGAACAGATTGGCTGTAAAGTGTCTGAACGAGGAAGGGTGCCCATTCAGATTATGGATATCTAAAGATGGGAAGAATTCTGGCTTGGCAGTTAAAGTATGCAATCTAGAGCACAAGTGTTTCAGACACTTTTCCATCCCCAGTGCTTCTCATAAATGGCTAGCAAATTACTTCAAAGGTCACCTACAAAAAAATCCAAACTTTAGGGTTGCTGAAATGAAAGAGGAGGCTGAGAAAGTTCTTAAGATTAATGTCAGCTTGTACAAGTGCAAGAGGGCCAAAAGACTTATTCTTCAAGAGTTGGATGTTAGTTATAAAGCAGAGTTTGGTTACCTGGAGGCATATGCTGCTTGTATAAAGAGAAGCAATCCTGGATCAAAAGCTGAAATTGAACTGTGCAGTCAATCCTTGAAAGATGGGAGGAGAGTCTTCAAAAGAATGTTTATTTGCTTTGATGCTTTGAGGAGAAACTGGATGGGTGGTTGTAGAAGAATAATTGGGGTTGATGGTTGCTTTTTAAAGGGAGTTTGTAGGGGAAACTTGCTTAGTGCAGTAGGTGTGGATGGAGATGGGAAAATGGTTCCAATTGCTTGGGCTGTAATAGACAAAGAAAACAAGTCTAACTGGAGATGGTTTCTCACTTGGCTAGTTCAGGAACTAGAGCTTCACACCGGTGCTGAGTTAACCCTTATATCTGACATGCAGAAGGGTTTAATAATTGCTGCTCAAGAGATTATACCGGATGCAGAGCACACGTATTGTGCTAGGCATGTTTATGCTAACTGGTCCAAGAAATGGAGAGGCGATCAATTTTGTAAGAGATTCTGGATTTGTGCATGGAGCACATATGAAGAAGAGTTGGAAATGAATTTGAAAAAATTAGGAAAGCTTAGCCAAGAAGCAGCCTCTGATGTGTTGAGGTATCCAATCCAAACATGGTGTCGTGCATATTTTAGTAACAAAAGTCAGTGTTGGATGGTTGAATATTTATATGAATGCTGTAACAACTTTTTGTTTTATGGATGGTTGCTTTATATGAAGCTTTATATGAATGACATATAATCCCTACACATTCAGACAAACACATTGAAACATACACAATGACATATATCTTCATACCATTCCCATTCATTCATATGAAATCTCCAAATTGGATTTGTCATCTGTTTACAATAGCAGAATGCATACATTAAACAAAATTACAACACCATAACCTACTATATTCTTCTACCTAAGTTAACATACAAATCAGTGCAAATAGGACACACAAAAACAGTACAACTAAGTAGTTCCTCATTGTCTTTCTTTCCCTTTCCAAATTCATAACCTCAGCATTGTTGGTACTATCATATTGCAGCCTTTGATCTGAACTTTCAAATTGACAACTTTCAGTATCAAATTCTAGCCCTGCAGTGTCATCTAACATCCCCCCTTTGCCATTTGGGTGACATAGTGCACCCCTAAGCCTTTTGTTCTCCCATTTCAGCTGATTTATCACATCTTTCGCTCTATTTGTGAATTGCTCATCATGCCATTGAAAGAAACCGCACCCCTCCTTCTACAGTACAAAACACATATATTAATTCCAGTCATCTATATAAACAAGACCACCAATTTACAAACTTACCTTATAATATGGGCATCCATAGAATCATCTCCCAGGATTCTTATCAGTCCATGAGGTCCAAAGTCTAGCTTCTGTAACCATTCCATTCATGTTTCTGCATTTACAATAGGTGAAACGAGTAGGAGTTCCAGATTCTATATTGCTTCGCTTCTTCACCGATTCAACGGAGCAACAACTTTATTTCTCTTCACCAGTCCACCTCGAATGTGAACCTCCATCACCCATCTCTATGTTGTTGTTATACGAACGTGAACCTCTAGGATGAAGTCGTTGATCGTTTTTATTAGGGTTGCTGAGGAGTTGTTGGGTAGCGTTTAATTAGGGGGGAGAAGAAGGAGTTAACGACAGATGACGGCTCGGTTAGGGAGTGGCCAAATGTAACCCAAACAGGTGGCTTATGTGTTTAAATGGTCCACTTTAAACTTCAGTGTCCTATCTGAGATTGCTAAACAACGTCAGTGTCATTTTTGGCCCTTTCCCCCACAACTAATACATGTGAGAACAGAATCTTATATATTTTTACCTTCTTACAAGTACAAGTACGCCTATGCAAATTAACAATTTGTTTTTCCCACCCTTTCCTAGCGTTCGACCGTCACATCCCGTTTACACTTGGTATAGCCCTCGGCCTATATCAAATCCAACGACAATGATATCTCTTGTCCTTATTCTTCTCAATGATATCTAATATGTGTGGCGAGTACTTGTGGCCTTCTATCAATCTTCTTTTACTACTTTCAAGTCTATCCACAAAATATGCATTGACGCGGTAAAAGGAAACCTGAACCAAAGCTGTGATGGGCAAGTATTTGAAGTTGTGGTACCGTATCTGTAACACCCCGCCCCGTAGGGCCCGAAGTAGTTACTCCTACACACCCTCCAGACCTCTAGTACTGTCCTCACAAACCACCACGAGCCTTTACCGTGCACTTTGTCCTCACTCGTGCGCCCCCCGAGAAACTTCCCAGGGGGTCACCCATCCCAAGACTACTCCCGTGCAAGCACGCTTAACTTTGGAGTTCTTGGGTGATGAGCTTCCTTAAAAGGAGATGCACCTCTATTGGTATGAGTAGTACTATTAATCCTCTTAAATTAATCTCGGGTATTACAATCACCCCCACTTAGGATCGCAACATCCTTGTTTCACCCTTAACACTCTCAATCAAACCCGAGAATCTTGCCCCGCTAAGTGCCCGCCCGATATCTAACGGGTCAACACACTGTCGCAGGGTTGCTTTGATACCACCTGTAACACCCTGCCCCGTAGAGCCCGAAGTAATTACTCCTACACACCCTCCAGACCTCTAGTACTGTCATCACAAACCACCACGAGCCTTTACCGCGCACTTTGTCCTCACTTGTGCGCGCCCCGAGAAACTTCCCAGGGGGTCACCCATCCCAAGACTACTCCCGTGCAAGCACGCTTAACTTTGGAGTTCTTGGGTGATGAGCTTCCTTAAAACGAGATGCACCTTTGTTGGTATGAGTCGTACTATTAATCCTCTTAAATTAATCTCGGGTATTACAGTATCTGTACCCCCCCATCATGGTGTAATGAACACATTTCCAAGAGAATGTTCTCCAGAAATTATCGGGCCTCCACCCGCATTTCGCCTATCCTGTTGAACCCACCATCAAATTTCTTTTCCTGATGTTGCCGTGCCATCCAAACAAACATATTTCTCATGTGAATGTCTTTAAAATGGGTGTGCACATTCGATGAAAGATGACGCATGCATAGCTTATGGTGCGCAAAGGGCTCCTCCTAACCACTCCCCACCTCCTTCATTGCCTTTATAATACTTGGATGTTGATAAGAAATGACACATAATTCCTTTTTAGTTGCAAACACCCGAGTACATGCCATAAACCATGGCCAACTGTCCTCATTCTTTGATTCACATAATGCAAAGGCCACAAGAAAGAGTTGATTGTTTGCATCGCTACCCATAGCCACGAGTAATGTACGTACCCTTGTACTTCCCATACAGGTGTGTGCCATCAATAGTCAATACTGGTCGACAATGCTTAAAACCATGAATAGAAGGATTGAATGTCCAAAAGACTCTATGAAAATGGACACACTCAGTCAGACTTGTAAGGGGTGGGTACCAGTGCACAATTGTCCCCAGATTGGAATGTTGAAGCGCTGCCATGAAATAGGGCAATTCAGAATATGACTTCTCCCAACCTCCAAATATTTCAATAATGGCCTTTTGTTTTCCCAACCATGTTCGTCTGTACGAAACCCTGTAACCATACTTTTCCTCCAGCAACTCAAAAATAGTATGAACTTTAAGGGATGGATCAATGCGAGGAAGGTCAATTACATCTCAGGCAATAACATCTGAAGTAATCGTCACATGATCATCACTGTCATTGTTGCCAACACAAGTAGCAGAATGAGGTACATGATAACGCACACCTATGAACATGTCAAGGCTTGCATGTTTCTTTGTGGCCCGCATTCTCCAAGTGCAATCACGTTCCTTCTTTCTCTTGCACTCTGTAACCCATTTATGTTTATCTGACTCCAACACACGATAAAATTGGTTGCGTTTGATAGAATACAAGCTCACCATATTGATGAGTTGTTCTTTGTTGTCGAACTGTTGACCAATCTCAAACTCACCGTCTGGTGTAAACCTGTTCACACATGTTCCACTCCACACATCATCAAAGTCGGATGGGAGATCATAAAATCTAGTATAGTGGCTAGACGGGGCAGTTTGGATCACAGTATCACCATCATCTTCATATGATTCTGTCATTGCATCATCATTGATGTGTTCATCAGCATCATCACCAGTTCCATGGCCATCCAAAAAGGATGCACCATTGTGCAAATACCTCCCATCCTCCTCTACAACCATGTCCAAAATAGCCTCATTTGAGGAGACCGCTGCATTAACACCATGCCTAGATACAACAACATTTTATGTTGACGGAGTTATAAAAGCGTCACCTATGGAATCTACAATTTATATCTCCATTATGGACATAGTCATCATCTGAACTATCATCCACATTATGTGACAGCTTCCTCATCACCATGTGGCGTAAGCATGCATGACCCCCCCGTGAAGGGGATATTTCACCTGCACCTGCAAAGAATGGCTTGGAGGAATCTGTGTAGCTGCATATATTTTTTGCAACATCTCTAGCATACATGCGCCACGAGAAACAACTACAATCCGTCTCCTACCACCTTCATAGCGTATTCCCCCTGCTTTCTCAAATAATTTCCCTCTACAATGACACACTATTGAGAAGTTGGAGAAATCCATATCCTAATAACAATACATGACGATAATTGATGAGTACACACTAATATACACACTTTATACACCCAAATTCATCACTTTATAGACATAATAACATATTAAAAAACTCTCATATTTTAGCGAATCCTATATTATATAATTACACTTAACAAAAGCAAAATATTACATTTAAAAAAAAATCAAAACATTACATTAAAATTCACATTACACAAAAAATCCACAACAAAATTTAAACATTACATTAAATTCAACATTTCATACATATCCACATTACACATCAAATCAATTCACAAATCAATTTCTAATTCACAAATTCAAAATTTATAGATTCTAAACCCTAACATGAAAAATGAGATGAAATGGAGTTCATTTACCTAGAGGAAAGAAGATGGAGGTAAGGTATTCTTCACAAGGTGGAGGGGTCTCGTCGTCGATGCAGTCGCTGGAAATGGAGAGAAGCTCGAAGAATCATCTTTTGCTGCACAGGTTTTTTGGGGAAGGGAAGCTGCGTTCTATCTGGATTGGTCGACCCGTCTGTCTGTTCAAAGGGAAATTCGCCAAACGGTTTGGAATACTTATTTAATCCGCATTAATTCGGAAAAAACTCACATTATGTTGTTCCGAACCACGTAGTTGCTCCTTTCAAAAAAAAAACTAGCTAGTTCGTTCATTTATTCATTCATAATATGAAGTGGAATCAGTTAAAAATGATCACTCCCGTTTACTAATGGTAAGTGTGCCGTTTCTCTAAAACAAATGTATGATGTATGTTGAGGAGCATTTTTTTTGTATAATAAAAGTAATTTTAGAGAGTAATTTTACAACAATTCTTGGTGTACACCTTCTTATACACATCAATACATCCCGATGTCTGTGAATCTCAATCCACAGACAAAAATTGGTTTATTTTGTACGTGAAAAATTCTACAGACAAAACAAACCACTTTTTGTTTGTGAACTGGGATTCATAGAAAAAAAAAACTCTCACAGACGCCGTGAGGACGTACTCATGTGTATAAAAAGTGTACAAAAGGAATTTTTGTATCGTACTCCGTATGATATACGGAGTACTACTTATAAGCTTCATAGCTATTAGAGGGGCGACAGGACCTCTCAATTAATACGGAGTACTACAGAGTGGAGTAGTATATAAAAAAAGAAAGAGAAGTTGTGGGTCAGTATAACACTAGGCAGCTGTGTTGAGGCAATTCCATGTGCCCGCCCACATGCAGCTGCCCCGATTAACGTTTTTATTTATATTGTTATTTCATCTTCATAGTTGGTAAGTAAATCTGGAAAGAGGGTTTTGAGGATGGAGAAAAGCAGTGATGGATTTGTGAGGGCTGATCAGATTGATTTGAAGAGTTTGGACGAGCAGCTTGAGAGGCATCTCAATCGAGCTTTGACTATGGACAATAACACCAAGAGACTGACGCAGGACGATTCCAGTCTCCTCCACCACCCCGCCTCCACCGCCCCTGCCACCCTCAGGTTTGATTGGGAGATTGACACTACTAAGCTCATCATCAAAACTGTCCTTGCCCGTGGAACCTTCGGCACTGTCCACCGTGGCATTTACGACGCTCAAGATGTTGCCGGTCAGTGCTAACCTACCTCTCTACTTTTCACAATTTCCACTCTCCCCGCCCCTCACGCCGTATACTTACTTTTAGTAATGCTGAAATCAATGAGGGAGTATCAACCAATACCCGGTTCAATATTGTAACTGATGCTTTTTACTCTGGGAATATTTACAATTCGGATGGAGAAACGAAATGGTAGTTGACAAGGTTCATAAATCATTAATGCATAGAATCAATGGCAGAATAAATGATTCATTCCACTCAGATTCGTCTTAATCTAGTCGGTACAATATTAGTTAGTATCCTCGGCCCTTTATATTAACAGTCATCTTTACCACTGACACACTAATTATTATTTAATTTATTTAAATATTTATCTATAAACGGAATATATGCTATTGTTTTGGGAACGGTAGATAGTCATTCGCTCTATGATCTAGTTTATAATTATTTTTAAGGACTGTTTCTTACGCAATCCGTGATTTGCTGCACGGGTTTGGGTTGATCACGAATTGCAGATGGGCTGTATTCACATAGTAAGAACTTTCATGTGATCCAAGCTGCTAGTCAAGTATAAAGTAATTTAAACCATTAATACTTGTCTACATGTGACTACTGCCACCGCTATATCAAGACCTGAAGATTTTGTTCATTTACCTATTCTTGTCATTGTTTGTTTTGTCTTTTTATCCCTTGTATTTATGTTAACCAATGCAAGTGAGTTGGGAAATACTTGGGGTACTTAATGGAGTATTATTCCCACCTAATGACATGATTTTAATGGAGGAAGGAAATAGTTTTTTATATTATTTGGCCAACTAAACAATTGTGGCAGGGGCAGGTATCAGCAAAGCTATTATGAACTCTTTTTTTGTGAATGTAAGCATATGTGGTGGGGGCATGAAGTAAAATATGTAGTAAAAACTAAAAATTGGGATAGCGTCTAGTAGACCAGTATTGTTGCTGGACCATCATTTGTTACAAATAAAGATGAATGTTGTTATGCACTTATGCATTTATTATGTGAGGGCATTTTTTCATATTCCATTTAATCCTACTAATATTAATACTTTTAATACTTTTTTGGTTGCATTTGGTAGGATGAGAACTGCAAATTAAAGATTTATGTTGCTAGAGTATAACATTTCCAATATACAATGAGTCAATGAGTGAGGGCCTTGTTTCATTGCGGTTCATATTCCATTTAATCTAACTAATATTAATACATTTTGGTTTCATCTGAGAGGATGACAACTCAATATGAAATTTCAAACCTAGAATAGTAGAATTAAAGATTTATGTTGCTAGAGCACAACATTTCCAACATACAATGACACTTAGGTTAGTTAGTTGCCCCCATTATTGTGAAAATATTTATTAATAAAACCAGAACTCATTGCGGTGACATGATATTTCCCATACAGGTGAACAATATTTTGAATATAACACCACCTCTTTTTTTATGTCAAAGTTAGTGTAAAAAGGAAAAAGGAGGCAAAGTAATATGCATTAACTTAGTCCATGTTTGGTAGAACAAATATGATGAACCTTATCTTAGAATAAGTAAAATCAATTTCACCAAACACTTTTCTGATAAATTTTCAGTAGATTCAGCCATTGCGGCCAAATGAATCTTACTAATTCGACTCTTGAAATGCTCACTAATTTAAGAAATTTAATTGATATTATAAGTTTTATGTAACGAACACCAACTAGTTTGAATTAAAGTGTTTATAACGAGTAAAAAAATCAGAACATGTGGGACTTCACAGCCCATATGGCATATTATTTTAACCTTGCAGCCTATCTACATTACAAAATCAGTTTCATTTAGTCTTTTACCCCAAAAATGTTGGTATTATTTATGTCTTGAGTAAAGAAGTTACTAATGTTTTTATTTATTTATTGTGCACTGATTCTCAGTTAAACTGCTAGACTGGGGAGAGGAGGGACACCGGACGGAGGCTGAAATAGCATCTTTGAGGGCGGCTTTTACTCAAGAAGTTGCAGTATGGCATAAGCTTGACCATCCTAATGTTACTAAGGTGCCATTCCATCTCTTTTCTGAGATCTGTAATACAAAACTGATGAACTCTTTTTGCTACTCTTGCTGGGAAATTCTGAATTGGCCTTGTGTAGATGGGGGAGATGAGATCATAGTGTTGCTGGTTAACTGCCTTGAAAATGGTTTAGAGCCTGTTAGGGATAACATATGGTATAAGCGCTTTTATCAAGTGGATTCTCATTGAAGCACTTAAAGTGCTTTTTTGAAAAAGTGCCAATTTGTTGCTATGTTAAAAATAAGTGCTGAAAGTGTCCTGTTTTTACTTTTTCTTGCCAAAAGCTTCTTTTTGAATCTGAAGTACTTTTCTTCTCCTAGACATGTTTTGAATAAGTCATTGATAGGAACTCCCAAACGCAGCAGAAAACTTAGTAATATCTTGAGGAAAATCTCAGACTATTCAGGTATTACAATGGCAGAAAACAGTCGGGAAACCAACGTAAACAGAAAAATAGAAAGGATGACAGGTTTGAGACACTTCGAGCAGTCTCCCAAGCCCAAGCCTAACAGAATATCTGCCTACCTTTCTTTTACCCCCAGCTCACCTTATATTATTTTTCTTACGGGCCGGCCCATAGCTAATTAATACCAGACCTGGACCCTCTTATACACACTATCACCTACTCCCTCAGTCCCGCTAAGATTGTCCCATTTTACCTTTTCGGAAAATCCCACTAAGATGGTCCCATACCAAATTTGGTAAAGTTTGTGTGGTTCTAAATCATTCTTACTCTATTCTTACTTTATTAATTCAATATCAACCACAAAAATCCACTTTTCTTAAAAGCTGTGCCACCTCCTTCCATCCCAATGTTAGTGGGACGGAGGTAGTATTTATTATTATCTTATTATTATTCTCTTCAGCCCAGGATCCTATCAGTCATCCAAACACACTCTTATTTTGTCATTCGGCTACACCCTAAGACCCCTGTGGACCATATCATCTAGGCTCTCATGGATGTAGACTATCAAGCACTATACCCACAAGTAACTTAATCAATGCACATGATATAATATGCTTTGCATTACCTGTTGAGTAATGCTTTATTTATAATATTTAGAAATTTTCTATTAGTCTCTCTGTACCAAAATCAACTTCCCACTTTGACTTTCACGGTCTTCTATGTCTTTATTTGACTATTATTATCATTAGAGTTGTGTATATATAATGTATAATAAATTATTATTTCAATAATATATAATATAACAAAATTTCCAAGATTATTTTCTTATAAACAATCAAAGTTAGCAAATGTTGACTCTAAAAGTCAAAGGTGGAAGTTTAATTTAGGACAAATGTGTATCTATTAAGAATGATTCAGTTGATGCTGCATTTTATTCTGCAATTCAATTCTAATACATCTCTTAATATAACAAAAGATACTCCCTCATTGGGAAATTCTTGCCAACAATGACTGGCACAGGGTTTAACTGTTTAAGAAAATGAAAACTTTATTGTTGGCATTTGTTTAGAAGAAAGGAATACTGTGATTTGTGAACCGCATTCTGCTTTTCTTAAAATGAAATGAGTGATCATTTTGGGATGGACGAAAAAAGAAAGATGGAAGATGATTTCGGGATAGAGGGAGTAATGCTTCAGATAGTTAGTCCTGCATGGTAGAATAGTGTACAAAGCAGTCGTTGACGATAAAGAGGAAAGTCCATTAGATGAATATATATGTAATAATACAACAATAATTTCTAAAGTAGTTTTTTTGTATCAAAACTATTATTTTCTTGTGGCTGAACAGCACACCGGTAATTTACCTTTCATGATGTAGAATTATGATCAGAGTGAATGACTGCACTCCATAATTTGTTAGGGGAGACTATAACTATGCTGAAAACTTGCAAGACCTATTCTTTCACCACGTATCATGTTATTGTCAAATCTTTTCTTACTACAGCAGTACAGCTGTATGCACATTTTTAGTTGTCATGGAAACATATTCTGATTAAAATTTTGTTTGTAAACCCATCTCCTTCAAATGGTTGCATATTTGCAAATGATTAACCACAAGTAAGCATTTTGTATATTCAAATGCTAATTTTTGTTTTCTTGTTGTAGTATATTCGAATGCTCTTTTGCTTAACATGTGACCACATAGTTATAGAAATGTCTAGGATAGATTGTACCAGCTTTTTGAACCAAAATATCTTAGAAAGACTGCAACGTGCTATTGTTTGTCCTTAGATTCAACTGATTATTTTTAATAAGTTGCTAATGGGTACATTCGTTTCTCTTCCCACTGCAGTTTATAGGGGCAACCATGGGCTCTTCAGGGTTAAATATACAGACAGAAACTGGTCTGATTGGCATGCCCAGTAACATCTGCTGTGTTGTTGTTGAATACCTTCCAGGCGGTGCCTTAAAATCTTACCTTATAAAGAACAGAAGAAAGAAACTGGCATTCAAAGTTGTAGTACAGATAGCCCTTGACCTTGCCAGAGGGTAAATTTTTCATGGATTATTTGCGCTTTTTTGGCTTAAGATGATGATGATTCATACAAATATTATCATTTAGGCTATTATTATTTTTTCTTATTCATCCTGGTGACTTACGCTGTTTGCCTTTTAGTTCATCTCCATTAAATAAATAAAAAACTAATGTGGATTACATAACTCCAACCCAAATTTCCATGTCATTTCTTTTAAATTATTGGTGAGTTTAGCATAACCCTAAATCTAAAGTAGCCCAGAATGAATTATAGAAAGTTGACATAGAAAGGCCAGACGGTGTTGTGCACGCCAATGCTTGTGGAATGGAGGTTGACGGAAAGGGAAACAAAGCAAGCATCCCAATTTACTAGGAAAGAGCTAGGAAAGAAAATAAGGAGGATGATATGGAAAATTTGAATGGAAGAATAAAAACAACAACAACATTACTCCAGTGCCACAAAGGCTCTCACCAATACTGGTGTAAGGGGGTTGGATGTACAAACCTTTCCCTATGATCAAAATCGCGTCGAAAATTGCATGGACTGACCGCTACATTGCAAGCAAAAAAATAGTGAGTCTTTAGCTCCAGAAAATGATGGAGTGGAATTTGAATGGAAGAATATGTGGGGTGAAATAAAAAATTCTTCAAACTCAATATTATCATTTTTAAATATTTGTTCAATTTAATTTTGTTTAAATGTATATATCGTCTAAAGACTAATAAATCTAAATATTTATAATTTTCTCAAAAGTTATAAAATTTGACCTATTCATATATTCGAAGGTAAACCAAATATAAAAAAAAACACTTTCCTTCCCCCTTTCTCTCCCATTTTCCAAGTTTTAAAGTAATTAGATGCACTCCATCAATTTCTGCAGGTTAAGCTATCTTCATTCCCAAAAGATAGTACACCGCGATGTAAAGACAGAGAACATGCTATTGGACAAGACACGGACGGTAAAAATAGCAGATTTCGGGGTTGCTCGTGTTGAAGCCTCGAATCCAAATGATATGACGGGAGAGACCGGGACCCTTGGTTATATGGCCCCTGAGGTAGGTTTTTGCACAAACCTTAGCAGGCCTCTTGAGTAGTTCGAGTGCCCTTCGATTGCACACGGGAAATTTTAAATAAGGATGTTTTCTTTTTGACAGTTTTCAGACCCAGATCAGACCAGACCAGACTTAAACATGTCAGATCAGACTAGACTTGGACAGTTACTTAAACAAACCAGACTAGATTTGGACAATTATAAAATACACAAAGACCAAACCAGACCAAATTAGACTAGACCAGATCAGACCAGACTAGCAAATTTCAGTCCAAAAGAAAACATCCTAAGGGCACTGGAAATGTACACATTAGCTTGCATGCACAGTAAAAATGAGCCTCGTTTCACCAATGCTCAACCATTTAATTTTACTAAAGTTCAACTATTCAAAATCATCACCTCTAGCTATATTATATTTTGAATTTATTTGTTGGCTTAACTACACTTAACATACTAGTTTGGGATGATTTTTCTTGGTTTGTAAAAATACATTAAATTAAATGTAAAAACAATTAGATTACTTTGTTCAAATCAGACTCTTTTTTTGGGAAAAAATAAGTTTTCAAATATGACTAGTGAGATTTCCCAAAATAGGAGTAAATGGAGTTTGAAATTCCAAAATAGGACTACTATGTTTTTATTCCCATAATAGGATTAACATGACAGTATTTACTGTCATCTTGTAGGCGTGACTGCCAAATAGTTGCAGTACAATGC
This sequence comes from Cuscuta europaea, assembly GCA_945859875.1. NCBI lineage: Eukaryota > Viridiplantae > Streptophyta > Magnoliopsida > Solanales > Convolvulaceae > Cuscuta > Cuscuta europaea. The sequence goes on from CAMAPE010000023.1 coordinate 1,570,080, forward strand.
ATTTAACATGACAATATTTATTATAATTAATGGCAGTATTTTTCATACATGGCAGGAACAACTCCTATTTCAGGAAGAAAAACATAGTAGTCCTATTTTGGAATTCCAAATCTCATTTGCTCCTATTTAGGGCAATTTCCCATATGACTTTTTTTTAGGATGGAGGAGTGGTTTCTCAAGAAAAGGTTTGGAATGCAAATTGTCAAACAATTTATACAATTCAATTGAGATGATACTAGTTTTCATGCTTTAAGATGACTTGATGCTAATGAGTGATGACTGAAATGCATATTTTGTACTCTTGATTCCAAATCCCAGTTTTTTGAATATATGTTCCATATTATTGATAAAACTGAAATTTTTACGAACAAACAGGTGCTCAATGGAAACCCATATAATAGAAAATGCGATGTATATAGTTTTGGCATTTGTTTATGGGAGATCTATTGCTGTGACATGCCATATCCTGATCTGAGTTTCTCAGAAGTTACTTCTGCCGTGGTTCGTCAGGTATATGCTTATTTTGTTCTCATTATATATCCCAAGTATTATACTCCATCCTAATCAAATAACTGATAATTTTGCATTCCAACAAAGTAAAATGGTGTGAATGACTTGGTTTCCTTGATGCCCTCCTATATTTATTTCACTTTTGCCTTTTTACTTGCCACCATGACCCAAATAGTTGCCATCCTTAAAACCCTAGTATTTTGGTGTTAAAAAGGCTAATTTTTTAATGTTGTTCCTGTTGCAGAATCTGAGGCCAGAAATACCAAGGTGCTGCCCGAATTCCCTTGGGAATGTGATGAAACGCTGTTGGGATGCAAACCCAGACAGGCGGCCTGAGATGGACGAAGTGGTGTCCATGCTGGAAGCTATTGACACCTCAAAAGGAGGGGGTATGATCCCAGTTGATCAACAACAAGGCTGTCTTTGCTTCCGGAAGTACCGAGGGCCTTAAACTCTAGTGGGGCCTTATTACCACCGTTGAGCAAGTAAATTAGGCTCTCACACTGTATCTGCAGGCAGGCAGTTTTTGGAACTGCTATTCTAGTTGTGGAAGTTGTGGTAGTGGTGTAATTAAATCATTCTCATCCGTTCCATTGCCAAGAACTCCTTATTTTATACTGGGAAAATTTCAATTATGTGCACTTATTCGTATTAGCTTTTGGTGGTGTTGGGTTGGATGAAACACCTTCGTATGTAGAGAACTTTTTCATACATGTGGATTGATCTGAAGTGCCATTCGTCCGCCTCCATTTGAGGTGCTTTCCGGTGAAACTTTTGGATGAATTTTTGTGAGCATGTTTTTCATAAAATGTAGATAATGTTTACAAAATTTCATCTTAACACAATTGAGAAGTCAGTTAAATAAATTATGTGAATATGTGCGCTAAAATATATAGTGAAAATATATATACAAACACAGTGTTTTTAATACTTTATGTAACTGATTTTTTGATTGGATTTTATGTTGACATAATTACACTTCATGAAAAATATGTTCACAAAATGTCATTGAGAGAATGAGAGATTTTACTGGAAGCACTTCAAATGGAGGTGACCGGACGACACTTTTGATCTCTCTAGTTGTTTGAGAAAAGTTATCTCCCTATGTATGTATAAGACATTAGACATATATATATATATATAAGTGTTATGAAATGGAAGAAAATAAGCATAAGATCAGGGAGAGATAGTATGAACATTTAGTGATAAATATGTTATTGAGAGTGTGATAATGGTATAATCATGGTGTGTTTACAATGAACTGAATGAAGCAAAGAGCCTCTATTTATAGGCTAAACAAGTGATTAGCTCAAGATGAGGGATTAATATTAGCCACATAATCATTATCTAGAAATCATAATTGTGATTTCTAGATTATCTTGATAATGATAATAATGACTTATTAATCATGAATAGTTAGGATATGACTAATTCATTATATTTCAAGTTTTCAACACTCCCCCTTGAATGATCATTTTCCAATTATTCATGGGTATTAGTTTCATAGTATAATGTATTGTCTCGTTAAAAACTTTTGTCAGGAAAAACCCAGTGGGATAAAAACCTGGCGAAGGGAAAAAGAGTGCAGTGCATTATATTACCCCCCCTCAATTTAACATATATCTCGAAGACGACACATTCCAATTTTGTGGACCAGTTCTTCAAATTTCTTCGGTGCCAATGACTTTGTGAATAAATCAGCAGGATTGTCGCAGGACTTGATTTGTTTGACATAACCTGTTCCTTCTTTCTCAAGATCATGTGTGGAGAATTTTTTTGGTGATATATGATTTGTTCTATCCCCTTTGATGTAACCTCCTATGATCTGAGCTATACATGCTGTGTTATCTTCATAAATCACAGTAGAATTACAAGTAAAAGATTTTATTCCGCATTCATTTTGTATGTGCTGGATCATTGATCTCAACCAGACACATTATCGACCTGCTTCATAAAGAGAAATTAATTCTGCATGATTTGATGATGTGGCAGTTAATGTTTGCTTCATCGATCTCCATGAGATAGCGGTATCACCATATGTGAATACATATCCTGTTTGTGATTTTGCCTTTTGTGGATCAGACAAGTATCATGCATCGGCATAGCCAATTAAAGTGGCATTTGCACCATTCTTGAAATACAATCCAAGATCGATTGTACCATTAAGATAGCGGAATATATGTTTGATGCCATTTCAATGTCTTCTTGACGGAGAAGAACTGTACATGGCTAATAAATTTACAGAAAAAGCAATACCTGGTCGGGTATTATTAGCCAAATACATTAACGTTCCAATAACACTCAAATATGGTATTTCGGGACCAAGGATTTCTTCATCATCTTCACAAGGTCGAAAAGGATCATCATGCACACTGAGAGATCGAACCATCATTGGAGAATTGAGTGAGTGAGCTTTTTCCATGTAAATTCGCTTCAAAGTTTCTCGGTATAATTTGATTGGTGGATAAAAATACCATTTCTCAAATGTTCAATTTGAATGCCAAGACAAAATTTTGTTCTCCCAAGGTCTTTCATTTCAAATTATTTCATGAGATATTTAGTAGTATTTTCAATTTCATTGGGATTTCCGATTATATTCAAATCATCAACATATACTGCAATTATGGCGAATCCTGATTCAGATCGCTGAATGAAAACACATGGACTAATAGGATCATTTTTGTATCCTTCTTTGATCAAATATTCACTTAGACGGTTATACCACATGTGTCGAGATTGTTTTAATCCATATAATGACTTTTGCAATTTTATGGAAAATAAATCTCGAGATTTCGAGCTATAACTCCTATAAGCATCAGGTATTCTAAAGCCTCCAGGAATTCTCATATATATGTCTGTATCGAGTGAACCATATAAATATGCGGTCAGTACATCCATTAGCCGCATTTGCAGCCTTTCAAAAACAGACATGCCAATTAAAAATCGTAAAGTAGTAGCATCAACTACTGGAGAATACGTCTCATCATAATCGATTCCTGGCATTTGAGAAAACCCTTGAGCAACAAGTCGGGCTTTGTATCTAATGATTTCATTTTCTCGTTGCGTTTACGCACAAACACCCATTTAAAACCTACAGGTTTTACACATTTTGGCGTGTGGACAATTGGTCCAAAAATATTACGCTTTTCTAGCGATTTTAGTTCTACCTGAATCGCTTCATTCCATTTTGGCTAATCGTTTCTACGACGACATTCATCAATAAATTTAGGCTCATTGTCATTGTGTTCATTCATGATATCTGTGGCGATGGCATATGAAAACATATCATTAACATCAATATCTTTTCTATTCCATTGTATTCCATTAGAAACATAATTGATTGAAATTTTGAAATTATCAACGTTTCTATCTTTATCTGGAATATTTACCTCTTCAAAGGTGATTTGATCCTCTTTTGAGGTATCATTATTATTGATGTTATCTTCAATGCCGATATTTTCAAAATGTTCATTTTCTTCTTGAGAAGGTTGAGCTTCTTTGGCATCACAAACTACATCTTGCTTCTTAAATTTTCTTGGTTTCAAATCTCTTGAACCAAGTGGTCTACCACATTTTTCACGTATCATAGATTCATTAGCAAAAGTTCTTTCGCTAATCTCCACAGAAATTTCTATTCGAGAAGGAGCATTCATAACTGGAATATGTGACTTTGTCACTTTCTTTGAGTCTGTGAAAACTTCAGGCAATTGGTTTGCAACATTTTGTAAATGAATGATCTTTTGAATTTCTTGTTCACAAGCATTTTTGAGAGAATCAAGAAAAGATAAATTTGTTGCCTTCCAAGTAATATTTTGTACGTGGGTCCATTTCTCTATTATCTCCCCCTAAGGCTGGGAATACCGTCTCATCAAAACGTCAGTCATCGAACCGTGCGGTGAATAAGTCACCAGTCATAGGTTCTAGATAATTAATAATTGAGGGAGATTTAAAACCAACATAAATTCCCAGTCTTCTTTGAGGACCTATTTTAGTACGATAAAGTGGAGCAATTGGTACATACACAGATCAGTCAAATATTTTTATGTGTGATATATTTGGTTCTTTACCAGATATTAATTGCAATGGGGAAAATTTATGATATGCAGTTGGCCTAAGCCGAATTAAATTTGCAGCATGCATTATAGCATATCCCCATGCAGATGATGGTAATCTGGATTTCATCAATAATGGTCTAGCAATTAATTGTAATCGCTTAATTAAGCATTCACCAAGACCATTTTGTGTATGCACATGTGGAAATGGATGTTCCACATCAATCCCAATTGACATGCAATAGTCATTAAAAGATTGGGATGTAAACTCTCCCACATTATCAAGTCGGATTTTCCTTATTGAATAATCCGGAATTGTGATCTCAAACAAATAATTTGAGCAAGGAGATTTGCAAATGCAAAATTTCTAGTCGATAAAAGACTGACGTGTGACCAACGTGTTGATGCATCAATGAGCACCATAAAGTATCGAAAAGGTCCACACGGAGGGACAATTGGCCCACAAATATCTCCTTGAATTCTTTCTAAAAATGCAGGAGATTCAACTCCAATTTTGTATAAAGATCGTCTGATAATTAATTTTCCAAGAGAACAAGCAGTGCACGAGAAATCACTTGATTGTGTAATTTTGACATTATTTAGTGAATGCCCAAGTGAATTTTGAATAATTTTGTGCATCATAGTGCTGCTTGGATGACCTAAACGGTCATGCCACATGATAAAGGAATTGTGGTCATTAATTTTAGATACCACATTTATCTCAATTGGACTGATATATGTATAATATAGTCCGGAGGAATATGCTGACATTTTTCTGAAATGTATTTATTGCCAGATCTATTTGTCGTTAGACATAAATATTCCTTTTGATTTTCAGACATGGTTTCAAGTGGGGAGAAGGGAATGCTAATACTTCCACGGAAGGTATAATCATTTCTATCAAGCAGTATAATTAGACCTGGGCTCAATCACTGAAGGGGATTAAAGTGCACTCAGTTGATAAGATTCTGTATGATGAAAACTTAATTCAAAAGGTGGCGAAAACGAATGGAGTGATGAAATTAAATACAGAGTCTCGTTACTTATCTGGTTCGGCTTCGGGAGGTGCGATTATGAGGAATCGAAGCGCTCATCTGGTTTGTGCAGATAGCTTCGAACTAGAGGCAGCTTCAGCACTGAAAGCACAAATTCAAGCCATTTCGAGAGCCATTCGTTGGGCGACGGATGCAGGCCACGGTGAGTTTAAGGTGGAAACCGACTAAGCTACAACGGTAAGCTTTCTCCTGGATCCAGAGGTGAGAAAATGGAAAACCCTTATTCAGGAAACTATACAGCTCGCAAATAGGAAAGAGTTATCTTTCAAGCATGCGTATCGGGAAGTAAATGGTGTTGCGCAGTTTTTTGCCCAATTCATTCTGGGCCATTCAAAGAATTTTCCAGACCGGAAAACTTACCTATGATGGCAAAGCGGGCCAATTTTATGGATCTTTTTGGTATAGCCGCATTACGTTTCCATTAATTTTGTAATTTCAAGTCTGGTTTTTTCCTTCCGATGATATTGATTTCTTTTTTCATTTCAATTCTTTTTGTAAGAGGTTTTGGTATAGCCCCCTCCTTCTCGTAATATGTCATATTTTTAATAAAATCATGGTATCTGACTCCCGGCATTTACCCCACTGATTTTGGTGGTTTGCCTTCCCGATAAAAAAAACTCCTCTATTGTCTTGATCTTCAGTGCAGCTCAGCTTCCTTTGTCTTCGTATTGAACTCGACTTCTTAAGAAGGCTTTCTGAAGAAATCCTTGCAATCTCCCCTTTGATGTCTTCTTGGCAATTTGATCTTTGATGCCGGGGGTTGAGGAATCTTGAAGACCTTTCTTGTAATCCTTGCCTTCCAGAAGTAGCTCTTGATCAACTTGAATGAAGTCTGAAGTTGCCTCTAGAATGAATATTCTGATGATTTCCAGGCGGGCACGAGATTCATCTTTGGTACACGAGTATCTGACCTTTGTCCCCTCCATAATGTAGTCTTTTTAACTATTTGAAATGAATGCTTTTGAGGAGAGCCAGTCGGTTGCACATCGGAAATGATGATTGACTTGTGAGCGTAGTTGACCATTTGAGAGAGTAGAGAGTCGTCGTTTTTTTTTGTGGTGGAGGAAGGAAGTGTCCGAGAATGATTTTTGAGAGTAAACAACATGCAGAGGATCACATGATCACTGGGGGTCCAAATCCGCCTCAGTGGTAAAGCATTTAACAGGCCTAAGGAGAGCGGAGGATCCATTTCGAGGGCAGATGAAAGGCAACCCCCTCGGGAAAAGGGCAAAGGACTTTTACATGCTGACGATGCCAGACACATGATCAACCAGGCTCACTCAGCCCGCGCGCAATCCCATGGGGCGGAGGCAGTCCCGAAGGATCATAGGGACGAGATCATTGAGGCCCTCCAACGCTGACTTGACGAGATGGAGGCCCGTCAGGCCCAAATAACACCCTCCGCCTCACAGGCGGATCCCAAATATGCCGCCATGTTTGTAAAGGTGGACAAAATGCAGAGGAAGCTCGCCGAGGGCTCAGGGGAACCTGTCATCCAACTTCGAACGAAGACGCCTTTTACCTGAAGGGTATTGGCGGCTCAGATCCCGAGAAAATACCGTTGACAGACCATAAAGCCATATGAGGGGAAGACTGACCCCCAGGAGCACTACAGCATGTATCAAAATAGCATAATGATGATGGGGGCCTCAGATGAATATTTATGCCGTTGGTTTCTCTCCACCTTGGAAGGATTGGCGTACGAATGGTTCAACCGATTGCCCGAAGGGAGCATTGACTCGTGGCAAGAGCTCGCACAGCGTTTCCTGACGCAGTTCGCGGGAAGGCACCGATCAAAGAAACATTTCTCCCACTTATTAACAATAAGACAACAATAGGAGGAGACCCTCCAGGATTTCTTGTAGCGCTGGAGGCAGGATACGAACAAAGTCGATGACGCCGATGACAGGACATTGATGTCTCTCTTGCAGACGGTCCTCCGTTCTGGAAACTTCTCAAGAAGCCTCATCACCGTACCAACCCGTGACTACACAAGGGCCTTTCAACGGGGAGACAGGTACGCAGAAGCTGAGGAGGTAGATAAATATCACCGAAACCCTGAATAGCCCCACAAACCAGATGGCAAGAATCACAAGAATCTGGGAACTCCACCTCATCCAGCAAAGGTGCATGCCCCTTCATGTGATCGACCCCGACATAGCCAAGCCAAGTCCAGGGGGAGGTTACAAGAACAATCTGAGGGCCTGGGCACAACCCACACCCCTAGAACGCCCTCGGACCCCCCTGACTCATCCCATCAGCGTTATTCTGGACTACGCGAAGTAAAGGGGTCTGGTGGAGCAGCATTCTAGGGCACCTCAAGAGGTGTATGCCATCAATCCAAACGAACCAGATTGCCGCTTCCACCGTCACTCAGGGCACCAGACCGATGACTGCCACCAGCTGAAGGCCGCCATCAAGAAATTAATCGAAAGGGGCCACCTGTCCCAATTCATTAGGGGCTCACCTCATCAAGGCCCCCCTACGAAAGAAAACACCTGGATCAACCCAAACACCATTCCCCTCGGGGACCCGAATGGTAAAAAGCGGGAGAATGGAAACCTTAGCGAAGAAGAGGGGTACAACCATCTGCAAGAGAAAAAGCGCCACATCCACATGATCACCGGGGGCAACACGGGAGGAGACTCCGCGAGCCAAAGAAACAAATGGGCACAATCCCTTTATGTGGGGGAGGTCAACCATATGCCCCCCCATGAAACGGTCAAAGGCGGAGTCCATAGTGTTCACTAACGCCGGTCTCCCCCGGGCTCTCTCCCTCATAGGGATGCACTTGTGATCCAAAGTGAGATCAACAATACCATCATCCACATAACCTACGTTGACACAGACAACCCCGTCAACGTAATGTACCTCAGCACATTCAGAGTGCTGCATCTAAAGTGAGAATCTCTTCGGCCGATTCGGACCCCCTATCCGGTTTCACCGGAGACACCATTGATGCTGAAGGGGTCATATCCCTCTCAGTGCTCTTAGGTGACGGCTCCCACAGAGCCAAGCTTGAAGTGGAGTTCGTCTTCGTCAACCTCGACTGTGCTCACAACATCATCCTCGGCCGGCCCGCCCTCGAGCTGAGGACTTGGAATCGGTAATCTCCATGAAGCACCTCTGCCTCAATTTCCCGGCCAAAGGGGAAATCGGGTACTCAAGGGGGAACCAAAAACTTTCACGTGCCTGTTAACTCCAGATAACGAAGAAGGTTACCAAGGCTGAGTTCCGCGTGGACACCATCACTGGAACCGTGGAAGGTGAAGAGGAGAGGCCTAGGACGGAACCAGCAGAAGAGGTAGAAGACTTTGCGCTCGATCCGGCCAAGCCGGAGAGAGTCGTGAAGATAGGAGCCAAGCTCCCAGCAGAGTTGAAGACCAGCATCACCGAGGTCCTCTGCGCCTACGCCATCGTTTTTGCATGGGGGTTGGAGGACATGCCGGGAATTCACAGGAGGGTCATCACTCACCGCCTGGCGATGGACCCTTCTGTAATACCAGTCAAGCAGAGAAGGAGGCACCTTTTAGCCGAGAGAAGGGACTTTGTGAAGGAGGAGGTCACCATGCTCCTCGCCATCAAACATATCCGGGAGGTGAAATACCCTTCAAGGTTGGCTAATGTGGTCCTCGTGCAAAAGCCACCCACTTTCCGGACGTGCGTGGACTACACGGATCTTAACAAAGCCTGTCCTATGGACCCCTTCCCTTTGCCCAACATTGATCAACTAGTGGACGAAACAACGGGCTATGAGATCATGTCGTTCCTCGATGCTTTTCGAGGGTATCACCAAACATACATGCATAAGAAATACGCGGATCATGACACCCGAGGGCATCTTTTGCTACCTGGTCATGGCCTTCAGCCTGAAAAACTTCGGCACCACCTACACAAGAATGGTGGAGAGGGGTTTCCATGCCGTATTGGGACGCACGATGGAAGCATACGTCGATGACATGATCGTCAAAAGCAAGGAATCAACAAGCCACGCTGATGACCTTCGAGAAATTTTCGCCATCATGCAAAAGTTCAACCTTCGACTGAACCCGAAGAAGTGCACCTTCGGTGTGCAAGGAGGGAAGTTTTTGGGCTACATGGTGATCCGAATGGGTATCGAGGCCAATCCGGAGAAGATCAAGGCCATCATCAACATGGAGCCCCCACATAACGTGAAGGAAGTTCAGAGGCTGACGGGCCGCTTGGCGGCCCTCAACCGCTTCCTATCAAAATCGGTAGAGAAGTCCCTTCCTTTTATCCAAATTATGAGGAAAACCGCCGGCTTTCAATGGACAACCGAATGCCAGGCAGCCTTCGACGAGTTGAAACAATACTTGCAATCACCTCTGGTGCTCTCCCAGCCCAAGGCAGGGGAAACGTTGTATCTCTATCTAAGCGTCAGCCCCGCCGCAATCAGTTCAATCCTCATCTGAGAGGAGGCCGAAGTTCAACACGCCATATTCTATGTGAGCAAGACCCTCCGGGAGGCAGAACTCAGGTATTCCCCCATGGAGAAGATGGTACTGGCTATCGTCTGGACCATCAAAAAATTGGGCCATTATTTCCAAGCACATCCAGTGCAGGTCCTCACTCATCAACCCCTCAGTGCATTGATGCAGAGTCCTACCAGTTCCTCCAGGATGGTCAGATGGGCCATCTTCTTGAGCCAATACAACATAGACATCCGTCCGAGGCCTGCCATAGAGGGCCAAGCCCTGGCCGACTTTGTGACGGAATGCACGGCGAGATCAGCAACGGAGGCAGAGCCCTCGGCACAAGGAGATGAGTGGTGGACCCTCTACGCAGACGGTTTTTCAGCAGCAAAAGCATGCGGAGGAGGTGTGGTCCTCATCACACCCGAAGGCTTCCGTGCCTACTATGCAATTCGTTTCTCCTTCAAAGTTTCCAATAACGAAGCAGAATACGAGGCCCTCCTCTGTGGCTTCCAGCTAGCGGCTAACCTCAAGGCAAGGATGATCCACATAAAATGTGATTCCAAGCTAGTGGTCGGCCAAATATTTGGTGAATACGAAGCAAGGAGGGGAGAATGAAGCAATACAAGGAAGCAACCAAGGAATTGCTCAAAGTATTTGACGCACACTCCATCACTCAAATACCGAGGGCTCAAAATTCTGAGGCCGATATTTTATTCAAGCTCTCAGACGAATTCCCAGAACATCTCTCCAAAATTACGAGAATAGAGGAACTCAACCTCTCAAACATACACGCCAGCCCCATCATGGATATGCACCAGAGGCCGGAAGACTGGATTTCAGACATCACCAACTTCATCACAATAGAGCACCTGCCTGAGGACGAAGGCCGTAAGAAGCTAGCAAAGTTGAGGGCTCCAAGCTACATCCTCGAGAACGGCAAACTTTACAAACGATCCTACAACGGTGCATTACTCCGATGCCTTCACGAAGAAGAGGCCGAAGTCGCTATGGAGGAGGTGCACAATGGAACCTACTCGTCTCACCAAGGACCCTTCTCAATGTCCCGAAGGCTAATCATCCGAGGCTACTTCTGGCCTACGATGGCCCGGGATTGCGCAGACCTCGTCCGGAAGTGTAACACTTGTCAACACTTCCAGAAAGCTCCGGGAAGGCCCACGGTGAATTACACTCCTGTCAGCACATCAATACCCTTTTCCAGGTGGGGCATTGACCTAGTAGGACCATTGCCGAGGGGTACGTCAAACAACAGATACATAATAGTGGCCATCGATTATTTCACAAAGTGGGTAGAAGCTGAACCCCTCGCCAGTATCACCGAGGCCCGATGCCGCCGCTTTGTCTTGAAGAATATCGTCACCAGGTTCGGCGTCCCCCAACAAATTGTGTCCGACAACGAAAATCAGTTTGAAGCAGCCCCCTTCCGGGACCTCCTGGAGGCATGGGGAATAAATCATACCTTTTCTTCGGTTGCCTACCCCCAAGGTAATGGTCATGTTGAGAACGCCAACCGAACGCTGCTGGAAGGCTTGAAGAAGAAAATGGAGGCTGAAGGCGGAGGTTGGACAGAAGAATTACATAACATCTTGTGGGCCTATCGCACTACCCTTGAAGGGTAACTGACGAAACTCCTTTCACCCTATGCTATGGTTTCGAAGCAAATGCACCCACCGAAGTAACCCTCCCGACCAGGAGAGTGGACCAATACGACACCGAAAGCAACGTCGCAAACATGGCTCTTGACCTCCATCTCATTTCAGAACGCCGGGAGCAAGCCTTCATGAGGGCGGAAAACTACAAATGCCAGGTTAAGGGCTATATCGATTCTAAGGTGGGAAGCTGGCACCAAATTCGAACGCCCCTACATCGTGACGGCCATCATAAAACCAGGAACGTACAAGCTTCAACGCACTAATGGGACTAAGTTCCCCAGTCACTGGAATGTACATCACTTGGTAAAATTCTATCAATAAAATCTTGTACGAGTGGCCAAGCCCTCAGACATGCCCCTTGACCCACGACCTTTTTTCATGAAAAAGAAATTACCATATTCTATTTTCCTATCAGCACAATAGCCCTCAGTACCAAGTACCGAGGATATATCCGTGGATCAACTACACCTGGAAAGAAAAAACATCCAAGTGTTTTCACGCTAAATTAAGCCCTCGGTACCAAGTACCAATGCCGGATTCATCGGTAAAAACACCAAATGTTTTGGACAAAAAACCACAACATTATGCTAACAACAAAGTTGTCCCCCTTGAGGACGCCCCTACACACACATTCAAAAAAACCGAGGACACCACCCCTCGGTTTCGAAATGCACCAAGTGCCTCTGGACATTTGCGTAAAAAAACGCAAATAAAACCTGATGGAGTATATGGCCCGGGAAACCCCGGTCCACAGACTCCTATTGCTCCAATAAAGGCCCAATAGGCCCAGGAAGCACAACAGGCCCAAATCACAGCGCCCAGAGTACCAAGCGGCCTACAACGCGCACTAGGGGTGCCTTCGGCCCCCTGGCCGAAGGCTCCAATTCTCACAGGAGGGCCAAATCAGGAAAACAAAGTTACTGGGAGAAAACGGCGAAAATCAGTAGCCCTCGGCACCTAGAGCCCTCGGCACTAAGGAGGTCCCCGGTACTCAGAGCCCTCGGCTAATCATCTACAGCCGAGGGCACCTTTCCAACATAATATCCGCTCCACATGCGCATGGATCACCGTACCAAGTACGATGTCACATCCAACAGTCGCATTAAATGCGGCCACATGCGATTGCCAGCGCCAACCAGTTGAGGTGACCCCTCGGCCAATGGATGCTTGACACGTGTCCCTATCTGGCATTTATTGCTACTATAAATAGCACCCCATTTCCCCATGTGTAACCTAGAAGCAAATACGCTGAATACATTTCCAATATACTCTCTCTCTACTTACTTACTCTGACTTCTCTCTAGTTATTCCCCGTAATAACCCCTCGGATAAGCTACCCCCCGGGTACACTCATCCATCAAAACTCTTCCCTGAAACGCTTTCTGAGCCATTCCCCAAGGGAATGGCAGGCAACGAACGATGTCCCGTGCCCAGGATTCGACTTTCACAAACGAAACGCTTCCCGCGCTATCCCTCAAGGGGAAGCAGGCAACAGACGATGTCTCGGGCTGAGGGAACGACTTTCAAAAAACGAGACACTTTCCACGCCATCCCCCAAGGGGATGCAGGCAACAGACGATGTCTCGGGCCGAGGAAACGACTCTCACACCCCTCGGATCCCGGAAGGTCAAACACCAAGGGGGGAGCCAGTGGTTCATACCGTTGCCTTCCAAACAGACCAAGTCTCCCAAGAAACCAAGTTTCTTGAAACCTCCCCCCACCCTTCAAAAAAAATGGAGTGAGGGGGAGTAGACTCAGTGAGCAATCAATGAGGAAATTTTACATAGTACACAATTCACACCCGTCGGTAGGCGCTCTGAGGGCATTCCCAAGGAAGACTTAAGATCAGCTGGGAACAATTGGAGGAGAAACTTGAAAATTTTTCTAAGTGGAAATTGTTCTAAGTCCACATCTCAAGAGCCCCCGACAAGGAAATCAGTACCGGAGGCTCTAGTTTTACATGTCGATTTGAAAGTTTCTAAGTCCACACCTCAACTGCTTCCAGCATATAAACCAAAACCGAAGGCTCCTACTATATATGTTGGGTTGAACTTTTTTCTAAGTCCACATTTTAAGAGCCCCTGGCACGTAATCCAACATCAAAGGCTTCTGGTTTATACATTGGATGAAACATTTCTAAGTACACATCCACTTTACGTGTTGGGTTGAAAATTGGCCAAGTCCACTTCTGAGCAGCTTCCGGCAGATAAGCCAATACCGGAGGTCCTGCTCTATGTGTTTGGTTGAACTTTCCCTAAGTCCACAACACATCCCCCGCAGAAGAGTATTGCAAAAGCAGAGCCCACAATCAAAGTTACAACACATGGATTCGCAGCTCATTCACGCACACAATCAGTTCAAAACTGGCTAAGCACACAAGTCAAAGAATAATAAAAACAAGGAGACAAATGAAGACGAAGGCAGAATAGTCATTCATTTACGTAAAAACAAGAATCAGAATTGTTGAAGTACATATTGGCCAAAGACAGAGGCTAAAAAACATTTGTTACACGGGCCCTTCATCTTCATCTTCAAGGCCACATTCTCGCATCAGCTCTGAATCCTCGATGATGGGCCTCTCTTCGCCTGGGGGAGGGGAATCCTAATATCTGGATGGCGAGGGGGAAGACCATACGTTTCCAGTTCGAAGCTCTCCGGAGGAACGTTGAAATGTCGGGCCAGCTTTCGATAGATTAGTCGCTGGGTGAAGAATTCCCCCCCTGATAGAAGGAATTCCCCTTCAGGGCCATCCACTCTTTCCCGGGGCCTTCAACCCAGGCATCGACACTCTTCTCAACCACCGAAGCCAGCCAGTCCTTCTTCTCCTCTGCTCTTTAACCCTCAGCAACGAAGGCATCCACGACAATCTTTCCAGCCTCGACCACGTCCTCGATCTTGGCCTTTTCAGCAGCTTGGGCAGACCCCCCGATGATCTTCTCAGCCTCAGCCTTGCCCTTGGCCTCGACAGCCTCCTGCCTTTAATCAATGCCCTCCGTCGCCAACCGGAGGGTCTCCTCAACATCTGCCAGCTTCTTCTGGAGGTTGGCATTCTCCTCATCGGACTTTTGCAGGGCCTCGTCCGCAACAATCTTGGCCTTCCTCAGCTGCTCGACCCTCCGGAGGTGCTCACTGAGGCCGATATAGCTCTACCAAAAAAATATTTAAAGATCAGATCGGTACATGGTGATAAAGAAAAATGAAGACGTGGTAAATCGACAACTTACAAAGGCACTGTTCAGAAGGATCCTGGACTCGAGGATGTCATCCTTCATTCTGGCGAGCAGAGACCTATCGCTCGAAGGCGTCAATCCTCTCATATGCTCCATGGGGTTGATGGTAGCGGCCAAGATAGAGGTGCCCTTCTTTATCGAGACCTTCAGAGTCTCCTTGCTGAAAAAGGCCTCATCAATGTATTTTGGAGGCGAGCGAGGGGGCGTCATCACGTTGCGCGGAGGGTCAGAAGTTGAGTGGCCTTCCGGGATGACCATAGAATCAGAGGCACGCTTTGTGCCAGGGTCGCCCACCTTTTGCTTCTTCACCAAGGGCTCGGTTCTGTAAGGAATAAATGTAATTAGATTTTGATGATGCTAGGTTAATTAGAATTTGAAAGTACCCCTATAGAACTTTTGTATTAGAAATTTCTTTGTAAGTATTAGCTTAGTCGACATGCCAGAAACCCTCTTGGTCTTCTTGATCAGAACATCTACCAGAGTTGCTCATAGAGTTGCTCTCCAGAGAAGCCACCAGAGTTGGCATCAGAGGCAGACATCAGAGTTCGGACCAGAAAGCCTCATCAGACTTGCTCTTACTTAGCAGAATTCGAAGGCACTTTCCAACGGTCGTGAAACTAACGGGAAATTCCCTAACGGCTAGGAGCCATTCGACGGAAACATGGTACTGTACATGCATTAAATGCTCAATTAATGCTGTACGTACGAAGATATATTTAAAGCTGATGATTGACCATGCGAGTATCTTTTCGCCCCCAAAATAGCAAGTCGAAGGTCCAACTGGTCAAATCAACAGTACAAGCATTTAATGAAGCTGTCTTCTACACTCCAACGGGAAGACTGCTCCTAGTATATAAGATACACTTTGAAGAACTACAGGATAACTTTTCTCTCTGCATTTTGCAAAAACAACACCTTCAGCATCCAAGCTTTCTTGAGATTTCAAATTCATTCACTTCAACAAGAAAGGCTTACGTTGGAAAGATATCAACTTCTTATCCTCTCATCCAACAAGAGAAAAGTTCCTCCAGTTCTTCAACACTTCGAAAGCCTCACTTATACATCCTTTGTGAAGAATCTACGTTGGAGAAAACCATTCTTAAAACAAACACTTCTTGAAAAAGAAGGGCGGTCTCAAACTAACTGGAGTAAGTGAAGTGGAGATACTTCCAAGAGACTCAGTGAAACGAGACCAACCATCTTGAAGCAGGACTGCATCCCGGGTGGCAACTAGGCTTGAAGAAGATGAGGAGTGCTTCTTAAGTGCTAGGGACTAAGGCGTTGTAACTGTTAACTTACAAGCTTAGTGGAACAGTTGACTTGAGGAACACGTTGTTCCTTGAACCACTATACAAATCCCCGGTGTCATTTACTTTACGCATTTACTTTCTGCACTCTAGACTTTAACTGCTTAACTCAAAAGGTTGGACTCTGTGTCCAGCAGATCTTCCTTAAGAGTTATCAGAAAGGCATTTGCCTTAGTGTTTTTCCTGAGGCTACAGAACCTAATCCGCTGCAAGGTCCAGCTCTGCCATCAGAACTTGACCTTCTCTGTCACCAGATTTCGACCTTCTCTGATAAGTCAGTGTTGACTTTGAGAAAAGCTTTGAAAAATCCTGAACAGTCTATTCACCCCCCCTCTAGACTGTTCCTAATATAAATGGGACCAATAAGTGGTATCAGAGCCTCCTCGTTCTTGTAATCTTTTAGGTTACTTGCTGAACAGAGATCCACTTGTTTTATCCTCTTTTAATATCTTATTATGGATAACACTCTGTCGAAGAACTTAATGTTTTCAGTTACCAAGTTTGATGACTGGAAGATTCGAATGAAAGCTCACCTCTGCGCACTACATGGTGAAATGTGGGAAGTCCTAGATGCAGGTCCCTTCACTGAGTTCACCAAAGTGAATCCTGAGTACTCTGCTGGCAGTGGTCAACCCCAAATGATCACTAAGCTTCGCCATGAATGGTCTAATGAAGAAAGAAGGAAGTACAATCTTGAGAACATAGCCAAGGACATTTTGTACAAGGCCATTGATGACAAATACTTCACAAGGATCAAGAAGTGCACATCAGCCAAGGCTATCTGGGATACACTTACCCTGATAGGAGCTGGTGATGAGTAGGAGAAAGACAACAAGCTCACAATTTCCATGAATAAGTTTGAAGACTTCAAACTTCTCCCCAAGGAATGCATAGCTGAGATGTATGCATGCCTGCTCACCCTTACTGCTGAGATTTCAGAACTTGGGAAGGAACTGACTCCCAAGGAAGTAAACTTGAAGGTTCTCAGAGGTCTACCTTCACCCTGGAAGATGAAGGTTACTGCCATGAGAGACAACAAAGATCTCAGGACCTACAGAACTGAGAAACTCATCTCTGATCTCAAATCTTATGAGTTCGAGATGAATGAAGAAAAGAAAGAAGAAGTTGAGGATAGAACAACTACTGCTCTCACAGCCAGCACCTCACACGTAAATAACTTTGACCCTTCCTTACTTTTAACTGACGAATATATGGCTACCTTTGCCAGGAAGTTCAGGAAATTCATGAAGCCCAAGGATGGCAGAAGTCCATCCTCTAGCAGAAAGCCATTCCAGAAATCCAAACCATCAGAAAGTAGTGGAGAGCTTCTCTGCTACAACTGCAGACAACCAGGGCACTTCAAGGCCAACTGTCCACACCCAATAGTTTCCAAAAGGCAAGGCCAAGAAGGAGAGAAGAAGTATGAGCACAGAAGGAGAAAGGCACTCATCACAGAGCAACTAGAGAAGGACCCCCTCTCTGAGACAGAGTCTAGCTCAGAATCAGAGTCCGATGAGGCATTCTGTTGCCTGGATACATAAACTGAAGACCTATGTCTTATGGGTCAATCTGATAATGAGGTAACCTCTACTTCTTCATCTAGTTTTTCTTCGGTAGGCAAAGCTTTTGATTCAGATTCAATGTCAGAATTTTGGGAAGAGTTTCAAGCCATCCAAACCACTTATTCCTCTGTCAAAGAAGAAAACAGTAAGCTGAAGGTTGAGATTCTTGACTTAAGAAAGGAGGTTGAGACCAAAATCAATCATCTGATTAAGGAGAGAGATCAGCCGGAAGCTGAAAATGCTTCTCTTCTCAAGAGAATAAGAGATATAGAGCCTTTTGAGATGAAGTACAAAGCTTACCAGAAGGCCTAGTCTTCCATGGAAAAGATTGTACTTGATCAACAAATTGGCGTTGATTTTGGTCTTGGTTATGGCTCAACAGAATCAGGTGAACCTTCCATAATGCCTAGCACCAGAGTTGCTACGGCAGATAAGGTCATAGTGCCACTGATTTCTAGCCCCATTTGCCAAGCTAGTGTATCTGGTACTAAGGTTGTTCATGAGAAGGTCAGACCAGATAAGCAAAAGATAAAGGTTCAACCCAAACAAAATTTGAAAAATAATGAACCTGGCAGAAAACTTAACAACAAGAAAAGTTTTCAAAACAACAGAAATCAAAGACAAAATTTGACCAGACATTCTCATGACTACCCCATCAGAAATGACCACCAGAAAGGCAAATATCAAGAGAAGGTAAACTTCAGGCAGAAGAGGTTGGCTGGTCAACCTCAGAAGCCCAAAGCTAACTGCCCCTCTGCACTTGATAGTATATGGGACTTCTACCCAACCAAAAAGGCTATGCAGAAGTACAAAAACAGGAAGCATGATCCTCACAAGCATCTACCTAAAGTGAATCACACCTCCGTTTACTATGACTACTAGGTGGACAATGGGTACCACCCACCAAGGTTTCACTTGATGAGACCAAAGTGGTACTGGCTGCCAAGACTGCATAACCCCCTAGGACCCAACATTGCTTGGGTACCTAAATCTTCCTTTTATTAATGCAGGAACTGTGTGCTGGAGCAATCTCTGAGCAAGACTGGTATATTGATAGTGGATGCTCCAGGCACATGACAGGTGACAAGAGTTTCCTTACAGAGTTCCAGAGATGCAAAGGGCCAAAAGTCACCTTTGGTGGCAATGATAAAGAAGGCCAAACAAAAGGGAAAGGCAAGCTGATCAGGAACCAGATAATCATTGATGATGTCTCATATGTCAAAGGCCTGAAATTCAACTTGCTAAGTGCTAGCCAGTTCTGTGACAAAGGCTACACTCTTGAATTCTCCAAAGAAGGCTGTTCTGTCAAGCATGAGACAACTAAGGAAGTGGTTCTGACAGCTACCAGAAAAAGAAACATATATGTTGTTGATTGGTCAATGCAAAAGAAGGAATTTGCCTGATAGCCAAAGGAGATTAAAAACTTAGCTGGGAATGGCACAAGAAGCTGAGTCACTTGAATTTCAAAACAATCAACAAACTAGCAAGGGATCACATTGTTAATGGACTGCCCAACATTGTGTACAAGAAGGAGAACCTGTGCAGTGCATGCCAGAAAGGAAAGCAAGTGAGGAACTCCTTCAAACCCATTGCTGGAGATCTTTCTACAAGTCCTTTAAATCTGATCCACATGGATTTATTTGGACCAGTTGAAACTCCAAATGTTGGTGGCAAAAGATATACTTTAGTCATGGTGGATGATTATTCGAGATACACTTGGACAATCTTTCTGAAGAAAAAGAATGAGACTCTACAGAAACTACCATCTCTGTTGAAGCTACTACAGAATGAGCAGAATCAGAAAGTCAAGACTATCAGATCAGACAAGGGAACAGAGTTCGTCAACAAGGTCATAAAGGATTTCTGTGACCAGAATGGAACCATGCACCAACTCTCTGCAGCCAGAACTCCTCAACAGAATGGAGTTGCAGAAAGAAGGAATAGAACATTGAAGGAAGATGCAAAGACCATGATTGCTGAATCTGATCTACCTCTCAGATATTGGGCTGAAGCAATCAACACTGCATGCTATACTCAGAATCGGAGCATGATTCACAAGACTCGTCAGAAGACCCCCTATGAGCTATGGAAAGGAAGAAAACCGAATATCAGCTACTTTCATGCATTTGGATGTAAATGCTATGTACTCAACAATGGAAAGGAACATCTCAAAGTGTTCCAAGAAAAAGCTGATGAAGGCATGTTCTTAGGCTATTCAAGCACAAGCAAAACCTATAGAATACTTAACAAAAGGACTCTACTTGTTGAAGAATCTATTCACGTCAAGATTGATGATCACAACTCTGTTGAAGATCTATCAAAGAATCTGGAAAAAGTGAACCTTAAAGAAACACCAGAAGTGGTCACATCAGAAGTGGTCACACCAGAGTTGGTCACCAACCCTGCTATACCAACTCACATTCAGAATCCCATTCTGCAAGACAAATATAGTAATGAAGACTCAGAAGACGAACAAGAAAGACCTAGACAACCATTATCAGAACTTGATTTAACTTGGTTAAGAGATCATCCTTCAACCCAAGTGATTGGACAAATCAGAAGTGGAGTACAGACCAGATCTGCTACAACAAGAATAGAAGCAATGTTTGCCTACTACATATCTCAGATGTAACCTATGACAGTAGAAGAAGCTCTTGCAGACTCAGATTGGATTAATGCAATGCAAGAAGAGCTCACTCAATTTGAGAGGAACAAAGTGTGGGAACTTGTCCCTAGACCAAAGCAGCAGAATGTCATTGGAACCAAATGGGTATTCAAGAACAAAGTTGATGAAGATGGCAACATTATAAGGAATAAAGCAAGGCTGGTAGCCAAGGGATACTGCCAAGAAGAAGGGATAGATTTTGATGAGACTTTTGCACCAGTTGCTAGACTAGAAGCCATCAGAATATTCCTAGCCTATGCTGCCTACAACAACCTCAAGGTTTACCAGATGGATGTCAAACGTGAATTTCTCAATGGAGATCTTGAAGAAGTTTATGTGGAACAACCACCAGGTTTTGTCATTCCTACTCAATCTTCTTGTGTCTACAAGCTTAAAAAGGCCCTCTATGGTCTTAAGCAAGCTCCCAGAGCATGGTATGACACATTGTCCCTATTCCTACTAAACCATGGGTTTACTAAAGGAAAGGTTGACAAGACTCTATTTCAAATATCTGCTGCTAATCATATTCTGTTAGTACAAATATATGTTGATGATATTATATTTGGAAGTACTAACGCAGAACTGTGCTAGAAATTTTCACAAGTAATGCAGAGTCAGTTTGAAATGAGTATGATGGGAGAACTGAGCTACTTCCTAGGACTACAAGTCAAACAAGTTCCAGAAGGAATCTTTATCAACCAAGGGAAGTACACCAGAGACCTAATCAAGAAGTTTGGAGTAGAAGGCAAATCCTCAATGAAGATTCCCATGAACACTTCTCAAGGAATTGGTCCGGATAATGAAGGCAAAGATGTTGATGCAACAACATACAGAGGAATCATTGGATCTCTTCTCTACCTAACTGCAAGCAGACCAGATATATCATTCTCTGTTGGAATCTGTGCCAGATACCAATCAAAGGCCAAGGAGAGCCCTTTAAGTGCTGCAAAGAGAATCATCAGATACATCAAAGGAAATCCAAATGCAGGCCTATGGTATCCCAAGGGAGGTAACTTTGAACTAATTGCTTACTCTGACTCAGACTTTGCAGGTTGCAGGTTAGACAGGAAGAGCACCTCTGGTCACTGCCAACTGCTAGGTGGGAGACTTGTCTCCTGGTTTAGCAAATAGCAGAATTCAATCTCAACAAGTACAACAGAAGATGAGTATATTGCTGCTGGAAGCTGTTGTGTCCAACTTCTGTGGATGAAGCAACAACTCAAGGATTATGGAATTCATGCAAAGGAGATCAAGCTGTTGTGTGACAACACTAGTGCCATTGCAATCACTCAGAACCCAGTGCTTCATTCCAGGACAAAGCACATTGAGATCAGACATCATTTCATCAGAGATCATGTAGAAAAGAAGCATATATGTATGGAGCATGTACCAACTGAAGATCAGCTAGCGGACATTCTAACTAAGCCTTTACCTGAGACAAGGTTTAACAAGCTAAGGGAAGAACTGGGAATGATGGATGATCTTCCCAGAGATGCATGAACCAGAATTACCCTGGACCAGAACTGCTATATCTGGACCAGAGAACCTTCCATCAGAGTACCTCTGTCTCTGATCACCAGAGTACCAATCTTATCAGAAGTTCATCAGAAGTGGTTGTGAACTTCGTTATTTTTCGAGGTACGGGCAAGACCTAATTACTTGAACAAGTCTTTTATAATTTACCCCTGATTATTAATCCTTTAACAGAAACGTTTTGCGCCCGCATTTCTTTAAATGCTACCTCGAAACAACAAATTATCCCAAACGTCCACTAACCCAAAGCCTTTTATACCAACCTTCTTCAACCTAAACCGCTACTGCACTTCATCTCTCTAAAATTGCTTTTGCTCTCAAGCTTTCAAACCTTCCCAAAACTCTCACTCTCTGAAAATGAACTTCATCACTAACAACGATATCACTAAGGAAGAAGTGAAAACCCTCATCTCCAACATTTTAACGGGCATGAAAGTGGATATGACTGCAATGCCACTATTAGCAAAAAACCAGAAGAGGATGACGAAGATCATCCAGGGAATGAATGAGTCCTAACTGAGCAAAGTGGTTTCTCACCCCTATGAGCACTTCAGTACGAAGGACGTGGCTGAGTTCTACCTCAACGCCAACATCACCAAGAACGCCATTCAATCCCAAGTGCAGGGAAAAAGCATCATCTTGAATGCAGATGCCCTGAACGAGTTCTTCGGGGTACAACTGGACTCTCAAGACCCAGAAACCCCCACTCTCATCGACTTAGAGTCTGTGGATGTTTCCACTGAGGCTTTTGTGCAAACCTATTGCCACCCTGAGGCCGCAGGACTAGAAAAGCTCTACATGAAGAAGTTCCTGCTGAAGAAGGATCTCGAAAAGCTGGTCAGTGTATTGCACAGATGCCTGTGGTGCAAGATTGGTTCAACCGATGAGATGAACAAGGCCAATGCCAAAGCAATATTTGCAGTGCATCATGGCATGAACATCAACTGGGGCGAAGTAATCTTCGGTTCCTTGACTGAGTTTATCAAGAAGAAGGACCAGAAGACTGACTTGTTCTCAACAAAGATGGGCCATGGTCTCCTCATCTCTGCCATCCTTACTGCTCAAGGATTTCAACTCAGGGACCCCTCCCCAGTTGACCACTCCAAGACCATCTTCCTTACAGCCTCTCCCAAGTTAAATATTGCTATCTCTGCTGAGCTAAAAAGGGAAGAAAGGCTGGAGAAGAAAAGAGAGCAGCAGGTTGTGAAGCCTAAACCTGCACCAAAGAAAATCATCAAGAAATCCACTCAGATTTGCTCTCAACCAGAACAGAAAAGGACTGAGAAGGAGATCAGAACCAAGAAGGTTCC
Organism: Cuscuta europaea; assembly: GCA_945859875.1. Lineage (NCBI taxonomy): Eukaryota > Viridiplantae > Streptophyta > Magnoliopsida > Solanales > Convolvulaceae > Cuscuta > Cuscuta europaea. The sequence continues at coordinate 1,593,410 of CAMAPE010000023.1, forward strand.
TGAAAAAAAGGCTGCACCAGAGGAGGATGCATCAGAGGAGGTTACATCAGAGTTGGCCTCTCCAAAGCCGACCAGAAAATCACCGGCTAAGAAGCAGAAGATGAAAAGAAGAAGAAAATTGGTTGTTCAGAGTGAGGACTCTGACAACTCTGGCCCTCAACCAATGAAGAAGAAGAAGAAAGCAATCTCACCTGCTAAGGGATCAGAAACTCAGGGGGAACCTGGACCAGATGCTCAACCCTCATCTGTCCCAAAAATGCCCATCGTGGACTCTCTATCAGAACCACAGGCAATCCCTGTCAAAATTCCAGAAACTGACTACAATGCTGCCCTTGATAGACAATTTGAAAGGGTTCTAGCATGGAGAAGATGGAGAATGGGGCCACTTCAAAAGATCATTCAGTACTTTGACTCCTATGAAGCTGAGGAAGCTGCAGTTCTTCACTGGGTAGGCACAGAAGATGTGTCTCAATGCTTTGACCTTGCATTTCTCATATCTGTCCTACTGAGAAAGAAGGAAAGATATCAAGGTAAAGCACCTCTGATCTCTTCTTCACCAGAGAAGCATGTGAAGGCTTTAGAAGAAGATGAAATGGCTGACTTTGAAGCCTGGCTGATAGAGAAGAAAAGGAAGGAATCTCTGATCAAATTTCGCCCAAGTGCACATGGAGAAGGAGAACCCTCCACTGCTAACGATCTTCCATTGGCCATGTAGAAAGTGATTAAAGAATGGAGAGACTCACAGTTCGAGGAAACTGTCATGGAGGTAATTCCTAATTCCCCTTCTGTTTATAACTCCACAGAACTCCCTCCTCCCTCTCCTAAATCCCCTCCACTTGTTATAATCTCACCTGTCAACACTCCACCAAAATCTGCCTCTCCCTCTCATTCAACTTCTCAGCAGAATACCCCAGCCAAATCTCCATCCCCACCCAAACAGAAAACCCCTTCCCCTCTGCAGTCCCCCAAACAACCAACCCCACAAAAGTCTAAATCTACCTCACCTTGTAAACAAGCAACCCCTACCAGAAACCGCTCACCTTCACCTCCACCACCTCCACCACCTCAACCCATCCCTCACCAGAGCTCCTCACATCAGATATCCTCTCACCAGAGATCCCCCATTCACCAGAAAACCTCTCACCAGAGAACCCCTACTCACCAGAGCTCACCCCCTCAGCAGAAATCCATGTCCAACTCTAGAGCTGCTAACCCACAAAGTTCCCCTCAACACTCTGTGGCATCCAAGCCAAAGAAGGAGCATATCATCAAAGTCCTCTCTTCAGAAGATGATAATGGTGGATTCCTTACCTCATCTAACGCTGCTGATCTTACTTCTAAGAGGAGGAAGACACCTCCCAGAGATCATTCTTCTAAACCCACTGACAAAAACCCTCCATTACCCAAGAGCAGAGGTTTGGAGATGCCAGGGTTTACACCAGCAGAGTCTCAAATTACCTTCACTCAGTTTGTTGCGTCTGCAGAAGAATTTGGTGATTAGATGCTAGAGAATATGAATCACCTTATCTGCATTAATGACAAGCACTTTGAGCACTGGGAGCAACTCTGGTAGATGTTCTGATCAAGAAGACCAAGAGGGTTATCAGAGAAGGTTGATTCTCTGACAGAGACCCTGCATGCATTCATGAACTCCTCAAATAACAAGATTGATGCAGTCTCCAGGGAAGTGGATGGAATCAACTCTATCCTCTACTTCCACTCCCAATCTCTCAACAAGCAGAACGAGCAACTTAAGGAGATCGCTGGATCCATAGATATTCTACAGTGGAATGCTGATCAATCCTCAGAATGTTTTATGGAGATAGGGATTCTCTGTAAAGAACACAAGGAGCAAGCCTCAAATCTTCTGAAGAATGACAAGAAACGATACCAGAAGATGGTACTCCTTGAATCCAGCACTCAGAGCATTCAATCTACAATGGAGAGACAACAGAGTTTGATTGAGGGACTGGCCTCTGTTACTTAGACCTTGCCTGAAGCCCTTGAAGAAATCAGAGATGCTCAAGCCTCAGAATTCTAAAAAATTGAACTTCTCCTTGGCGATCTTGTTGATGCCAAAAAGGGGGAAGAGACCAGAGAAGAAGAAGGCCCAAGCACCAGAGCTCTATCCATCAGAAAACCACCATCTTCTGTTGACCCTACTCCTTACAATGAAGCTGCAAAGAAAAAGAAGATTGCTATTGGAACATACAGACAACCACCTCCACCTCCCAGAGGATCTAAGAAGAAGTCTTCCAACTTCTCATTCAACAAGTGGATGAAGAGTGGTTTGTCAAGGCCTGGCAGAGCTTAATTCGAGAAAATGAAGAAGCTCATGACCTCACTTCAGCAAGAAAATCTCTTCATGGATAGTGATGGACTTGTCCAGATCAATCATGGTGGATCCATCCAAGAAGCTGAAGTCTGGTGGCAAATGAAGGTCATTCTAGGAAAAAACATATCAGAAGGTGTGAGAAACTATTTGGACTGCAAGTTAGAGTCTCACTGGGCAGAATGCCAAAATCCGAGGAATCTAGCCTCCATCAGAGCCAAAGTCAACGCAGAGCTCAAAAGAATTGATGAAGCTGATGCACAGGTAGGAGAAGAAGACTCTTAAATTATTCTATCTCTTGTATTTGTATTCTCTGATAATAAGATACCAACCCTGCCTCTATTTTGCATGGCACCTTCAAATTATCTGTTCTTATCTGCTTTATGTGCTTGCTTTTAACTTATGCTCTGTTACCATTTTCTTCATTATTGCTATCTGTTTGTACCTTACTCTTAATATTTTCCTATGCTAAGTTTCCCACCAAGATTTTAATGAAAGTTTTTGATTTTACTCTTTTATGGTGAAAGGCACTTCTCTGGAAATAGTTAAAGGGTTTTGGCATCATCAAAAGGGGGAAATTGTAAGGAATAAATGTAATTAGATTTTGATGATGCTAGGTTAATTAGAATTTGAAAGTACCCCTATAGAACTTTTGTATTAGAAATTTCTTTGTAAGTATTAGCATATTCGACATGCCAGAAACTCTCTTGGTCTTCTTGATCAGAACATCTACCAGAGTTGCTCCCAGAGTTGCTCTCCAGAGAAGGCACCAGAGTTGGGGACCAGAGTTGGCATCAGAGGCAGACATCAGAGTTCGAACCAGAAAGCCTCATCAGACTTGCTCTTACTTAGCAGAATTCGAAGGCACTTTCTAACGGCCGTGAAACTAACGGGAAATTCCCTAACGGCTAGGAGCCATTCGACGGAAACATGGTACTGTACATGCATTAAATGCTCAATTAATGCTGTACGTACGAAGATATATTTAAAGCTGACGATTGACCATGCGGGTATCGTTTCGCCCCCAAAATAGCAAGTCGAAGGTCCAACTGGTCAAATCAACAGTACAAGCATTTAATGAAGCTGTCTTCTACACTCCAATGGGAAGACTGCTCCCAGTATATAAGATACACTTCGAAGAACTACATGATAACTTTTCTCTCTGCATTTTGCAAAAACAACACCTTCATCGTCCAAGCTTTCTTGAGATTTCAAATTCATTCACTTCAACAAGAAAGGCTTACGTCGGAAAGATATCAACTTCTTTTCCTCTCATCCAACAAGAGAAAAGTTCCTCCAGTTCTTCAACACTTAGAAAGCCTCACTTGTACATCCTTTGTGAAGAAGCTACGTTGGAGAAAACCGTTCTTAAAACAAACACTTCTTGAAAAAGAAGGGACGTCTCAAACTAACTGGAGAAAGTGAAGTGGAGATAGTTCCAAGAGACTCAGTGAAACGAGACCAGCCATCAGGAAGCAGGACTGCATCCCGAGTGGCAACTAGGCTTGAAGAAGACGAGGAGTGCTTCTTAAGTGCTAGGGACTAAGGCATTGTAACTGTTAACTTACAAGCTTAGTGGAACAGTGGACTAGAGGAACACGTTGTTCCTTGAACCACTATAAAAATCCCCGGTGTCATTTACTTTACGCATTTACTTTCTGCACTCTATACTTTAACTGCTCAACTCAAAAGGTTGGACTCTGTGTCCAGCAGATCTTCCTTAAGAGTTATCAGAAAGGCATTTGCCTTAGTATTTTTCCTGAGGCTACCCGGACAGAACCTAATCTGCTGCCAGGTCCAGCTCTGCCATCAGAACTTGACCTTCTCTGTCACCAGATTTCGACCTTCTCTGATAACTCAGTGTTGACTTTGAGAAAAGCTTTGAAAAATCCTGAACAGTCTATTCACCCCCCTCTAGATTGTTCCTAATATAAACGGGACCAACAGGTTCCCTTCCCCGGTCTCTTCTTCTTCTTCTTGGCCGCAGCGGCCTGAGAGTTCCCGGTCTCCTGACCGGCCCCAGCAACTTTCGAGGGCTCTTCGCCCCCTTCTTGAAAAAAGCATCAACGGGCTTTTGAGTGCCCACCTCCTTGTTTTGGGCCTTGCCAAGTTGTTTCCTCAAAGCGGCGAGGGCCTTGACATCCATATTGGTACCTGCGAGAAAAAAACATAGGTTAAAACGAGGGGATTAAGGCAACAAAAGAAAAAAAAAGCCACAAAAAATTTCTAAACTACAAAAAAGGGGCCTTCGGAAAGCACCTCCGACTGTTCCACTGGGAACCGGGGAACTCTCGTATACATGGTCAATTAGGGGATATTTCTCATCATTCTCCCCAAACAGACGATACCGCCTGAAGCCCAACTTATACAACTCATCCGAGAGGGTGGCATCCTTGATCGTCACCAACTCCTCAGATCCCTCCGGCAGAGCCAAGATCTTCTTTCCATCTTTCTACAGGGCTGCGTTTACCACCTTCAGGTGTCTTCAGAAGTTATCACGGAGGGTTCCGGGAAAGGATTTTCCGCCATGCAGATATAACAGAAGCGGTCCTTCCACCCTTTGTGGGAAGAGGGGACTTCGGAAAAGACCCTCCACTCAAGGACCTGCTGCAAATTAGCAAAGCCCTCACTATTTGCGTGCCCCCCTCGGCACAGATTGAAACAGAGAAAAAATTGATCTAGGGAAGGTTATACGCCCCGACTCCGGAAGAGGAAGAGAAACCGTGCGAGGTATGAGTGACTGTTGGGGGTCAACTGGCAGGGGGCCAGTTTCACAAATCTCAAATACTCCAACACAAAAGGATGGAGAGGGAACCGAAGGCCCAAAGTCACTGAGAAGATGTGCTCCGAGGAGCAGCCTTCAGGGGGTCGAGACAATACATCATTAGGACCCGGTTCTACTACAGTCGCCAGGGGCCCAACGTAGAATTGTGTGGCGTGATAGTCAGCCTCTTCAGCCTTCGTCCTCAACTCGAGGGCAGTAGTGTTCAAGTATGAGTGCCCCTCGGGTATTCCTATGGGATGCCCATCATATGCAGCCACTTGCTTCTTCTTCTTCTTCTTCTTCTTCTTCTTCTTCTTCTTCTTCTTCTTCTTCTTCTCTTCTTCTTCTTCTTCTTCTTCTTCTTCTT